>VXBT01007926.1:45311-134224 GCA_013400235.1 Oriolus oriolus
CGCGCCGCCTCGCAGAAGTCGTCGTCGTCGCTCAGGATGTCGGTCTCCTTGATGTCCTCCTGCTCCTCGTACTGCGCCAGGTCGAACTGCTCCTCGACCCAGCGGTCAGTGTCCCCTCCCTGCGCGGGCTGCGCGGGCTCTTTCTCGGGGCTGCTGCTGTGGACGGCCTCTGAGTCAATGGTAAACCTGTTTCGGGCCAGCCGCCGCCTCCTCCTCCCCAGAGACTTGCTCGGGGCTGACACTGCACACACAAAGATAAAACCCCACAGGCGTTTTACACACGGCACAACTCTCGGCAAAAGCTAAGTCCTGTCCGAGCCCCGCGCTTGGCACCGCCAGGCACCGGGAAGGCAGGGCCCGCGAGCGGCCCGGTCACTCCCATCCTCCCTGCGGCCTCGGCACGAGGCCTCTGCGGCTGCCGAGGAGTTTCTGCTGCTCAGATCCACCGTGGGGATAATGGCCCTCAACTGCTGCTCCTCCCGAGCGCCGGGCAGCCAGCCAGCACCCAGGGCATCTGCCCAGCTCAGCTTCTCACTCGCAGCCCCTGCTGCCAGCACGCCACAAAATCCGGCACCTGCGCACCTCGGAGAGGGAAATCTGTCTGGGCTGGAGCAACACTACAGCTTTCCCAGTGGGCACCTCAGTGCTGAAGATGCTGCGTTATTTATGGGGAATTAAGTTCCCTGTCCAGGCGCTGCTACTCCCTTCCTCACTTCCTCCCTACTGGGTGACACAAAAAACAACCCCCAAAACCAGAAAAACTATCAGAGGTTCCTTCCTCAGCATCTACTCAGCAACTGGCCCAATTAGCAAATTCCCATTTTGTGTCAGAACAGCTTCCCAAGAGACTTCCCTGAGGCCAAGCAGGGGCAAATCCTGCAGCTGGAGACCCTGCAGGCACCACAGTGCTTCAGGGGCACGCACGGAGCTCTGAGGTTGCAGTTTGTGCCCTTGCACTGACCAGCACCTCAGCACCTGCAGGATTAATTCATCCAGCTCTGCCTCGGGGTTGGGGTCACATTTTAACGTCCCTGAGCCTCACAAGGTGCATTAAGTACGACGGCTCAGCAGTTGCAAATTTTGTCTGTAAGGAGAGGTCTGGACTCCAAGGTGGGATTTTAATCCCTGCAGAATTCATCACACAAGTGCCCCACGGAGCCAAACCGAAAGGAGCTCTGGCCTCTCCAGTAGGCTGGCGCCAGAGGCCGATGGAAGCAGCGCCGTGGCGTTTGGCCCTCCTTGGACTGCCCCTCCTCACACTCTGTGAGGCAGAGGGGCAGCAGCATCCCAAGTGAGAAGCTGGGCTCAGCTGGTCTTGGTCTGGCCTGCCCTGGTCAGAGGAGGAACAGAAAGCCTGGCTGTCTACAGTGCTGATGTAGACATCATCTAATGAGCAGAACAAGAAATAAACAACAGACCAGAACAAAACACGCAGTGCTGCCATGTACTTTGCAGTTGGAAGCAAATGTTTTCTTCCCTTCATAATCTAGAGTTCTGAAAATGAAAACCTGATTTTCCCTGGGATTTTCTCACTGCTTTTGCCTGAAGTCAACTGAAAAGGAAGATCCGTGGTTTAGGACAGGCCATTACAAAAATAAGAGTATCAAGCACACGCTTCTCCAAATGTGGGAGGGAGGAGCAGTGCCCTTCAGCAACTGAGCTGAAAGGGCTCAGGTGGAGGACTCCCACAGCTGCCCCTTCAAACCAAGCTCAGGGGAGCTGTTTTTCCTTGTGCATTTTAGTTCAAAAGTGCTCGGGTTACCTCAAAATTCTGTACATGCTTTTAAGAATCACGCAGCTCCTGCTCTGCTCAGCTGAACCCAGCTCACACTAAAGTGCACAGCCAATCGGTACTGCCAGGAATCCCATCTCCCTTCCACGCCAGAAGCACCACTCTGAAGCCGAGCCTTGAGTGCAGAGCAAGGTAAACAGAGGCCATGTAAGGCTCTCAAGGAAGTGAAGCATGGAACACCAGCAGTTTTTACATACACAGGAGAGAGCGCTAATCCTAATACACAAGTGACAGACACCACCGCGTGTCCTACAGCACTGCTGGGGTTACTGGGATCTTGAAAGTCTGTAGCCCTACAGTACCTGCCCTGTTCATGGCTGGCCTTGCACCTTTTAGAGCACACAATCTTTTTCCACCAAAAGGAACATATTGCTGGGATGAGGGCAAACTTTCGGTTTTAAGGAGCTGTCTTCTGTGTTTGTCCCGCAGGATGGAGTGCACTGCCTTCAGAAAGTCCTTCCTGTGTTCTGGAGAGCTGAAAAAGAGGTGGGAATACCAAAGGCAGAGTTACCCCTTGGGAAGTGCTAAAGGCTCGCTGTAAATGAGGTAAATAATGGCCGGTTCTGTGACTTAAAACAGTGCAAATCGACTGGCAGGCACTTCCCCAGAGAGGACTCCACTGAGCTCAGTATTTTCAAAGCAAAGCTAAATCCATGGTCACTGCAGTGGGCATCCAAGGAAACCAATACCCAGCTCATTAATGAAACATTCGGCCTTTCAGCCCTCTCGAGGTTTCCTTTCCCTGCAGTGCCACCCACACTTGGCTGTGTCTGACACACATCCTGTGACCCATGGTGGCTCAGTCAATCTGTCCCTGCACACACACCCCAAGCACAGCTCCCTCCAGAGTGACCAGAAGTAGGAACTGGCTTGGCATCAGCCCTATTGGATCCTGATGAACTTGTGTTTCAAGTTCTTACTTGAACCCTAAAAACACACCAGGGCAACCACCACCACCACAACGATGGATGTTTATTTAAGGAAAGGCAGTGTCCCAAGAGCAGAGGTTGGGACCTGGTGCCATGACAGGAACCAGCTGAACACCACACCTGCCACAAAGATCCAATGCTGCAGTTTTAACTGGAAAATTGCAGTAAGGCTTTCCCCATAAAGGTGCAAAGCTGATCGAGTTCTATGCCGTTATTTTCAGAGACTGTACAAAATTCCACCTTCCAGAAGGAAGCTTTTAACACCCTCTCCCTACTGGCTGTTCCCAGATTGCCTCAGAGGAAAGACACGAGCAAGCAGGGATGCAGCTGCCATGGAAAACAGGGAAACCCACTTACCTACAGCAAAGGTGAAATGTCCTTTCTGGCCTGCCCTCAGACTCAGATTTGACATGGACAATCTCACACACAGAATTGGTCTCTGCATCTAAAGGGAAAACCAAGCAGAACTTGATGTCTACCTTCACATTTAACTCCCAAGTGTTTACTCCACCACCGGCGAAGGCCCCCAGCCCACACACCCAACCCCTGCCACACTCCAGCTGTGGGAACATTACCTGCACTGGCCAGGGCCCGCACCTGCAGCGCTTCCAAAGGGATCATGTGGCGAAACCGGAACGGATCCCAGTCTTCATAAATGGAGGCTCTATGCGATCCTCCCTGGAAGGATTTCAAACAGCGTCAGGAAACGAGACACCCTGGGGCAGGCAGACAGTCCTGTGCTCTGTGCTGAGGGCTCCCAGCTACAGACCTGCTGCAGTCCTCATTTTCTCACCCAGCACCTCCCTGAGGGGCCTCTCTGTGGAGACCTTGCTGAAATCTGGACTAAAGCAGCCCCGAGGGCCATCAGCTCTTAGCAACGCCCTCCCAAGTCACCCAGCCCAGCCCTGGGTGCACACACACTCGGGAACACATCCGAGTTTTGCTTTTCACTCTGCAGTCACCCTGTGCCAGCTGCCTTTCCCCATGCAGGCACCTCAAATCCCTCTCTGGTTTATGCCACAGGCAGGGAGCACAAGTTTCCCTATATCACTATAAACTGTGCCCTCGCTGTAGCACTGCCAAGCTCAGCTTTAACTCAGAATCCCAAACTCCAGAGGATCCCTGAGCCACTCCTGCTGTAGCTGAGAGCAGCCAGCACTTGCTTGGTGGAACATAACACCCAGGGCACTGACAGACATTAATGAGCTCTCAGACACTCACACACTGACCAAAGAATCAAAGCCAAGAGACACATGCACAGTGACATCTTCATCCCTGCCAATCCACCCCAGAGCAGGGAATGGATGTGGCAGGCATGGCAAAGGATAAAGGAATGCTCGCTGTGCCCACCCAGCTCCTCAGACACCAGGGACCACACATGCCAGAGCACACTCGAGCTCCACTTTGCGGAAAGCAAAACTCCATCACAGCCCCAGAAATGCCCACGGCAACACCCAAACAGTCCCTGCAAACTTACGAGTTTCTTCTTCTGTTTGGAACCATCCTTGTACACAAGGACCACGGCAGTTTTGAACACTGGAGGAGAAAGTTAGAGACAAAAGCCATGGAGTCACAGAATCCCAGAATCCCGGGATGGTTGGGGTTGGAAGGGACCTCCTGAGATCACCCAGTCCCACCCCCTGCCCAGGCAGGGTCACCTGCAGCAGTGACACAGGAATTTAGATTTTTGGGATGTCTCCAGAGAGGGAGACTCCACACCCTCCCTGGGCAGCTGTCCCAGGGCTCTGCCCCTCCATGGACAGAAGTCCTTCCTCAGGCTGAGGTGGAACTTGTTGTGTTTCAGTTCAGGGCCATTGCTCCTCATTCTGTCACTGGCACCGCTGAGCAGAGCCTGGCACCATCCTCTGACAGCCCTTGGGGACATTTGTGTGGCTCTATGGGATATTTGTGTGGCTCTGTGGGATATTTGTGTGGATCAATGGGATATTTGTGTGGCTCTATGGGATATTTGTGTGGATCAGTGGGATATTTGTGTGGATCAGTGGGATATTTGTGTGGATCAGTGGGATATTTGTGTGGATTGATAGGATCCCCTCTCAGCCTTCCCTTCTCCAGAGTGACCAGGCCCAGCTCCCACAGCCTCTCCTCAAGAGAGTCCATAAGGCGTGGAATGGGTCTCCTCTGTTCCCAAGCACACAAACCTTTCCCCTGAGCCAGGAGAACTACCAGAGAGCACAACTGAGCACTGCAGCAAAGAGACAAACCCTGTTTAAGTTCCAGCCAGCCCTGGGGAAGGCGATGCTCAGTCACTTTCAATATCTGCTAAGGCACAGCTGCCAGGCTTTCAGGCATGTGAAATAAAAGTCCTGGGATACAAACCAAATGCTGCCAGCTCAGGTTCCTTCTTCCACTTGCCCAGGGAAGCAGGAGGGTTCAGCCATATCACTGTGTTATGCAAGAGCAAGTCCCCCATGGAAAGGTCGGCGACCTGCCAACACCAACACATGCACAAAGGCAAGGGTTTTAATCAGCTCCAGAAATCCGACGTGAGTTTTCAGCTCAAGAACACTTGCCTGAAGTCTAGTCCTGAACAAAATTTCCCCCCCAGCAAACTTCTGGAGTATTTCATCAGCTGACTGCAAACATGTGCAAACAGACCAGGACGTTTAGCAACAGATGCATGTAAACCCTTAATTAATGAGAATAAATTAGGGTAAGTTAGAGTATAGCCCTTGGAAGTCAGGGGCAAACCCAGATGTTTCCTTTGCCTTTCCTTCCCCTTTGCCCATTTTTCTCCCCACCAGTTTCTTTGTATTTTGTTTGAACATTTCAGCACACACTGGGTTTGGGGTAACGTGTACAGACTGCATCGGGTGCAGTGGTCAGAGCACTCCCTCCTCACAGTTTCTGTGGCTCTTGACTTTGCCCAAAGGCTCCTCTGTGGACACCACATTTCTGGGAACAGACTAATAGAGGAGTTCCCAGCTGCTGGGGGATCCAGCAACCAGACCTTTCTCCTTATGGTCCCCTAGAGTGACAAACTGAGGGCCATCCCCTGGCCAGGGGATGTTATCCCATCCCTCCACCCTCCCCTCAGTCAAGTCTGGAATGAAACCAGTTCAAGTCTTGAACTGAGCTGGGATTTATCTGTTTGCACCAGGATCTACTTCAATGGCACAGCAGGAAAGGTAAATGCTGGATCCAGTTTAACAGGCACCACAGTAACTTTTCCTTTTCTTCTCTGAATCTGATTGTCTGTTACCTCTTTTTTCTCCCCTGTTTGTTCTGCTATGAGTTGGTCAAACACTGCCCCATATTCTTCATGGATTTTCTGCATTTCATTAATGTGGCTGGCAACTTTGTTCATTGTTTTGATGGCCACTGGAAGAGAGACAGAGACAGAGGATGAGCAAAGGGAATTTTAATCCTCTGAGAGGAAGGGAGGGGAGGAGGGCTCCAGAGCAGAGGTGAACCAGAGAAAAGTGGGGTTAACTCCTTACCATCAAGGTGATAATGTTCTTCACTGTCCACATCAGTGAGAGCAAAGAGCTCCTTGAGCAGGAGCGGGTATTTGAGGATCCTCTGGATGGGTTTGATGAGGTAAGACTCCAGGGTGGAGGAGTGCTGCCGGCGCGGGTTCTGGGCATCCAGGAACGCCTTGAAAGCAGTGTCTGTCTTGGCTGCAAGATTCAAACAAAGCCATTGCATCAATCAGAAATCGTGACTGCTGCCCTGAGAAAGTGACTTTTCCAGGTTTAAATTGGGTAATCTGGAGACATTTTGCAAGGAAGTGCAGATTTATTGGGCCAGCAGAATTAGATTTACGCCCTCCAGGATTTGAGTCACTGACACTCTCCCCGGATGTGCTATTTAGGATTTCACAGCAGGCATCCACCTCCAGCACAGGCAATTTTTAATTTCACTATCCATGATAGAATTTCCTGAGTGGGAAGGGCCCCACAAGGACCATCCAGCCCAACCCCTGACCCTGCACAGACACCCCAACAACCCCACCCTGGGCATCCCTGGCAGCGGTGCCCAAACGCTCCTGGAGCTCTGGCAGCCTCGGGGCTGTGCCCATTCCCTGGGGAGCCTGGGCAGTGCCCAGCACCCTCTGGGGAAAGACCCTTTCCCTGATAACAAACATAACCCCCTCCAGACACAGCTCCAGCCGTTCCCTGGGTCCTGTCCCTGTCACAGGGAGCAGAGATCGGAGCTGCCCCTCGGGAGGAGCTGCACATAGCAAAAAGTACTTCTGGCCTGGCAGCTATTTTAGAGCAGCACAAACTGTTTTAATCTTCTGTTCCCTTTAAGCAAAGTCTCAAACACTGGACATTAGTGAGAAGTCACTGCTTCTAAGCCGAGGTGCACCCACCATATTGGCAGGTGTGGTTCTTGCTACCTCACTAAACCTTGAAATGCAGCACTGAGTCACAACAACTGCCAGGAGCTAGAGAGAGGCAGGAGCAGCAAACTGAGCCTAATGCACCAGATTTTTGGAGCACAGGCAGACTGGACACTTGATTGCCACCATCTTTTCTACCTGACTGCAACTGAATTTATAACACTGCCGTTTTCTCTGCTGCTCCCTCCACTGGAGCATAAGGAGGGAAGGAAGGAGGAGGTGGTATTTATAGACATACAAGTTATTCAGCGCAGGAGCAATTCCACACAATTGCTTTTATTAGAGTCACGTCCCCTGCTGGGGCTGGGGGGTTTTTTGCAGACAGTCACCTGATTTCAGTAAAGCAACTTGAGTTTCAAATCCAAAACCCACCTGCACCTCAGCTGAGGACACCAAGTGACACCTGAAATACACTCCCAGGCTTTTGAAGAGATTTATCTCTGGAATGGAATTTTAAGTTCTGTTTGTGCCATAATTCAAGCACAACCCTTTCTCATTTATAAGTACAGTCAGCAATGGAAAAGAAAATCAAAATAACCAGACCTACCTAGTCTACAGCTTTAACATTAGGGTCCAATAAAATAACGCCAAAAGAAAGCACGAATGTGACTAGCAACAAATCATTTATTTATGTATTCCACAGAGCTGCCAAGTATTCTTTGCAGCACAGGGAATAAAAGTTTACAAGCAGAAATGAAAAAAAGAAAAAGTGCACAGAAAAAAACACACCAAAAAAAACCCTCAAACCAGCCAAGAAACAAAAAAACCCAGGATTTTTGACTGTCAGACATTCAGATGTTCTTTGAAAAGTAAGAGTTCCTCTCTCACTGGCATTGCTGCTACAACTGGAACCATTTGTTTGTTTAATGTCTTGGCCAAAAAGGAATTGCATGAGGCACTGGTAGCTCCAGGAGATTAACACTTCCACAGGGAAAAAACAGCCCTGCGAAGCAGGCTGGCCCAGAAGCCAGATCACAGGTCTTTCATCAACAACTCAGCAAGCCAAGCTCTGCTAGGAATTCCGACATAGAAACTTCTCAGGCAAACTGGGATGAAGGCAAGAGGAAGCAGAGAGGAGAGAGAGAGCTAAAATATTTTGACAGCTTCCATAAAACATTCTCCCAGGCTGATCCTCTCCTAGTGGCTGCCAGTGTTCCACCACATTGGCTGGGGCTTCCATGGCCACCAGCAAGGATTCCTGGCACAAACTCCAGGAGGATCCAGAGGTCACCACAGAGCCACCCCTCCTGGTTCCAGAGCACACCGTGACCCATCAGCACAGAGCCAGGATGTGATGCCCATTCAGGAGATCTTCCCACGTGACTGAACACAAACCAAACGTGGCAAGGGAGAATAAACAAAGTGTGGGGAAGGAAAAGCTGCACGCAGGGGGAGCCACCTCTTGTAATGAGCTGCTCAGGTGTCACCACAGGGTGGTCCCACAACACCCACAGCACAGAGCGCTCCAGGAGCCTCTGCACGCTTAACTCCCTACTGCAAAGGCTCCTGGAGAGCAGCCAGGCACGTGTGTGCCCCCACTGCTGCCCTGAGAGGTTTGGGGTGCAGTGGCCACAACCAGCGTGTGGCTGAGACAGCTCTGAAAGGGCTCTTACCTTTCACCAGGACTTTGGGGACTTTCGTGTGGCTGGCACAGAAGGCACTGTACAGCTTGAACCGGTCAGCGTAGTACAGGAAGGAGCCACCCAGGGAGAACAACACTTTCTGCGATTAGAAGGGCAAAAAAAGCATTAGTAAAAAGGCATTTGGTTACTCTGCATTCAGCCAGGGCATCTGAAGCTTCCAGCCAGCTTTTGGAGGACAGGACAACGCGGTTTTAGTGTGCTTGCACACCAGGACATCTCTGCTGGAGGGAGCCCAGAGGAGGCACCAGGATGAGCAGAGGGATGGAGCAGCTCTGCTGGGAGGAAAGGCTGCGAGAGCTGGGGGTGTTCAGCCTGGAAAAGAGAAGCTTTGGGGTAACCTCATTGTGGCCTTCCAGGACCTGAAGAGAGCCTGCAAGGAAGATGGAGAGAGACTTTTTACAAGGGAGTGGAGTGCCAGGACAAGGGGGAATGGCTTCAAACTAAAAGCAGAGTAGGTTTAGATGGGATATTGGGAAGGAATTGTTCCCTGGGAGGATGGGCAGGCCCTGGCACAGGGTGCCCAGAGCAGCTGTGGCTGCCCCTGGATCCCTGGCAGTGCCCAAGGCCAGGCTGGACAGGGCTTTGAGCAACCTGGGATAGTGGAAGCGGTGGAACTGGGGGATCTTTCAGGTTCCTTCCACCCAAGCCATTCTGTGACTCCATGATTCACCCACCAAGAAACAGGCCCAGCCCTGGTGTGTGGATTCAGCCTCTGTCATCAGCACCATCAGCCAAGTCCCAGCCGTGAGGCAGCACTGACTCAACAGGGACTGGGCTCACAGCTCCAGGGCTGCATTTAAAAGCCTCACTGACCTCAGCAATGGCCAGAGGCCACAGAGAGGACCGGATGTGTCTGACCTTGCCATGGATCAGGTCAGACACATCCGAGGAGCTGCAAGCAACACTCATCCCTCACAAACACACCGAGGTGTTCACCTGCTTGCAAGTGAGTTGGTGTTCAGGGTCAAACACAATCCCAAAATGTCTTGGGAACTTGGGAACCAGACAGTACCTGGTGGGGGGCTGAGACCACACGTGGGCAGCCTGGGGACAGTGAGGGAGAGACAGGGAAGCAAACAGCGGAACTGAAAGCCCAGAGCTCCACATTTCACACCCTGCTCTCAGACAGGGCCCTGGGGCAGAACTGAAAGTGGGCCCGGTGCAGTTGTTCTGAGAAGAGCTGGGAGCAGCAGCACTCAGCAGGGTTTCCTCTGTAAGGCACTTCACTGGCACTCCAGCCTTGGAGCTCAGAGCACACAGGGGCCACAGGGGCTGCCTCCAGGAAAAACATGTCTCTGTGCTCTCCATTAAGGACATGTTTCCTACCACCCAAAGCTGGCTTTTAGTGACGTGAGGGCAGTGGTCATGACTGAGGCTCATGCTAAACAAGCACCTCATGGCAAGGACAGTCATGCACAAAAAGACAAATTCCTTCAGCAGTTCTTTCAGGGATGTATACTAGCTGAGGAGCAATCCCAGGGGAATTATTATTATTATTGTTGTTATTATTATTATTATTACTACTACTACTATTCATCCTGTCCTTTACCAAGGTGAGTGCTCAGAGCCAGAGTGGAATTCCCCAAAGGAAAACCATTCTATCATCTCCTTGCCACACCTCCAGTACCAGCACAACTGCATTAGACACAAAATGAAATTTGTTTCCACGTTTCCCTGGGTTTTAAATGGAGTTCAAAGATCTGCAGTTTACATTCCTACCTGTGAAGATGCACACTTGCTGAAAGGCAGAAGTGTTTGCCACTATGGACTGAAAGTGCAAATACAAAATTCCATGTATTGCTCTGATCTGTAGCCCCAGAGGGCTTCTGAACATGAGACTTGTCAGGACAAAGATTTTATGTAACTTCCCATTTCTAGCATTTCCTGACAGCTCAAGGCAAGAAATCTGGCAGAAGGGCAAGAATAGCACCAAAAAGCACATGGTTTCTAGTGCTCTATATGGCTAAATGTAGCATAAACTACAACTGCAGCAGGATGATTTTTCAGCAGCACCAGCATCAGCTGAAAATTAATCTTAAATGGAAGGAGATGCTACTTTTTACATGGACAGTGCAATAGTCAGAAAAATACGATGGAGAGCGTTAAAGGTCTCCTCAAAATGTAAACAGTGAGACAATGCAAATAATGTGGTTTTGTATATATAAAAGTACAGAATTATTACCTTAAATTGTTCAACTTTTTCAAGCTTTTCCAGGTCTGGAACCAGCCTTACTCCATCTTCCAGAGTTTTCAAGAACTCTACCTGGAATGCTACCATTTCAGTCAGATTCCCAAAGAGAACATCCAGCTAATAAAAGGGAGGAAAAAAAGCACAATGCTGAAAATATCACTTTGAGGCTATATTCTGTTTTCTAGAACTGCAGTAATTCTCAGTCCAATTGTATAATCAGGAATGATGTCAGGAATAAACAAGCTGCAGACATTATTGAGCGGCACCTTGATGCTCTACTCAATCCATTACTTGAAAGGAATGGAATTAAGTGAAATTAATTTCAAACAAGCCCAGCTGGGTGGGCAGGTGGAGGGGCAGGCAAAAGCTCTGTGGCTAAAAGACAAGCAAAGATCAACAAACCTCATCTGGTGTGAGGAAGGTTTCTTTCTGTAGAGGTTTCAGGTATCTCTCCATCAGGCAATTTAGGTCCTACAAATTCAGAAAAAGATTCCCGTGTTGGTACCTCAGACTGCCTCTGGGTGTTTACTGAGGTGGCAAACAATGCTTACCTAACCTGAGAGTTTTTCCTTTTCACACACAACACGAAATAGTTGGATTTCACACAATTTAAGACAGGAAAAGGAAACACACACGCATTTCTAGTGACAAAATCGATACCAGATCTCAGTGAGCAGTGGCTGCACACCAGCTATGCCATTTCAAAACGACAGCCTAACCATTTGGAAATGCCTGATTTCAGTGGCTGAAGTTGTGTTTTAGCTAGATTGTAGAATGGAATGCAAGTTCACCAGCAGATGCACACACGAAACACAGCCTGAAGGAGCAGAGAAGAAACCAAGAGAGTTGTGCAGGCAAGCTGAGGCTGCAGCCCCCTTACCTTGACATAGGTGCGCTCGGTCTCCAGGAGCTCACAGATGACCTTCCGCAGCTTGTCTGCGTCCGTGAGCTGCCTCATGGTGCTCAGCTGGGGCCCTGCACAGTCCTGGGGGGGAGCACTGCAGTCAGAGGGGTTCATTTCATGCAGACTGCGACAGAAAGCAGCGACCTGCTCTGTGCTCTTTGGAGAGAAGGGAGAGGAAAGAGCAGTGGTAATACTTGAAATAAGAGCCGGAGGAACGATGGGGTGGAGAGGGGTTTGCAGCTGAGCAGTTGCAGCTTGGGGACTTTTTAATAGGCACTACAAGTGTCTATCCTGTCTCTCTGTGACTGGGGATAAAGGAAAAGAAAAGGAGTTGCAGAATTCAAATTAAGTGAAGTGCTGTTCAACTCCGTTCCTGGTTTCAGACACATGTGGATTTTAATTTAAATAGGCTCATCCAGCACTTAAGATGAACAAACTCACAGAGAGGCCCAAGAATTGGGAACCAAAAATGCCTGTGCAAACAAAACACACACCCCAGCCCCCTGCCAGTTCCCCAATCCCGGCTGCAGCAGTTCTGTGAACAGCTCTGCTAATACAGAGGCAGAAACCATTCCCACCGGGCTTTGGGGAAGCACAGCCATGCCAGCTAAAGCCTCTCCAGGCTCCCAGCACGAGCTCTTTGGGAAAGCAGCTGTATCCCTAAGCCGTGTCTGGGAATGTGCCTCGCAGGGTGAACTTCTTCCCCGTAAGTGCTGTTTCCCAGAGCTGCTCCATCTCGCTGCTTTCTTTAATATTTAATCAGCTGCCTATATATAAAGCCAGTTATCCTCGCTTCACCCCCTCGTGTTAGATCACTTCCTCACATCTTTCATTGCACTGAAAAGTTTGGAGCAGGAATAGTCTCCGGTGTCAGTGACGACAGCCCCAGGCTTCCAGGATTGCCAAGGCAGCCGTGGGCTGTGTCCATCCCTCCCGGAGGCCTGGAGGGAAAAGAGCTGCTCCAATGATCACACCTGATAATCCTGCCAGGAGATCTTAATCCAGGTTCAGTGATTTCCCAGCGCTGCCTCTACAGCCCCCCAGTTCAGGAATTTCCCCATGGAAAGGGAGGTCAGGCCTTGGCAGGGGCTGCCCAGGGAGGTTTGGAGTGCCCACCCCTGGAGGTGTCCCAGGAAGGCCTGGACGTGGCACTCAGTGCTCTGGGCTGGGGACAGGGTGGGGACTGGGGACAGGCTGGACTCCATGGTCTCGGAGGTGTTCTCCAACATGGATAATCTTGTAATTCTGTGAAACAACTGATGCAAAATCAGCCTGTTCAGTCAGAGAAATGCGAAGAGAGCAGAGGAAAAAAAACTAACAAAAGAAAAAAAGGTGAAAAGGAAAAGAAGATAAAATAAAGCACATCCCCACCTTGCAGTTTGGAGACAAAGCTTGCCCCTGGGACATCACTTCACTCCCACCCACTGGTAGTTGTGATCTCCACATTTTTTAAGCCATGCAATCTGCTCACACAGAGCTATTTCCTCTCCATGCACCTACAATCCATGCTAGGACAAAGAAGGATTTCCCCCCCTTTCCTTAGAGGTCTCTGAGGGCTGCAAATGCTTCCCTGAGGTCCCACTGCACAGCACATGAGTAAAGATGCTCATTACACAAAGGATCATTTTCTTCAGGACACAAATGTAAGCCAGGAACTCATTGTAATTGAGTTTGGCTGTCTATACAAAACTGCCTCTTAAACATACTTTATTACAGGGAAAATACTCATCTTCAGCTTCTCAGGTTTAACTCAGATGTGGAAGAAAGGAAATGTATTGCAAGTTGAGGACAGGAGGAAGCAGTGAGTTGTACCAGTCCATGCCAACTCACTCTGCTCCTGGCACATGTCACTGAGATTTGAGATTTATTAGTCTTAATTATTTAATAATTCCTGTTATTTCTTAGCAAGGTTCCGCCTATACTCACTGTGCTCTTAAGTATAAAACACACCCACACTTTTAGATTAGCCCTGCATCAGATTTCAGCAGGTGTGACCTTGATCCCAACAGCCCCAAATCCACCAAGGGCAGTAGGTGAAAGCCTGGCTCCAGCACAGACTAAAACACCTTCCCAAGTTCCCTGCTCTGCTGGGAAGGCACAGAGAACTGACAGCTCAGGTAGGATAGTCTGGGCCTGCAGAGACCCAGGACAGGCAGGTTTTGCTCCGCAATGTTTGGCTTTGTTAGCACTACTTGAGGCAGACGTGTCCAGTGGTGTTTTGCTTTAAGATCCTACTGTACAAATAAAACCAGCTCTAATGTATAAAGCACAGTCTGCAATCAAACCCCAAAATCAACCAAGTGTTTGAAGCAGCTCCTGCCTGCCACCCCGCAGATGCTCCCATCGTGTGTGTGCTCCTGCAGGGAAAGATGGGTCACCCAGAAAGAGAGGGCGAAAATCTGCTCCGGGCGCGAAACACCAGCTCAGCACTGAAGTTGAAATAACTCATGGAAGCATGTGGTGTGCCCCAGCAGGAGCAGCTACACCCATATGGCAGGAAGGAAGTGTGGAGGACTTCCCAAAGCCTTATCTCCACTTGTGCACGCTCAATAAACCGCTCACGGGCTGCAGCCACGGCCAGCGCCGCCTTCCTGCTGCCCTGCCCCTCGGGAACATCCCATACAGCACTCAGCCCACACTCTTTGGACAAAGTCTCCAGCACAGCCATGTTCACAGACCTGTTCTCTTGCTTGCTCTCTGAACAAGCAGTTGTGGTGTGTGATCCCCAGTGAGTGGGGAGGTCTCCCAAGGTGTCTCCTCAAGGCTGAGGGTTCCTTGCCACCACAGAGCCCTGGTAAGGGATTAGGACTTGCTGCACTTTGAATTCTTGGCCAAGGCATATAAAGCATTGGCTGTGCATATCTAATCTTTCAGACATAAACCACTGACCAGGCCTAGGGCTAGAGCAGATCCAGCTGCACCTAAACCCCTCTCTGAGCTTAGGAAACGACGGGTCCTTTCTGACCCTCATCCCTTCAATGGGAGGTTGCAGTAAATAACCAAGTGAACCTTGCCATCAAGCCTTGTTAAACCCCTGTCACATTGAGCAGCAAACTCGGTCACCTTACCAGTCCGTATCAATAAAAATATTCTCTCCTAGAACTGAAATGCACAACTCCACCTGCAACAACTGCTGTGCTTCATCCCTGAGCACAATCCTGTCTGCCCAGTATTCCCTTTAAAAAATCCTTTTCCAGACACAAAGCAGACACACACTGCACATGGGGGGCTTCAGGGCACAGCTATTTTGGTGAAAACTCTCAAGCAGATTTCACAAAAACCTCTCTGTCCCCATTTTCCCAGAGAAAGTGGATAGAGTAGGGAAGCTCTGGAATAGAAACAGATCCTTTTATCTCCCTGCACCAGCTCTGCCAGCAGTGACAATGACAGCACTAAACCAGGATTTCTTTGGGAGAATTATGGCATCACACTTCAGACACAATCCTGGAGGCAATCCCTTCTAGCAAGCCGAAAATGAGACTGCCACAACCGGGCTGGAAAGCGGAGTTCACAAACACATTAACCCCTCGCCGGGAAGGGGCTCAGCAGAGGAGCCAGGCTCACATCCTTCCCGGGGAGGAGGCTCAAGGACATTCCCAAGCACGGGGCTGCTGCCCACAGTGAGGAGCTCTGGCCGCCCCATAGTTTTGAAAGCCATTTCCTCCTGTGCTTGCCATGCAAAGACATCCAGGTGCCTGGGCATCAGGCAGCTCGCCCCTGGCACAGCACAGAGCACCTCTGGGCAGCACCCTGCAAGCGGCAGTGCCCTCCCAAACAAAGCAAGGCAAACCGCATCCCTTCAGCACCGCGGCACGGCAACAAAGCCTCTGCAGGGCACGCACGCTGCAGCTCAGAGCCTGGAGCTCGGACCCTGCAAACTGCACAGCATGAGCACCCCGTCAGTGCCGGTGCCCGAGCCCGTGCCCTCGGACCCGCTCACCAGGTACAGCATTCGGTACAGGGAGTCCCCGTCCCTGCCCGCGCTCTCGCTCCGCAGCTTTCGGTTCCCCCTCCGCAGCGCCGACATGGCCGGAGCGGCGGGGCTGTCAGCGAGCCGGCAGCGCGGCACATCCCCGGCTGCTCCCGGCGCCTCTCCCGCTCCTCCCAGGCACCCCGGGCCGCTCCCCGCCGCGTGCGAGCGGGGCAGGGCAGCGCCCACCTTCCTGCCGGCACAGCCGCCCCTCCCGTGCCATCTGCTCACCGCATCCACGCGATCCCGAGCCGCGCGGGGCCAGACCTGGGCGCTGCTGGCGGAGGCAGCTCGGCAGAGGGGCTGGAATGCAGCGGCGTGGAGCGAGGGCAGCCTGGAGTATCGGTGTGTGCTGCTGTGGCAGCCTGGAATATCAGTGTGTGCTGCTGTGGCTCAGCACGGCTCGGGAATATCGAACAGTGGAATGGACACGGCACCGAATTAAAGCAACTTAAAAGAGCCGGTCCTGCCGCTGGGAAACCGACCCCGCAAATCCCCCTTTTAATCCTTTCACGTCTGCTGCAACACACTGAAGGTTTGGAGACTTATGCTGGTCTCGAGTAATGCTGCGGAGAGCAGCCGACCTACTTTTCTTGGAAAAAATCCCTCCAAGTGGCACAGGCGTGCCCACACAGAGCCCCTCAACCACGCTCCCCAAGCACCGCTGCTGCCAGGTAATTGGCCTTTACCGCCACAGGCAGATGTCTGCAATTAGAAACAGGCAGAAACCAGTGTCCTGCAGTCATTCTAACTGGTGACACTTCTTAAAACACATCCCCAATTAAATTCAGAGGACCACGACAGGAAAAGAAAATACACAAAGTGATTTTGAGATTCAATACAGCACCTATTTTAGCCTTTGGCAACCTGCAACATCAGGAACTTGCACATACACTCAGTTTTCTGGGTACCCCCTTTGAACCTCAAAATTGAAAAGGCCAAAACAATCAGGTCACCACACGGGCAAGTAACCACTGAAGAAATTACCCTGGTGTGAAATGTTTCTGATGTTCTGTTGAAGAGAGGCTGACAGAGGGCCATCCCCCCTGTCTCATAAACAGCCTGAAATTTGGTGCTAGATGAAAACAAGCCTGAAAAGGTGGCAGCGAGCAGGCTTTCCTTGCCCCTACTCTTCTCCCTCCCAGCTCTCTCTGCCTCTTGGTTCCTACATGAAATGGGACAGCAAGGAAAGCCAGAAGCCCATCCCAGAGCAGAAGCCACTTGCAGAAAACCTCAGGCCAGTGCCAGTTGTGTGGCTTACGGAGAAGGGTTGCACCTTGAAAGCGCCTTGCTTGCTACCCAGCACACAGATGTCATCCCCAGAGATAAGAGGGTGAAATTAGATAGGGAGTGAGTCCAGAGAACAGCAGCTATCCCACACCACTGACACCTCAGCCCACCTTGGAAAAGGGTTTCCAGTGTTTTACCAGAACAGCCACAGACACCTCATCTTCCCTTATTCTGTATAACGGAACCATCACTTTGACAACAGCGATGGAGAAGAAAGCTCTGCATTATCAGGCCTTTAGGGTATACAGAAGACAAGCTTCTCAGACAGGGGAGGAATCCCCACAGCTACTGCTGTACCTCCAAATCCTTCAGCACCACCACAGCTCGGAGGCTTTTGCAGATTAAGAAGCAAAAGCACCACTCCTAAGGAAACATACACCCACGTGCACACACGCCGGGCTGGGGGAAGGGGCAGAGGCAGCTGCAGCCAGGAGGAGGAGGAGGAGGAGGAGGAGGGAGCACACATTCCAGTGCCTCCTGTGTCACACAGCCCCTGCCACCTGCCTGACAAAGGTAGCAGGGACCAAGCCCAGCTTTTGGTGGGATTTCCCCCACTTACCTTCACACAAAGCCTGTGCTACGAGAGCAGATGAACGCGGGCTGTGAGCACCTCGCTCCTCTCCTCTTCCCATCAATTATTGATGCTCCCCTAGGATCTCTTTGCTGGCTGGAGAGCCAGGGAGCTTCCTGGGGAAGCTGGGAGCTGCCCCTCTTGGCAGTGCTCCGTGGGCATGGATGGAGCCCTGCCCCAGCACCTGCACAAGACACCCCAAAGGCTGTTTGGGAGCTCCAGCTCCTAACGCCGCCTCTGTGCTGGAAGGAGGGGAGCTCTGC
Organism: Oriolus oriolus; assembly: GCA_013400235.1. Lineage (NCBI taxonomy): Eukaryota > Metazoa > Chordata > Aves > Passeriformes > Corvidae > Oriolus > Oriolus oriolus. The sequence goes on from VXBT01007926.1 coordinate 63,231, forward strand.
ATTTAGCTGGGGGGCTCTGATGCTGGTGAAATGGGAACATTCCCCTGCTGACCAGCGGGGAATGGATGGGAATGCTGCTTTGGCCAAGAAAGGCAGAAAAATGAGGGGAGCCTCCCCTGAGCTCCACCATCCAAGGCTGGGAGCTGTGGCAGCGATGGGATAAAGGGGAACGTGGCACGAGGGCAGAGCCTTCCCCTTCCCACATACAAAAATAACCACTGAGAAACAGCCTTGAGGACACCACCTTAATCTTCTGTGCCATAATCCCAGGGGCATGGAAAGGTGTGGGAGTGCACGGACAGGAAAACAACTTTGTTCTTCTCCTCGCCGTGTGTGACTTCCCATGGGAAAACACACATTGCAAGAATCCTTCCTTCCCATGCACATCAGCTTTCCCAAGCACACAGAAAAGCCCAGGGATTAGGAAAATCCTCAGCTGAGCTTTTTTTCTTCCCCACTACCATATACTAGAATTTTCTAGAGGCATTGCAGAATAGTTTGGGGGTTTCTACAGTCAGCAAGGAAGGCAGTGAATACAGAGCAGAGGCGGCAGCATCACTGTGTTTGCCAAACTGAGTAGGTTAGATACATTCCATAGGTACTTGTGGCCTTTATTTGTGGGCGAACATTTCAAGCAGGTTGGAGAAAACAAAAAGCCTCACTTCTCCTCACCCCACACAAAGACATATTTCTGCTGCATCCCAAAAGGAAACATGCAGTGGTGTCCACATTTCATTGCCAGACAGGCAGAAGCTCCTCCCCATTGGAAACCAGGGCTCCTTGGAGCTGGGAGTTACTCCTCCAGGATGGAATATTAAGCATTAAAGCTGCTAACACCCATTTCTCAGTTTGACTAAATCTGCTGAGCTGCAGAGCTAATCGGGTAATCCTTACGCCTTGTGCAGGCAATTACAGCTCTGAGCATCCAGGAGACAAGAGGCAAAACCCCCCAGCCTGTGCACAGCTCAGCAACAGAAAGCCCTGGAAAACCCACGGAGAGCACTGATTCCCCAGCAGCCACGTGCTGTGCTCAGTGCTCTGCCACAGCTTCCTTTGACAGAACGGACTCTGCTCAGAGCATACGAAAATCCCACATATTTACAGTTAGAAATCCCAAAATATCAACAAACACCTCCACTTACTGAAGAAGAAATTTACAGTAAAAAATCCCAAACTATCAACAAACACTTCCACTTACTAAAGAAGAAGTTTACAGTTAAAAATCCCAAACTATCAACAAACACTTCCACTTACTGAAGAAGTAGTTTACAGTTAAAAATCACAAAGTATCAACAAACACTTGCACTGACTGAAGAAGAAATTATTTGTACTTACAAGAAAAAGTTCCTCAATGAAACCTGGAAACAAACTGTGTGAGTAATCACCTTCTCTGTGAGCATTTCATGTTTTCCCTTATCTGACTTCCACTGTCTGGCTATCAAGGACAAAACTCCAGGCTAGAGTGACACAAGGGATCAGGAAACAAGAGGCCAAGGTCTTTTCCTTCCTTTCTCTGCAGCAGAGCAGCAAGGGACCAGCCCAGAGCTCACTACAACACATCTTGGTTAAAACAGGAGAGAAAACACACACAGAGAGAAAACAGCAACAAACTGAGATCTAACTCTCATTAGATTATTAATTATGAAGAAAAATAGCTGTTAACTCTCAGCATCACCTATACCACAAATACCTAAAAGCAATCAAGATGATCTCGCTGGATTGTGCCTCAGAAGCCACCGATCATCACCCACTGTCACTGAGTGTGAACCACCAACCACTGGTGAATGTCCCTCAATCGATGGCAATCAGCAACCCATTTGCACAAGCTCTGAGCTAAAACTGGAGAGTTTAGCTTCAGTTTAAGGCAGATTGGCTATGATTAGTTTGCAGTTAGAAACCTGCAGCTATGCTATTGCTTTAAGTGAGCTGTGCTATTGCTTTAAGGAAATGCAGTTTAACTTATATTTGTCATAAGCCTAGAGAACAAGAAAGAATAAGAAATTCTAATAATTCCCATGGTTTAGTGGAGCTGCACTGGGGATGGAGGTGATAAAGCAGCCCATTTAAAAACTGTGTGGGGACATTATCACAAGGTACTGAGGATGTGAACCCACCCTGGAAAAAGGGCACGAGTCTTGCTGAAGAGGCAGCGGGCGACGTGCCGCAATCAAAGCCGTGCTTTGTTCCATTCCGGATCATCCATAAGCACCTTCCAAGTAAAACCAGCGTTTTCCCAGGAAAGGTGCTCCAGTCTGACTGCTCTCCCTGTCAGGTGAAAATTCAACCTCCTCACCTTGCTCATCTTGTCGGCCTCGTCCGATGACTCCAGGTCCTGCGCTTCCGCCTCCTCCGGGGCCGCCTCGGCAGAGCTGTCGGGGTCACTGCAGAGGGAGTGCCCTGCCGAGAGTGACACGGGTGTGAAACACGGCCAGAATTCCCCCAAATCCCCAAGAAAAGCTGGGAGCAACCACGGAGTTCCCGTGGAACACGAGCACATTCCAAGAGGAGCTTGTGCCAGAGGCACCCAGTGACCTCCGAGGAGGGTTTGCAGCACAGGTTTAAGGACAGGCGTAAAAACAAACGGGTTACGACCAGACATCATTGCACCGGGAACTACAGACTCAGAGATAAGGCTAAAATGTCACACTGGAACTCTGACATGCAGCATTCACTGCCTGGCTGGCGAGCGGTGCCAAGGACCTTGCCACCGCAGTGGTTCCACGTGGGAACTGCGGTAAGCAGCTCTCGGTGCTGGCCAGCCAGCCCTGGCTCACGTGGGACACGGTGAGTCCGCTGCCTGCATTTCTGGCCTGACACACCCACTTGCTGAGGAAACAAACCCAGCTTTAGCAGTTTTTAGGAGTCAGGACCCAACGTTCAGTTGCTGTTCCTGCAAGCTTTTAGATCCCATTTTCAACAACAATTTGCATGACTGTGCAAGATCTCCCACTTTGTTGTGTCCGGAGGTAATTTGGAAAAATTGGAATTCAGAAATCTGGAAATAAATTCAGAACATATTCTGCACACTGGGATGGAGCCAAGTTGGGCATTGAGAAATGGAAAAGACATAAAATGTGGCTCAGAGCTCAGGCCTCTCTTGTGAAAAGTTAGGATTTACCTTGGAAAAAGATGTGCCTGGAGGGGTTGTTTGGCAACACAGAATCTTTTTGAAGAAGTGTTTTTTCTGAAAGAAGTTCAGTTTTCTGAGCCTTGCCCAGATTTTATCAAAACTCACTATCAGCTTTCTGTTCTCCCTACTAATGTGTGAAAAAGACTTCTTAAACCCCTCAAGATGTCCATTTAAAAAAACAGAGAAAATAGGTGCTATGTGCCATGATTTGTGTGGGGCAGTAGGTGTTTTTTCACTGCAATTAATTTCCCTTCTCAAGCTGTGTGAAATGCACCTTGCAGCTGCTTCTCACCCCACACCAAGGCAATAATATTTGTTCACATTACTGTTAAGCCACCCCTTTTTCTTTTCCTGTATGTAAAGCCCCACTTAACCTGTTTCCTGCACTTTTACCCAGCAGACAGGAATGTTTCACTGGAGCAGTCACACAGCACATGTGCTCAGGCTGTTTCTGATGTCTTTGGCTACCACGGACCTGAGCAGGTTTATCTGCTGCTTGTTAAATGCAATCAGAGCAATAAAGCTGCACGCTCCTGCCCGTTAATTCCTCCCAGTTACCGTCCCACTTCTGTCAGGATCGTTCCATCACCTGCTTTTTGCCCTGGGAATCCTTATTTAGCTCTGCCAGGAAAACGTGCTGCTTTCCTTCTTCCTGACCACTGCCACTTGCTGCCTTCACGGGACATTAAGGCATCAGAAGGGGAAATCCAAAAAAGCAGCAGGAAAAGGGGGTCAAACCCCTGTGGCCCCAGCACAGAGGGAGATCACAGGAGCCCCTGGGCTGCCTCAGCAGTGTCACACCTGTGACACTGTGACTAAAGCCCATTAAATAACTCCCACTTGTGGCTACAACCAGCAAAATGGAAGGAAGTTTTATATCACAGAGCAAAGGTGCTGGGGTTTAAAGGCCTGGGGAATCATGGAGACCTTCAGCACCAGCCCAACACTTGGCTAGAATTTTCCACAACTGCTGCTTCCAGTTTGCAGGGTTGCTGTCCCTCAAGGTTTTAAAATGAGACTTCCACGATGTGTGGTACCCCTCTTAAAGCCTCCTTCTTGCTGCTGGGCTATAGCTTTATTTACTACTATTTATGTATTTATCTCAGTGCTGTGGGAATAAATACCCCGAGCCAAGCTCTGCCAGCTGCAGCGCAAAGCTCCAAGCGTGCACCCTGCTAACCCAAAATCCAAACCAGGAATCCTGCACCTCAGTGCCTAGGCTTCAAAAAAACCCCAATACCACCTATTTGGGCAGTTTAACAGCAGCTTCCTTAGTCCAAGTGCTGCCAGGGATTGGCCCCGTTATGACAAGAGAATACCTCGCTGAAGAGGCTCTGTCGTTAAATGCAACATTTCCGATAGGAGTTGTTAGGGAACGGTGTCTCGGATTGAATTTTTGTTTAGGATGACATTTCACCTATAAATCCGCAATAAAACAGGTGTATGTGTGTGTACTTTTTTCTTCCCTGCAGAACAACTGTGGCTAGCTCTGAAACACTGAACTACGAAAGGAGAAGGACCCCGGGAAGGAGGGATTTCCACGGGGAAATGGGGAACACCAGCCTGGCCTCCTGCAGCTCCAGGCCCGGTGCGGCCGCCAGAGGGCGAGGCGGCACCGCAGGAATTTGGGGAATTCGGGATGAAAAACGAATTCCTATCCCAAACCCCTCCGGTGGCTGCTGCAGGAAGTGCGCCGGAATTGTTAAATCAAGCACTGAATGAGAGCAGTGCTACAAAAGGTCTGAAATCAGCCGTCAGCCTCGTGAAAATAATCCTGAAGAAACTGGGACCGCTGCTGGCCTCATCTGGTTCTGAAATCCAAATTACTCAGCCCAAGGGGGCGCGTGATGGACGAGGATGGAATAAAAAATAGCGGCCGTTCTTACAGTGCAGTAGAAGTTTGTTCCAGTTGTACAGCACAGATTTAGCCTGTGTGTTAATAACTCCAGCCTCTGGCTGCTTTCTCAATGACAAAACAACAAACTCCCTGAAACACCCACGTGCTCCCTATCAGGAGGCCCATACACCCTTTCCAAGCAGGGGGACATTTTCTTTTCCAGTCTCTATCCATTCTGCATGGTGATTCATAAGCTTCACGTTATCCCTCATGCTTAGGGTCTCCAAAACACAGGGGCACGCAAAGCCCAAACCTCTGAGACTCTGCCCACGCTGAAAGAAGGGAGTGAACTGTGGGGAGGCCACAAACAAATATGGGTACGACTCCCATTCCCAAATAAATCCCCTTCTAACAGCAGAGTATCTTCCTGATGCTCTGGGGGAGATCCAAAGCTGTGTTCCCAGCTTCCAGCCTCTCATTCCCTGCACCGAGGGGAGCAGAACGGGCAGGCAGAACACTCCTCCTGGGGAGGGGAGACGGACCCCACTGATCCTTTTAGGCAATAAGGATAACCTGCTGTGGGGCTCCAGACAGAACCAGAGCTAATCCTCCTCAGCCAAATTTATGCAGGCTGTGTTAGCGGGAGAGAACCCAGAGCCAGGAAAAGCAATAATAGATGAAAGGAACAAAACTTGTGGCTGCACAAAGGCAGCGCAATTCCAGGGGGAAAGCATCCATCGTGCCCACGACGGCAGTTCCCACATCAGTCAGAGATGTAAAACCCAAGGTGACCTCCAGAATAACCTGCTAAGCAAACACAATGAAGCAACCACGGCCACAGAGCTGATTTGCAGCTCCAGCCCCAAGCTCAGCATGTGCAAGGGAGTTGCAGATGATGAAAGAGGTGCGAGAGACGTCAGATTTAACAGGAGCTGTGGCAGACACTCCAGGGAGGCGACTCCCACAAACACAGCCCTGCTTTGCTCCTCTAGACCTCCCACTGCGCAGCAAGGCACCAGGAAAGCTTCCTTAAAAAAAAAAATGTAACACATATCTTTCATATTTTGAAAATACACAGTATCATTTACCTCATACAAAAATTAAATGTACCCTTTGCTGCCTTCACAGCTGATGAGGAATTGCTAGTGAAGAAGATACTGCTAAGGCACCAGCATGATCCTGCAACCACATGCTGGGTTCCTGGAGAATGGATGTGCCCACAGGTGCTGTGTGCCCGCCGGGCCTCTGACCCTGAGGAGAGGGGGCTGCACTGCCCCAGGGCCACGGACAGAATCTGTTTATAACTATCTATAAATTAAGCATTAGTTATAATTATTATTAATTATCTATAAATAAAGCATTCGGCAGAAATAATGAAGCTGATCTGCCTGGCCAGCCAAACTGCCTGGAATCAACAAGGACACAAATAAATAGGTCAGTGGGTATTTCGTACTTGACTGCTCTCTGCAAGAAGCTGCAGAGCCAAGAACAAAAATCCAAGACAGTGCCACAATACCCCAAATAACAGCACAGACCCCTTTTTAAAATGCCATGCGGATCCCACTTTAGGTAACAGCTCCCTGACCAAGCACAGGAGCAGAAGAAGAAAGGTTTCAGTAAAACACTGAGTTCTACAAACACCTAAATAGAGGGAAATGGGTGGGGAAGACCACCTGCCTCCCAGTCACACACTTGGGTGCAGAGCCGTGACTGCACTCCCACCTCGGGCTAAGCCATCCCAAATTATTTCATGTGGCAACTACAGGCGCTTCCAGAAGCTGCCAGGGACACCTGCACTCCTCCTGCTGGCTGAAGAAATATTCCCCTCCTTTTGGGGGGAACACGGGTGGATCCCAGCCCAACATTCCCTGTGTTTGGAAGGAACGTGAATGTCGGGAGAGCTCCGGGTTCTGTGCCGCCCGTCGCCTCGAGGGCAGAGTGCAGGAGCTGCCTGAGCACACCACAAGGGAAGGGCAGCTGTTGCCAGAGGAATCTGGAGGGAAAGGGAAGCCCCAAGGTTTAGCCTTGGTCCAGGAGATGTTCAGGAGGGAGGTTTGGCCCAGCAGGCCCTTCACGTGCTCCCGGCAGGACACAGGAGAACAGGAGCTGTTCCACACCACTGCCCAGCCCGGCAGGAGCTCACGAAGGAGGCCAGGCAGGGCTCGAGCTGAGGGCAGCACAAAGGAAGTGTGGCTGCCAAGCAGCAGGGGTGGGAGGGCCGATTTTGTGATGAAATGTCCATCAGCCACATCCTACATCTACATTTCCCACACATACAAAGGATGGGGTCCTCGGACACTGCACTGTCCCACCCTCAGCAAGGGAAAGGAGCCCTCCATGACCCCCAAGATCACGATGCAGGGATGGCAGTGGCAGAGAAGCTGCTTGCTGGGACCTGCTGTGGAGCCCTCGTGTCCCAGAATGTCCCTGCTCTGCTCAGGAATCACTGAAATCAGGAACCATCGTGTGAACACAGAAATGCCAGCTCCCAACCCTCTGCTCCCAGGGCGGACACCTCAGGGAAAAGCTGAGCTATGAGGACCCAGCACTCAGGGTTTCAGTGAAAAATCACAGGCAAGGACAAGAGGCTTGAGAAAAGCTGGTGCTGAGTAGGAAATGGGGGCATCTTGTGGCCAGCTATGAAAATGTACAAGACTATCTCGATTTTCCGGCACAAAAGCCTAACTGAGAAAACTTCCATGAAAATTAAAAGGGGAAAATTTCCTGAAAATGTTCAATTTTAACTGCCTGTGCAGGTTTAGTCCACATCTTACACGAGGTTGCTTTGAGCAGTCCCCTCAGAGGGATTTGCAATAAGCTGTTTGGAAGCTTTTCTTGCTCCCTCTTTTCCACTTGCTATGAATATCACACTCCCCAAAGCCAGTCTCAGCTCAGAACAGTTTTTATTAGCTAGAAACTACTTCATTCTGGCAATTCCAGTGATTTTTCCCATATTTTACATGATTGAAAAAAACTGAAGCAAGAGGTACAACCAGTGACCTCTTCTGCTGTCAAATCTAGATGTGCATGTAGAAATTTGGGAAGCCAAACTCGTGGCAAACAATTCCCAGTCACTACAGATTAATGTTCTGCCAGCTGTGTTCTCTGAGCAGGGCAGTGTGGAGAGCAGGAGTGTCCCTTCCCGTGGCAGTGTGCTGTGGGATCACCTGGATATGTCAGGCTGTAATGTCAATCCCTATTTTTAGGAGTTTTAAAAAAGTCCCCGTGAGTTATTCATGCATCTCGTCAAACACACGGGGCCCCTGTGCCCCTGGCTGACCCCAGAGAGGGCAAATCACAGAGCCACAGAATATCCTGGGCTGGAAGGGCCCCACAAGGGCCATCCAGCCTGACCCTGTCCTGCACAGACACCCCAACAACGCCACCCTGGGCACTCCTGGCAGCGGTGCCCAAACGCTCCTGGAGCTCTGGCAGCCTCGGGGCCGTGCCCATTCCCTGGGGAGCCTGGGAAGTGCCCAGCACCGTCTAATATCCAACATAAACCTCCCTGGCACAGCTCCAGCCGTTCCCTGTCCCTGTCACAGGGAGCAGAGATCGGAGCTGCCCCTCGGGAGGAGCTGCAGACCCCAGTGAGACCCCTCAGTCTCCTCTGCTCCAGCTGAACATTCCAAGTGCCCTCAGCCACTTCTCATGTGGCCCCTCCAGACCCTTCACCATCCTTGTGTCCCTCCTCTGGACACTCTCCAACAGCTTTAGACCTTTCTGATGCAGTGGTGCCCCAAACTGCACACAGAACACTTTTCCCTCTTCCTCCCCTTGCCACATGTAAATCCTGTGCGCAAATCCCAGGTGAAAAAGCACCTCCCGAGCTGCCCAGAAGGGAGCAATTGGTTCTGTGACTGTCTGTGGGCACAGCCAGAGGATGTGAGGTGCCTTTGGCGGTGACACAGGTGTCACAGCCACCCTTCAGGGGTACCCCTGTGACACCTCACAGCTTCCAGAGCTCCCTGGGATCATCTGCCCGGTTCAGGCTGCAATTCCCCTCCCTCCCACCATGGAATCTGCACGCAGGGATCACGCACGGGTCCTCCTGGTGATTTCTGTCCCGACCCCGCTACCTTGGCTGCTGGCAGCGAAGGCCAGGGCGCTGTCACCGGGCTCCGAGGGGTTCTCCGGGCGCCGCGGGGGTGGCTGGCCCAGCCGCTGCCCCTCCTCCGGCTCGGGGTGGGTGCGCACGGAGAGGCACAGCGACGGCTGCACCAGGGCATCCTTCAGCAGCGCCGAGTCCAGCTCCTCTGCAGCTCTCTGGTTGATCTCCACGACTTCATCCCCAGCTTTCAGGCCTGTGACACAGAGGAACAGGTCAGACTCGCACAGCCATGCTCCCCACAGACACCAAGGAGCTCTGCCGGGTGTTCACGTCTAGACATAACCATTAACGACTGCAAATGACACTGAGATTTGATGGACTTTGTGAGATCTGCTGTCTGGCTGCTCCTCCAGTGCCACCCAAAGAGCAGAGTGTCCAGAAGTCCCTCACAACCTGCCAGCAGCAATTTGTCCCCTTTTTCCTCAGGGCACAGCCGCTGTGCACGCTGCACCCTACACAACACAGGCCTCCCCTGCGACCCTTCCCGAATCCCACGGCAGCACATACATCTTCAGAAGGCCGATCTGAGCCCTTGCTAAGTTAGTCATGGCTGTTTTCCAGCCTGATTCCAGGAGTTATTTATAGCAGCAGCGCCCCAGGGAGAAGGGGATGTGCAGGGAAGCAGCTGACTCCCGCTCCCTGGGATGCTGAGGGACAGCGTGCAGCCCTCCGAGGTGACACGGGAATCGTGACCTTCCCCACGGCCAGCCGGGCCCTCCCTGACCAGCACCAGCGAGCTGGAGTGGGGCTTCATCCCCAGTAATCCCCGGGTCTGGGCAGGCAGCAGCACGCCAGGGAACAGCAGTGCCGAGAGCCCCGGCTGCTGGATCATCCCCGTCTCCATCCTTGCATTTACAGGGACGAGAGCTGGAATTCACAGCGACCAAAGAGCAGGGCCGACCATCCCTGCCACGCAAAGGTGGAGCCCTGGCACCCTGAAAGCCTGGGTGAATCCTCCAGGAGACAGAGTACTGACCCACATTCCAGGAAGAAACGTGGAAGGGAGGAAGCTAAAGAGCTTCCTTAAGGAAATGGAAATCTCCCTAAATGCATGTAATTGTGCCCAGAAACTGTGGTGTGGTGTGCAGTTTCAGGGAGAATAAAATGAACTAGATAGAGTAGCTACAAAGTAAATGGACTGTAAAATCATATGTGAAAGAAGGACAAAACAAGGCAAGTCAAGCATTTCGCATTATTTAATTTATTCTACTTAGTGATTCTGTGGCATAATAGCACACTAATAGGCCTGCAACCATAAACATCGGATCTGGGGCTTCATTTACTCTTTGTAGGCTTTGTTTTGGATCATTTGGGATAAAGCATCGCGTCTGTCTCAGTGCAATCCCATTCCAACAAGGAATGCCTTGCTAAGGCAGACCAACAGAAGAAACAAAAGGATAAATCACAAACATTACGAGGAGAAAATGTAAGTTTTCTAATTGGAGGAAAGACTGAAAATGAAATGCAGTATCTCATCTGGTGGAGTGCAGTCAAATGCAGACAATGCACGTAAATAATGGGAGGCACAGAGAGCTTTCCCTTTTCCTCCTGCTAGCTCAGGGAGTCTTGTCCCAGTGTCCTGCCGACTGCTGTTCACACACAAGTGCCTTTCCAGGTCAGTTCTGAGCAGCTACATATCCTGAGTTTTCATCCCCTGTCCTAGCACCGCAGCCCCACAGGAGGCACTCTCTGCTCACACATCCATTCAAACAGCTCTTCCAGCAGTAACTAAAAGCAAACCAGGAAAGCCTCGATGAAACTCCCGTCCACCCTCACCTCACACTCGCTTTGCTCCACACAGGAACCCTCAGGGTTTTATTTCCCCGTGGCAGCCTGGCAGGGAGCCCCCTCTCCCCCCCAGCCTCTGCTCAGGGCTTTTGGCAGGATTTCCATCCTGTTAGCCAAGGAATGCTGTGGGGCTGAGGGGCAGGAAAGAGAAAGATGGGCTTTTCATGTTTAACACACACCTACGTGGGTTTCTGAAGTTGGGGGGCAGCTCCAGGCTGTCCCCCATTCCCTGACCACTGCTCCTTCCTTCCCACTTCTGCCTCCACTGTGCCCCTTGTGCCGCTCACTCCCAGCCACACAAGCCAGCTCCACCAGGCCGGGGTCACACAAACTGCCCGGGCAGCTTTCCCCCAGCTGCACTGGCTCAGCAGAGTGCCAGAGTCAGCACCAGGCCAAGGGATGCGGCAGCCCGGGGGAGAGCAGCTTTTGGAACAGCTTTTGGCAAGGGCCAGCTGCTGAATAAGCTCGGCAAGGCCATGCAAGCCCTCGCCAAGAGAACTCTGAAGGTGTTGCTGAGGACTCTGCATACACCAAGGGGTTATGAGGAGATGAGAACCTTCTCACCCCTCATGGCCCCCATGTTCTAGTTCCAAATGTGGGCAGGTTTCAGGTGCCCAGCTCCCTGACCAGCCTGTCTGTGCAGCAGGGGAGGCAGTGACTGGGAAATGCAGCGGCATGGCCGGCCTCAGCTCCGATAAGCTGCATTAAACCAGATCCTGCTCTGCCTTGGGACGAGCTGGCAGCCTGGTTATCCCTGCTGGCTCCTGCTCCAAGCGCTGCCCTGCTTCACTGCCCAGCTGGGAGCAAAACCAGAGGCAGTAATCCCAGCCCCAGGGAGCACTGAGATGCTTCTCCTGTATTTATGTCACACTGACTGACTGGGGAGGGCTTTGGGAAGTGCCTTACCTTTCTTGAAAGCCAGGCCTGTCTCCTTGACGCCGTTCACGTACAGCCGGCGAATCCCTTCCTCTTCCACGGACGAGAGAGAGAAGCCTGGGGAGACAGGCAGTGAGATGGTCAGAGAAAGGCAGCCCCTTCCAGGGTGTCCAGCCACCGCAGCCTGCAGCCACGGCTGTGCTGTCCCAGCAGCGAGCAGGCAGGAATCCCTCCCCTCAAACCTTTACAAACAACGGGGAAGGCCAACAATGAAAGTGGTTCCAACACAAACCTGAACTTCTGACTGCATATATAATTCATCTACAGCCATATTTGAGGATACCACAGCTGCAAAGCCTTGGAACAGACTCCCAGTTCTCTTGCCACCAAAGGTCGCTCCACTCACAGACCAAAGCTGCACAGAGCCATGGTTTGGGACAGAAGCCGGGAATCCGAGGGCCACGGCTGATGTGCCACCCCAAACTCAGGCAAGGTACGACACCTCCTGCTAGAACAGAGTGCTGACCTCTGCTTTTTGAGATTCCTGGGCTGGGCAGGTTTGTAAAAATGCCCCTTTCCCTTCTCCCCTTCCTTTTTTCAGCTGCTTATGGCACAACCTGTCATTTGCCAAGTCTCCGCTCGGCACACGTTTCATGCTCACCAGAGACCCACAGAACAGTCCTGGAGTGGAAGTGCTGACACAGCCTCATTTTAAACAGTGCAAATGGGAGCGTGAGCTTTGGTCTGGGGCATTTTCCTGCCATTTGTGTGTGACACAGTATGATAACAATGTGTAAAGGAAATACATGTGCCGAGTTAAATGCCGGCTGTTTATTTACTGTTGAGAGTCATCTAAAGCAGAACATTTGCCTTTCTGAAACTTCATTACTCCCTAAATGAGTGCAGGCAACCATTTGCTCTCTCTTCTTCTAGAGACTAGAAAAACATTTACAAACCTCTGGGGGGAGTCGTTTGTTTTGACATGGAATCAGCCACCAGCCAAGAGGTGCAGATGTGCTGGGAGCCTATCCTGACTTCAGGACTCCCTTCAAGTTGATCCTTATGGCTGACAGTTATTTTTTCATCCACGGTTTAAAAATAAGAAAGAAAAAAAAAGGAAGAAGAAAAGAGGGGGAAGAACGTGGCAGCTCGGAAGTGAGAAGCATATGGCCTTTCATGACTTACTGAGCTATTTGGAACCTGCACGCGAGCTCCTCGGGCTGAATCAAATGAAATTTGTGAAGCTCACTCACCACACCAGCTTTGGCAGAGAGAAGAACCCTCGACTAAGAGAGAGCTGTAAAACACAGTAGTTACTGGTTGTCATCACCACAAAGCCTACCTGGAAAACCCTCATCTGGAAAGCCAGCAGAGCGTGCCCAAGGCTGCGGCTGGAGTCAGCACAAAGCAATAGCTCCTCAGAGCGTCGCCCTTTGCGGCCGAGAGGCTGGTTTGGGCCAAACGCCACACATTAAACCAGGCTGAGGGGCAGCTCCGGCTCTCACTCTGACAGGATCAGCACATCCACGCAGCCCCAAGCTCCACCTCTCCTACAGGAAAGGCTGAGACAACTGGGACTGTTCAGCCTGGGGAAGAGAAGGCTTTGGGGTGACCTAACTGCAGCCCTCCAGGACCTGAAGGGAGCCCACAGGAAAGATGGAGAGAGACTACTGACACGGGCCTGGAGCGACAGGACAAGGGGGAATGGATTCAAACTGAAAGAGAGAAGGTTTAGATGGGATATTGGAAGGAATTGTTCCCTGTGAGGGTGGGCAGGCCCTGGCACAGGGTGCCCAGAGCAGCTGTGGCTGCCCCTGGATCCCTGGCAGTGCCCAAGGCCAGGCTGGACGGGGCTTGGAGCACCCTGGGATAGGGGAAGGTGTCCCTGCCCGTGGCAGGGGGAAGAATGGGATGAGCTTTAAGGTCCTTCCAACCCAGCCCATTCTGTGATTCTGTGATTTCTCCATGAGAAGACCTCTGCCTCCCTCAATCCATCAGGTCTAAGTGCACACGTAGTCACTTCTTAATTCATCTTTCAGCCATTCCCATAAATCCTGCAGTTATTCCTGGCAGAAAGGGCATAAGGAGCAATTACGGAGGCTGTCACCAGCTGTAGGAGATGAGAGATGGGCAGCTGGCAACAGCCCAGCAATGGTCATCTCACACACTCAGTTAACCCCTGCAGAGACAGGGAATGTGACCCTACCCTGTTTTATTTCCACAGCTGTGCCAGTGGCTGGATCTCACAGCAGCACAGCAGTGCCAGCGTTTCACTGCCATGCACCCAGGTGAGGAACACTGATCCCAGCGTGTGCAGTCTGTACACACACGTGGCCAGCAGGAATGTACAGCTCCCACCTGGCTGGCTTCCACAGGGGCTCCGCGCAAACATCGCGGGAGAGGAAGGGCAGGAGTGGGTGGAAGCCACAGTGATTGCATAAGCTGGCATTCCTGCCAAAAACATTATCATCAAACTGTGCATGGACTCTGAAACACAGGTGGGAAGAGATGGGTGGTGACCCAGGCAGAGCCTTCTCTTCACTGCACAGTTCTGATGCCAGGAGAACAGAAATCCGCATCTCGGAGCGCACGTGGCCTCCCCAAAGCAGCTCAGTCGCTGAGCAAATCCACCTCCAGATAAGCCCCTCAGCCCCCCTGGATAACCAGCTGCTGGCACACATGCCAGCCTGTTCCTGATACATCCTGGAGCTGGAAGCCAAGGGTTCTTACTGACTTCTGCCCTCACAGCCCTGGCAAAGAGGGAAAGAGTACCAGCCAAAGAGATGAGAACGTCTGTGCTCAGCATCAGCAAAGCACCCCACTGAGAGCTCCAGCACCGGCCAGACCCTCCAGGAGTGCCTCTTACTACCACAGGCACACTGGTGCGAGTAGAAACACCGCAGAATGTTCCCAGGTGAGCTCTCCCTGAGATGTGGTGTTGGAATGAGGTGATCCTTAAAGCCCTGTCCAGCCCAAACTGCTCCAGGATTGTGTGGTTTCAGCACACACTTGTGACTGGACGAGCGCACAAGGAGACACATATAGACCACAGAAACCCTTCTGCCAATTAGAGGCAAACCACATTTGGCCACTATCCTTCAATGAGAGAAAAGTCAGCTTTTTTGGGGTGCTTTTAGCATTCCCTCCCTGCAGGGTCAGAGCACTGCACAGCTACACCCCACACCTCACATAGCTGATCTCATTTCACAGGACACCACAGTGCATTTCACATTGGTTTTTTTTCCATGTATCACTTAGGAAAAAAGAAGAAAAAGAAATAAACAGGAAATGCTATGACAGCCCCAACTCTTCAGGCACTGCATAAATATCAGCCCCGAACCATCACTGGGCTGGTGAATATTTCTTTCTTAGGCTTTCAATATTCAAGCCCCAGTCAGTCCCACTGCTTTGGAGCAGAGCTCAATAGTCCAATGGCCTGCAGCTGTATAATAAACAGTTTGGGGATTCAGAATTATTCTAGTCATTAAAACAGAATATTTAGATAAACAGCAAAAAGATGCAGATTGGCTTTCTGTGGGGGAGATTGCACAGATAACTCTAAAATACACTCCAGAACTGTAATTGCCAGGCCAAAGGGCAAACTCGCCAGGCTGGAGGGCTGTAACCTGAAATACCTGAGAGCTGAGAGGATGAACTGCACAGAAATGAGAGATTCTGCTGAAATTACACAGGGAGGCCCTCCCCTGTTTCACGCTTCACACAGATCTGCCATGTGTCAGATCCTGGCTCCAGGCGTCCGTGGGCATCCCCAGCCTCAGGAATGTCGGCACCGGGCAAGAACCCACCTTGGGTGCCCCTGGCAGGTGAGAAGAAGCCAAACAGCCTCCCTGCAGCTGCCTGGCCACAGAACTCGAGATGCCTCGTGCCCACAGCGATGCTCCCCAGGAGCGGGGCGAGGCACAAGGAGTGAGCAGGGGGACACGCAGGGAGGAGCGAGCTGTTGATCCGGAGCTGGGAAGGGGAGCTGCAGAGCCCTGCAGCCTGAGGGCAGTGTGGAAGCCCCAGCACAGCCCCCGGCAGGGCCCGTGGAGGCTCCGTGTGAGATGCGACAGCTGGCAAAGGATGCTGCTCTCACCCACACCCTCCGTGGGTGGCGCTGGGAGGAACTACAGCAACAAGCAAACATTCGTCCTCCCTGCGCATCCTCCAGCTCCAGGAAAGCCACGTTCAGAGCACTCCAAACAAAGCTGTCCTCCTCCAGGGCAGGTGAATGTTCCTGTGGGTGGCTCAGCAATCAGAAGTGCTTTTCTCGCTGTGCTCAAGAGACCTTTCAGGTACATCAATAAACAGCACGCAAGAACCTGCTCGCACTCGAGCTGACTGGAGAGAAATAGCAAAACAAGTCAGGGAGTAACTCACCATAAATATCAGAGGATGCATCAGACTTCTCCATCTGAATGTGCTGGGTAATTTTCTGACAGATTTCTATTTCCTTGTACAGCTGAACAGACGAAGAAAAACAAACACAAAAATATGTTACTGTGGGAGGACACATCGATTGTAATCGTTTTGAACAGATTTTTGGTTTTTAATCACAGGCAGAAGAGAGGGACTGTGGTCATTATTTATCAAACAGTTTCTCCCCACCTGTGTGAGAGGCATTAGCAGTGTCACTCAGCTCTGCTGTTAGAACACAGTTAGGCAGGAGGAAGCAGTGTTTTCCCACCACCATCACCAAACAAAGCATGCATCTATTTCACTCAGCCAATACCATTTTGAGTGCTCGAGAAACAGAGCTTCTGTTCCTGTTTTCGCAACTTACAGGTAATAACAGCTTAATGATTTTATGTTGTTTTAATGAAGACAATGCAGGAATTCAATTATTCAACAGCACTGAAATCACAAGGAGTGATTTTGTTTCTTAAATAAATTTCTTCATTATCAGACTATCAGATTTGCTATACCTCAGCATGACTTTTCACCTTTAACACCTTGATGTTTATTTGCACCAAGGAAACCCCCCAAGTCTCTGGAATGGTCATTAACATCCTTCCTGGGGGACCAGCACAAATTCACACCCAGGCAATAGCCCACGAGTCCCTCCATCCAGCTGCAAATCCCTCTGCCTTTCAGCACTGAAGTAACAAACCAGCCCTTTGTCTTCAGAAAAAAACCAGAGCCCCAGGCGAACGAGAGCCCACAGGTGAATATTAATTCTGTTTATGTGCTGCTGTGAGCGTGTAAAAATGCAATTCACAGTAATTACCATTTTTAAACTCAGTGTATGGACTGCAGCACGGAAACCATGCCTTTAGAAAAGAAGAGGAAGGTTTCCCTAATAAATTAGCAGAAGGTATCCCTAATAAAAATATGATTTTCCCTTCTGTTTCTACCAGCACTCACATATCTGTTCAGCTGCAACATCTGTAACTACTACAGAATAGTTACAGCCCCATGGAAGAAACTCCAGTGTTCTCCCCAAACAAGCCCACACAGACCAGCGAACATACAAAGTGTGTTGGTTTAATATTCACACACTGGACATCATCCTGCAGCAACCCCCTCTTCCAGCATCTACACAGTCCCACTGACAGAGTTTTGGGTTAATTTCAGCTTTTCAGAATAAGCAGTAAGTGATGACTGTGTCAATCCTACACCCTCTCAACATAAGACAGTCCCCAAAGTCCTTCCAGACAATGACAGCTAAAATCTGTCTCCTCTGAGTTTTAATTTTCCCCAACTAGATCACACTTCCCAGTCCTAGCACTCCTCTAGCACTTTCTCACTATTTTTTGTTGTTGTTGTTGTTGTTGATAGCACTAACGGAAAATCCCAGAAGTTCTTTGCTAAATGAACAAAAGCCTCCATAACTAGCAAAGTTTTACTTTTTATAAGTAAACCAGCCACCAGTGCAAAGGACTTTAAAAAGCTTTACAGCATGCCTGTGTAAAATCGCAGAGTTAAAGCATGACACTAATCCTGTTTGGTCTTTTTTTTAATCTCTCGTGGCAAAATTCCTTTGAAGTCTGCTTTTGAGATGAATGAGATGAAAACAGCCAGCTGAGGCAATTAAGGAAGTATATTCTCACACCTAACTCCAGACCTTCTTAACCTCAGTCTTTACCTTCCCATTAAGAAAAAAACCCAAAAAACGCACAGCAACTTGTGTATTTTCCCTTTCTTTAAAACTCAGACAAACCTCCACGGACAACATGAACAACAGGAAAAGACAACTTGGAGGGAAGTTAAGCTTAAATGCACCTTACAGTGACCTTCACACATTGCCTGTGGCTGTCCCTCCTCTCTCCCCAGACACACCCACACGCAGATAGGAGCTGAACACCACCACAGGATGAAATGTTTGCAGAGATCCCTTTACTGAAGGCCAGTTTGCTATGGTCTGCAAAGCACCGTAATTGCAGGCTAAAAAGCACAACCCTGCGTGCTACAGGATGTCAGATAAGCACTAATTAACAGCGTCCCACCCCGTGTCATTTCATCTGCCCCGTGGGCAGCGTTACCAGTTCATAGATCTCCTCCTCTGGCTTTGGTACATAGAACTGGATCTGGTTGTCAATGAGGAATTTGAGGCGCAGGTAGTGAGCAGCGTGGTCCAGCTGGTGTGCCTGCAAGAGACAGAGAGCCTTCAGACAGAAAAGCAGTGTTCCCCTCATCCCTGACCCTCACAGGAACAAAACCGCCCCAGCATCACCTTCCACCATGATCTGAAACCTGACCAAAGCCTGGCCCTCCTGCTCTCCCCCAGGAGCAAGATCCATGTACCCACCGAGGGCGCTGGGGGCAGCATCCTCGGCTCTGCTGACCTGGCATCCTGCTCCCTCCCAAGCCATTCCAGAAATAAGCCTCTGCTGGAACGGCAGAAGCCTCAGAGCACGCCTTTGGGTAAAAGCATATTCAAATAAATGTTCTGCTAACAGAGCAAAATATGGCAGGAAAGGTGTTTTCTGTTTGGGTTGGGTTTCTTTAGCGTCTTCATAATTTAGCACGTAAATACGATGGGGCACATTTCAAGCAAGGTTAATAAACACAAAAAATCTGTCTGTCCTCTAAATTCAAAGCAGCTCAGGATACACTGGCTTTATGAGGTTAGAAGAAGCCAAGAGTTGCATCCTGGATTGCATCCCAGTGGAAAGAGGTCACACCATTTTAATGAATTAGTTATAATTAGCTGAGGACACAGCATTTGGTCTGGGAGATGTTAATGACCTTTTCTCAGCATGATTAATAAGGTTGATTTAAGCAGAGGTTAATGCAGTGTGTAATCAAAACACATTACAAGTACGATAAACACAAAGGATATCATCCAGAAGCTACTTTCAAAGTTCCTAAACTAAATCTAATGAGAAACTCCAAAGTGATTCACAGATACAGGAGGCAAATTCTCCTCACTGTCACTTCTGAAATCCCATCATTAAAGGCTTTTATACCTCAGCCTTTTCATTTTACACCAGCAAATTACCAAGGTTTCTCAGGCTGTGCTGGAAACAACGGCTTATCTGAAAATTCATGCAAGAACATCATTATTGCCTGTTTGCCCTGTTTTTTAAAGCCTGGCTCTTCCAGTTCCAGCCATGATACAGCAGCACTGAGGCGGTGAGCAGTGTACACCGAGGGACCTGTGGAAAACATCCCACCCTGACCCTCCAGCAACACAGAGAACACTGACTGCTTTGGGAAGTCTGGATTAGCCCAGGAGTAAAAAACCTACCAATAATAAGAAGGAACACCAAACCAGATCTATTGCTGCACTCTGCACAGTGATCTGTTCAAATATGTCCAGCCCAAAGATCAAATTACCCTTGGATGAAGTGGAATATCTGAAATGGAATAACCTCTGTGATCCAGGCAAATTCCTAGTTAATTAAATAATGACTTTGAAATCTATCAAGGGCCAAAAGAAAAACAGCTGAATGTAGGAGATTCTTGCTCTCTCACTTTACTTTTTTCTTTTTTGGAAAGCATTTTGCTTGCTTTTCTCACTGATTACTGCTGTTTTCAGTGGTTTTCTCTTTACAGACACACACATACAAACACTCCAGAAACTGATGGGAAGCAGAATTGGCATTAAAGGTTCAGAAATTACACAGAGGAGTCAGCTTAGTTTACTGCCCCTAGACATGAAAGTGTCTTAAACAAAAACAGAGAGAGGAGACCTAGACCCACTGAGTGCACACCCCTGGGGGTGTCCAGGGCAGGGAACGGAGCTGGGAAGGGGCTGGAGCCCCAGGAGTGGCTGAGGGAGCTGGGGAAGGGGCTCAGCCTGGAGAAAAGGGGGCTCAGGGGGGACTTCGTGGCTCTGCACAACTCCCTGACAGGAGGGGGCAGCCGGGGGGGTCGGGCTCTGCTCCCAGGGAACAGGGACAGGAGGAGAGGGAACGGCCTCAGGCTGGGCCAGCGGAGGCTCAGGGCGGACATCAGCAGGAATTTCTCCATGGAAAGGGTGGTCAAGCATTGGCAGGGACTGCCCAGGGAGGTTTGGAGTGCCCATCCCTGGAGGTGTCCCAGGAAGGGCTGGAGGTGACACTCGGTGCTCTGGGCTGGGGACAAAGTGGGGATCGGGCACAGCTGGGACTCCATGGCCTTGGAAGTCTTTTCTAACCTGACAGATTCTGTGGTTCTGTGAAAAAAGAGCCAGGCAACCTGGCAGCCTCCTGCTGCCACCGGGGTGGATCTCCTCCCTGTCTCTGTGCCCAGGCTGCTGTGCTCATGCTGCATCTCGGGTGTGTCTGATGGTCAGTGCCAGCTCTGCTGCCCAGCCCCACGCCACTGCCCAAAGCCCAAGGCTGGCGCAGAGACCCTGCCCACAGCCCATCCAACATCCTTCCCTTGTGGAGGAGACCCAAGGGATGCTTTCCAGCCTGCCCAAGGCAGGCAGAAATCACCACCTGTGATGAATTTATCCAGCCTGGAGCCTCCAGGCCCTGGGCAGAGCATCAGCTGAAGAGAAAACTGGGTAAAGCACTCGTATTTAGAGCCACTCGTTTCTTGCAAGAAACCCCATCACCCCAAGTGGATGCCACCGATCCAGTACACTGCAATCCCATCCAGGTCAGGAATGACAGTTCCGACCATGGTGCAGCCCATGAGCCACCCCATTTAGTTAATTAACACCCTACAGCTGCCCCAAGGCTCTGTCTACCTCAGCATCAGACATTGGTTAAAGTGTTTCAAATAGGGCCATGATCTTCTACTGAAGTGAAAGGAAAAGGTCCCCTGAATGTGGGCACAGCCAGGCTGCCCTAAAAGCCAAACCATTAACCCACTTTTTTGCTGCTGGGAGCTGCCTCCATATGCGGGGAGGTGGGAGCAGAAACAGGGCAGCTTTTATGATATGAATATCCTTTCGAGACCACCCAAAATACCTTTCAGCCGTCCAAATCTGCTTCTTGGTTTATTTATTTCTCTCCTAATAACTCTGGCTATGTCTGGACTAAATTAAGCAGCTAACCCCATTTAAAGCACAACCCAACAGCTTAACTGAGGCGCTCGTGAAGAAGAATTTACAGCCAGGGCTGTGATCCGATTCAAGAGGCTCCAAGTGCCACAGTGGGCTGGCACACAACCCCAGCCTGGCTCCCTTCTAGCTCAGGAGAGGGCCTGGCACGTTGTCCCAGCTTGGTGGGGGAGACCTTCGAGGCAGCACCACAGGAAGGCAGCAGCCACCCCACGGCATCGCTCCTGTGTGGCCCCAGCTCTCCCAGCAGGAAAACACCAGCCCAGAAGCAAAGTAAGCCCCCAGAGCATCAGGCTGAAGTAACTCCTCAGAGGCTTTGAGCACAAACCCAGAGGCTTTGAGGTATCTGCTTCCTGCCCCTCATGCAGGTCCCTTTGAAAAATGTAAATTGTGAAGGAAAAAACCCCAAACCTTTCCTGCCTCACTTTTTATACAGTCAGAAGACAAAATGCCATGTAGTCATCTACGCTTGTTTGTTACTGTTGTTGTCTCCATATTGGGTTTTGGTGTTATCATCTCCACACTGGCTCTGCCTAAATCCACATACAGAGTGTGATTTCCTCCTCCATTTTAAGACATACCATTATGCAAATGTTAGTAATGCACATACATTTGTTCACGCTGAGCAGTGTTATCACAGAATCACAGCATGGTTAAGGTTGGAAAGGACCAACTACTTCCTATCAGCCCTAGAAAGCAATTTGATGCATATACACTGAGTTTTCCTGCCTGCCGAGTGATGTTGCTAGTTACATTTTAGGAGAAATCTTTGAGAAACCACTTTAAAAATGCTTGAAACACTCCTCCCACCAATCTTGAATCATAAAAGTGTCACAAAGCATCCTCCAAAGCTTAACTCGCTGTACAATAACAAGCAGCAATGTTAGCATAAGAACACATTTTCCACAATGACTTCAGTGCATTTAATGTTCTCCAACAGAAGAATCAAGCTCAGTTTAGCAGCACAGATTTAACCACATCTACAAACACGAGGAGGTTCGTATGAAATGTAGAGCTTGAAATGTTTACTGTACCAGAACTTGACTGGTTCTCAGATGGCAGATGGCAAACTGATGTGAAATGATGTGGATCAGATATTAAAGGGGGGAAAATGAGCTGAATGCAAGAGACAGAAGAAAGAGATTGATTATTAAATGCTACAGAAAAGAAGGCATCTCGACAGTGTTTTTCAGGCAGAAAACTCTTACAGAAAGGAAAGAAACAGATAACAGCTCTTGAAAAAACACTCACCAACCTCCCCTTCTCCTTAAACACCCCCACCCTCTGCAGCTAACACACAGTGAGAGACCAGGCCCTCAGCAGGCACCTGCTGAAACCACGGAGCCACACCAGCTTACTCCGGCCGAGGGCTTGG
The DNA here is from genome assembly GCA_013400235.1 of Oriolus oriolus. Taxonomy (NCBI): domain Eukaryota; kingdom Metazoa; phylum Chordata; class Aves; order Passeriformes; family Corvidae; genus Oriolus; species Oriolus oriolus. The sequence goes on from VXBT01007926.1 coordinate 85,784, forward strand.
TCCACTGAGTTAGCCACTCTTACCCAAAGGAAAACACAAATCCTAGAAATAAATCATTACTAATAATGTGTCATCCAGCTTCCCTATTACGCCTCTCTCCAAAAATGTCATCTTTTGCCGAACACAAAGCAGAGCCTTCACAAGCTGCAGCGCACCTGGCAGAGAGACGAGCGCACCATACAATTACTGGAAACAAACGCCTTTCCCTCACCTTCCCTCTCTTTGGAAGCAGATGCAACACGTTCTGAAAGTCCCCAAAGTTGAGCTCTCAATAGTAATAAATGTTTTCTTTTCTCCTGCTGTTGTTGTTGTACAAAGCAGACTCACTTTTCAGAGCAGCACGTGACAGGAGTTGGGTCTCGCTCGCTCAGAAAACACACATTATGTAGCTGCCAGATCTGAAAGCCTGTGTTTAATTCGTCAGAGTTTCCAACTCTTTAGAGATGTAACTCTTTTTAATGGCCCAGTGTCTCTGGTACTTCATCTGGCAAAGAAATCCAGGTGTTTTTTCTTCCCCTCCACTCCAGTGTAGATAAAAGCTTTCCCCTGTCCCCTCGTGCCACCCACACGAGGTTGGGTCTGACTCTGCAGAGCAGGCAGCAAACACAGGCACCTTCTCCCACTCCTGGCGCTGCTGCTCTCCCCAGGGCCAGCCCGAGGGGAAGGCAGGAGGGATGGCACGTGGAAACAGGTCCCCCTGGCTCCTGGGAAGGGGTGAGACCACCTCGCCCGCCTGGCAGAGGGGGGAAACAGGGACGGATGCAGAGCTGGGGGCACCAGGGTGGCTGAACCACCACACTGTGGGGCACCCAGGGGCTGGGAGAGGGGTCCCACACTCAGCCTGGTCCCGCTAGAAGGGCAGAGTGTGGCTGGCTCTATGAAAGGCAGCAGCAGAGGCAGAGCCAGGGTGTGAAGGCACTTCCAGGCTCGTGCACAGCAGCCAGAGTGGGAAGGGCAAACCCAGCCTGCTGCCTGTCCCTGCACCCACGCCAAGTTAGCTCCAGCTGCAGGGAATTTTCTGCTGCGCTCCTGGCCTCAACACTGCACTGTAATTTGTGTTTTTCACCTGACACAGAGCTGGTGTCCCAGTGCAGAGCAGTCCAAGCACTGGCACCCGAGGCTGCACCGACTCCCCAGGGCACGTTTACCTTGCAGATCATCTCCAGCACGTCCCGTGAGGTGTCCCCAGGCCGGATGACTGTCAGGGCAGGCTGGTTGTTGGGCAGGCAGAACCACGAGGGCGTGAAGTACTCGTGGACCCAAATGTCACAGTCGGGGTTGTGCTGGTGGACACTGCTCAGGGCCACCTCTTTCTCCCTCTAAATAGACAAAATCCATCATGACCATCCCAGCCCAACACAACTCCCTCTTCATCAGCAACTCATGCATTATGTGCTGTATCAGAGCCCTTGTAGAGAGAAGATATTTTGCTCCTAAGCCCAGGTTGAAGGCTTGTCTGGACAGGGACCTGCAGTTTTCCCTGAGCAGGATAGCGTGTGCCTTCCCATGCCACCCACACAGCTACGCTGCTGCACTGTGCTTCTCCTGGGATTCCACCCTATGGCCACTGGGAATGCTAGGAATGTAACAAAAACCAGTAGGGATAACAGCAGATCTAAATGCAAAACTGAAATGCACAGTGTTTCTGGGCAAACCAATGCCAACAAAACTGTTGTAGGTACTGCAGCTCCTATGCTTAGAAATGGCAAAATAGCAAATCTTAAGTGTTCATTCTGAATTTACTGGCTGCAAACGTCGGGGAAGGAGGCACCTGGAGAGCTGGGGTTTTACCTTGCCATCCGGGACTGTGTCATCAAAGATCCCTTCGAGAGATTTCTTCACTGAATCGACTCCTTCTCCAAACACCTGAGGAACAACAGAGGGAATCTGCTTTAAAACATGAACGTGACTCCCTGTGAGCAGCATGTGCCAAGGGCAGAACAGTCTTTCTAACATCCAGCACAGAGATCAAACTGAGAAATACAAACATCCAGCTCCAAACATACTGCTTGCAGAAATTTTTCACTGCTGTAGACATCTGGGATGGGGAAAACCCTCTTCAGCGTGGTTAAGTCCCATCCAGCAGCCCCTCTAACCTCTTTTTGCTTAAGCCTGTCATCCAAAAAGAAACAACACAGGAACAAAGAGATGTTTTCAGCAGAGAGGGGATCCCAAACACCAGGCCAGCTCACTCCAAGTGCTGTTCCTTAAACACAGGGAAGTGCTGTCCTGTGTCCCCCACCCTCAGTTCCTCACCAGGACCACTCCTCCTGAGCACAGGTGTGGCTTCACTGACACAGGCACACCTCTGCACCGGGCTCTGTCCAGACCTGGGCCCTCCTCAAAGGTTTGCAGGGCAGTGCACTGGGGGGCCTCTCCTACATTCCCTGCCTTTCTGCTGCAGATGCACTGGAGGAAAGGAAAATAGCAGCTTGATGGAAGAGAAGGGGAGGTGAAAAACAAGCTGGTGATGGGGTGGTGCAGGAAGATTAGAGGCCACTTCTGCTTGGCAGTCTGTCCTGACTTCCTTGGTGGAGCTGGACTAATTTTATCTCTCTTTGTCCTGGGTCTCCCCACCTGTAAAAGTGGGAAATGAGCACTTCCCCACCTCTGCCAACGCTGAGAACTCAGAAGGGCTCTGCTTCTGGCTGGCTTTGTAATGACCCAGCTGCCAAAACGTACTCAGCAAACATTCGAGCACGAGTCAGTGGAACCCTTCTCTAATGAAATAGGAGCTGGTAACCCAGCACGAGCCAGAGAGCCAAAATCAACAGGATCCCGTGCAGGAGGAATGACCAAACAGGAATATTTGCGGGATCCACCCCAAATCAGCACAGGACTGCATCAGATGGGCAGGCAGGGCTGGTGCTGCAGTAGAAGCCAATAATGAAAAGTTCAGTTTTACAGCTTCATATCAGGACAGCTGTAGGATCAAGTTTTTGGGCTTGTTAATTATTCCCTGGCTAAAATGAAGCAGGGACCAGGGCAGGATGGGAAAAGGTCTCTGCCTTTTAGGGATTTACAGCTGGCTGCTTCCAGTAGGCAACACTTTGCATGAGCAAGGGAAATGTGTTCAGGCACTGCATTTAGACACTCTGCTCCTTTCTCAGAACTTCACACTTTTTACAACTCTCTCCACAACGACTTCCCTCTAACCTGGAACAGAATCCCTCTCCATGCCTGTGCTGTTGAGGAGCGAGGGGGGCAGGAGCAGGGGAGGCAGCATGAAGTATGCAATTATCCCCACTGAAAGGGAAAACAAAAGGAGGAGCTCAGGGCAGAAAAAAAACAGGTTTGAAAACACAGCAGGGGCAGGATCCCAGCTCAGGACAAGGGATTTGGGGCAAGTAAATACAAAGCACCAGGGATGCTGCAGCATCGGAACGGGGAACGTGCTCATGGAGCTGCATTCCAGCCAAGCCCTGCGCTTTTGCACAGCCTCTAAATACCAGGTGAACTTTTAACGTCTCACTCCAAACAAGCTCAACAATTCCACTGCATTCATCCTCTGCTGAACAAAACAAACACCCACTGCTGCTTCAACAGACAGCACAAGAAATCACAGGGCACAGAACAACTTGTGTCCCCAGCCTTTCTCCCCAAGAAAAGTGAGAGAAGAGAAAGGCAGAGCCTACATTTCCTGCAATTAGATGAGGTATGGCTCTCAAAAAGTGAAAGCTGTAATTAGGGATGTTTGGAAAGCGTAACAGGGAAGCACCTTCCTACCACACTGAAACACGTTTTCTAGAGAAAGATCTGGGCAGTGACTGGGTGGAAACAGCACAACTTTTGCTTTTTTATAAATCTGAAGCAAAACAGGGAGTGTACCAACTAAATGCAAAGCTTCTCGTCACTTTTGGAAGTCTTCACCAAACTCAGCCACATTTAAAGCATTGTACAAACTCATAATTTCAAATTAAAAATAATCAAACAAGTCTGAATTGCTTTGGGGTTTGTTCTTTTCAAACTTGTATGTTTTGCACCGCTGCTTTGTTGCTCCTGAGATGAAGGAAGGCACCTCCAGGAAAAGCAGAAGCAGCAGAAATGCATCAACAGAATTCAGCTAAAGAAAGGGCAAATTCCAAACCTTTGATAGGAGCTGCTGTGCGCTGACCTGCAGCTACAGTCCCCGATTTCTGAAGGGGATGAGGAGTGAGATGACTCTGTGCCAGTGACTCCTGGTGCGAGCTGCGTTCTGCCTGCTACCAAACCAGCCTTGCCAGTGACAGCACCCCCAACTCCCACGTGCTTACCTGGTTAATGCTCGGCCTCCCTTGCTTTTTCTTCGAGGTAGTGTCCAGCCCCCAGAGAGAAGAAAACCTGCTCCTCCGCTTGCTGGCAGACCTGGACATGGCCTGTGTCCTTCTCCGCACTCCCGACTCCCCCGTGCGAGCCGCCACCTGCCAATGCCACGCGGCTTCAGAACCAGAGCTGCAGCAGCAGCCCCTGCACACACCCCCCACCAAACCGTGGGCTCTGGGGGGGGAAGAGGCAAATCCTATGGCAACAAAGGGTATTCACTACTGGGACAGTGGGGGTGCTGCCAGGCCGCTGCCTTCTCACTGTGGATTAACTCACTTCTCTCAACATCAAATATCAAATATTGAAATGGACAGTACACACCACCCCCATCATTTTTTTGGCATTTAATTTATTTTAAAGCAGCCTAATCATCACAGAACAAAGCCTCAGCACCAGTGAAGGGTTTGGGTTTTTTCATCTGTTTTTCTTTTCCTAGCACGGTTTCAAAGGTGGACATGTGAAACCTGAGATTTCCAAACTTATCTGCTGCTTCCCAAAAACTTCTTCTTTGCTCTTTCCTGTGGAAACACTCTGGGCATCCTGGTGCTGACTCAGAAGTGCAGCAAGGCCAGATAAAGGCTTGCAGGGAGGTAATGGCATTTAAACCTGCACCTCCTTAAAGATAAATGACATCTGAGGGAGCCAGCGAGCGAGGCACAGGAAGGGGAAAAGTGAGCTCAAATGACCCTTCCCATCAGAGCAGTGGCAACTGCTCTGCAAAATGGCCTGAGGCAACAAGAGACACTTGCCTTTACTGAGCCCAACTACCTGGGGAACGTTTCCCAGGTGAGGAAGCTCTGGAGGAGATCAGTGGGACATTACTCAGAGCTGAAGTGTTCAGGCCCAATGTCAAAGCAGATTTCCCACGTGGAGGTGGCCTGAGGAGAGGAGCTCCTCTCCTGCCAAAAAGGGAGCGGTAGGGAACGGCAGGCATGAACGGGAGGCATGGCACAGCCAGCCTGACAGCCAGACCCACCCTGCCCACCCTGCACTTCCTGGAACACCTCAGTGCTGCATTCCCACAGCCCAGAGCAGCACAGTGGCACTGCCACACATCTGGCAGCGCCAGCGGGAACACCCCCATCCCCGAGTGATGCCCCGGCTACCGAGCTGAGGAACTGGCTGGCTGGATGCAGCACATCCAGAACTACAGCTGGCATGGACAGAAGGCTGGCTGCTGCACCCAGGGAACCGTGTGAGGAATGGGGGCTCTCCTCGGGAAACGCAGGGAAATCAAGGAAAAGGAGAACTTAACCACCACAGCAAGGTCTCCATGTCCACAGCCTGGACTGTGAGAGGTTCCACAGCTGCACCTGGGACATTGAAGCAGAGCCACCTGGGACAACTTAGCACACCCTTGGATGAATGTACTGAAGAACATCCTCAGGAGACTTGGGTCATGGAATCACAGAATGATTTGGGATGGAGGGGACCTTAAAGCCCATCCCATTCACCCCCTGCCATGGGCAGGGACACTTCCACTGTCCCAGGCTGCTCCAAACCCTGTCCAGCCTGGCCTGGGACACTTCCAGGGATCCAGGGGCAGTCACAGCTGCTCTGGGCAAATTCCCTTCCTGAAACTTGAGTTAGGGCTCCTAAAGTGAGGTTGCATTTCCCCATGTTCCTGGGGGCAAAGGAGGACACAAGAGTTTGCTGAGAGGAGAAGAAAACACGTGCCTCTTCCAACACAACATTTTCAAACCATATTTTTTTCCTTGGCTCTCCAGAGACGCCAGCATGAAGAGGCAGACTGTTTTTCAGGCTAACGCTCAGTGCTTTGCTTGATGCAAAAAAAAAATAAGCATAAATGCAAATTACAGCCCGCCACTTAAAAAATATAATAAATCCACCAGCAATTAGCAGGATGATGACGCTAATCTTTTCATATAGGAAAGAATAAAAACGCCCCTGACTGAATTACAGCTCTGCATTCAATTGAAGGGTACAGCTGACATCTACAAGACAACAGCGGAGCTCAGCTATTTCTGTGAACTGCCAGGAGTCCAAGCCGAAACTACAAGAACTTGGTTTAAATTCATTAAAACCCCACCACTTTGCAAAACATTTCCTGTACTTTTAAGAGCTGTTGTTACAGTAGTTAAATTTAAACAACCATGACTTGCCACACTGTAGGCAGCAGAGAAGAACATTTCCCCTCCCTTGTGGAGCACCAGGTGTTGATGACCAGAGACTGGATACTGGAATAACTGGTCAGTAGTTTCACCCATATGGAAGAAAGTCAGATATGCCTGAGAAGGTCTCAGCCAACTCATGCTGAGGGCCTCAGAACGGCTCCCACTGACTCCACAGGACTTGTGGATCAAGCCCAAGTCCGTGGACATTTGAGATGACCCTGCTCTTGTAGCAGGAAAATCTGCTTATGGGAAGGATGTTTATGGTGGCAATTCGAATTCACACGTTCAGGAGAAGGACGGCTCTTCCTACAGCCATGGCTTCCTGCAGCCAGGGCCAGGCCCCTCTGGGAGCAGGACAGCCTGCAGGCGCGAGGCAGGGCTCTCCGACCCCGCTGTGCCCACCCTGCCCCGTGCCACTCACCAGCGCGTGGAAGGACGACACGGAGAAGATGCCCAGGCGGCCCATGGCCACCTTGGTGGGGCGGCTGGCGAAGGCCAGCAGCCGCTTGGGGTTGGGCAGCTCCCCGCCCTGCAGGCTCGCCAGGTAACAGCGGTACCGGAACAGATCCATCTGGAACTGCTCCAGGTTCTGCTCCCACACGAAGATCTGCGTCCGGACGAGGTTCGGGAGCGACGGGAGAGAAGGGGAGAGGAGGCTGGTAAATGCCTTGAAAACATTCCCAGTAACACACCCTTTCCACCAATGCTGATCCCACTCAACAAACCCTGATTCCTGATTTTCCCACATCTCCCTGCCCTCCCAAACCCTCAAAGGATGCAAACAGTAAACGAGTTTTCATTAGATGGAAAACAACTTTTTCTGCGTTCATGGCTGAAGTCTCCTCCTGGGACAACTGCTCCTTTGATACAACACTAATTAACAGGATTAAAATTTCATTTTTAATTTTCTTTTTATTTCCAGGATTCTCTGCTCAGCAGTCCCTTAGGAGGCTTCTTTCATGCATCAAGAGCATCTGAGAAACCAGAAGAGCAAACTCCACCAAACTCTAGGCACAGGGCATCTCAAATCAGCAGCCACAGCAGCAGCTTTGCTGTGAGCACCAACAGAGCTTGAAAAAGTGCCATACATTGGGGATAATTACTCTGATCAGTGGAAGAGTGCTGTAATCAGCCTATGGAAGGACTTATTTAAATAATTCAAATAGCTTATAGGAAACAGTTTCAAAGCATCCAGACAAACTCGGTTACATAAAGAGAGAGACTGCTCTGCCCTCTCACTGTGACTGACAGCTTTGAGTGGAGCTCTTTACATCTCCCTCCCCTTTCTCCCCCATTTCCCCTTCTCACGGGCTTCCAGGGGGTACAAACCTCTTCAGCTCAGCCCCAGCCACTTCCCATGCTTTGCATTACAGGCACGCTTGGCAGCCGTGGTACAAGAGCTCCAAATGAGGGAAGCAGGAGCCATATGTTAAGTTTCCCAAAATAAGGTGCTGCTGCAGCAGCGGGAGAGACATCTGCTCGAGGCTCTCTGCTTCTGAAACCCAGCCATGCTGTCCACTTGAAGGCAGGAGGAGCGGGCCCAGGGGGAGCCAGGGATGCAGCCCAAGGTCAAGGCAGGCCCTTGTGACAAGCAGAAACCAGGGATGGCTGCTTCAGCCCAGCTGCCAAGGCAGCAGCCTCTGGCACACTAAAACCAACAGCAGCAGCAGCAGCAGCGTTTGTTGGTGTGCAGGCAGCTGTTCCCCAAGGCATCCCGCAGCCATGGCCTGGCAGTCTCCTCACTCAACCTCCTGCTATCCAAATCTCCTGGAGGCCAGCAGAAGACAGCCCATGCGGGACCTCAGTGGAGAAATGGCGTGGCCCAGGCAGCCAGCACAGCTCTCCTGCTCCCACCAATCTCTAGAAGGCCTTAAACCCTTGCTAGGGACTTACTTCACATGAGCGAGAGAGTTTACCTGATCCAGTATGGTCTTCTTCTTCTTGGAGTCTGTTACAGAGGACAGCTGCATTTCACCCATCTTCTTCATCTTCTCGTCCATGTCGATCTTCTGCTCCAGCTTTTTGATCTCTGTTTTGAGCAGCTTGACCGTGTCCTCCTTGTGGTGCTGCCGCGCCACCGCGGTGGCACAGGCCGAGTGGATCGCCGTGATCCAGTTCTCCAGCTCCGTCTGGCTGCACGTCTGCACACAGGGAAACGGGGGAGAAGAAGCCAGGATCCTCTTTGAAATCGACTGGAGATTAACAAATGCAATTCCAAGGAGTTTCCTTTCCCTTTGATCTCAACATTCAAAGCCTTAAATCCACTTACTCCTGTCGCAGTAATAACCCCGCCCCGTTATCCTTAAGCAGGCCATTTTTAACTCGGCACCAGGCACTCGGCACTCAGAATTACACCTCTATCTGTGCTCTGCAGCTGCGGCTGCTTCCCAGCAAGGCCTCAGGAATTACCTCCCTGGCTCAGCGCAGCGCTGCCATCGTTTCCAGCTCAGTATTTAACGATGATTTCTCAACCCCAGTTCCTTAAGGCAGGGAATGCACCAGCCCCTGTGCTCTTCCCAGGATGCAGAGCTTTTCTGGCATGCAGCAGTTAATAATAAATTAATGGCATAAAATGTGACGATAAGTATGAGTAGCTTTATTGTGGTGCACAGACAAGCTTTCCATTTCTGAAGGTCCCAAAGCAGTCTGAAGATACCCTTGTTATCATTAAAGGCAGGCTCATCCTCGTTTTCACAGCTCTGGCGCTGGCCCTTTCCAAACATGGATATGACAGCTTGGGAAAAGGGAACACTTCTCCTCGCTGGAGCCTTGGAGCAGCCTGGGGCACTGGAAGGTGTCCCTGCCCACAACAGGGTGTGGAACTGGATGATCCTTAATGGCCCTTCCAGCCCAAACCGCTCCATGAGACACCGGGCTGGAGCATGGGACACCAGCACATTTTTCCAGAACAGGACTATTCTGATTAAGGACTTCTCACACACGAAGAAGAAACTTTCCAGATTCTTCCTTCCAGATTTTCAAAATAAAAAGTCAGTCTTCTTAGGGCTTTTACTAAACTCCATTCCTTTTCACAGCAGGTTATAAAACAAACCTTCCAGCCAGCTCAGGGTTGCAGAGGACTTTCTGGGAGTGTCAGCCTGTGGCAATGATCACACTGGTATTTGGCTCCTGGCTCGAAAAGTAGCAAGGTGCCAAACCACCTCGTTCTAATTAAACTTTCTGATGATGCCTGATCTATTAATAGACAACCCAGCATGACTTCTCCGTTTGCTGGAGAAGATGAGGAAGGTCATCCTCGCTGAGGTCACAACCAACAGGCAAGGATGAAGCCAAGGAGAGCTTCCCAGAGAAGCCCAGCTCCGGGAATCACATTCACACAGGCTGGGCTTCAGACTGATGCTCCCCAAACCTTTCTGGTGCTGAAGCAAGGGGGACACACGTGTCCCAGAATGACACCACTCTCCTCGCTCAGGCTAGAGCCCTAAGCAGAAACAGGATCCACTCCAGAAGGACTGACCTCCTGCTTCCCAATTTCCTTGCCTTCAGCTGGTGCTGCTCACAGGATATGGCTGAAACTGGATATGGCAGTACCACGAACAAGCCCTCATTCCACTGCTGAAGACACTGTGAGTCCCCCTCGCTGAGGAATCTCTGCTGGAATTACAGGAATTATTTGCCAGAATGGGGGACACTTTGCCCACAGGCAGGTGGTGAAACCTCATCCCCAGCAGAGAAGAGATCAGCATCAGACTTAGAATGAGATGGTGTGTTTGTTAATTCCCAGCAAAATCCTAACAGCATTTGTATTCTTATTAATTTTCAAAGTAGTATCTGTATACCATTAGATTCATTTTTCTTTTTGGTTTCCTGAGGGAGAGAGAGGGGAAAAAAGGGCCTGGAGTGGATTTTAGGAGCTGAAGACTCCCCTGGTAGATGAGCAGGCGATGGGAATCACTCCCCTTCTCAAGGGAAAGGACCACACAAACAAGCTACGTGGTGTCACAAGTTGCAGTGAGCTGCTGCACACACGTGTGACATGTGCCAGGGCTGGGTGTGTGGGCACAGCCAGAGCTGCCTGGGCCCTGTGGGAGGGGTGGGATGTCTCTGGGCACAGTGCAGTGGGCAGGCTGGCTACAAGGTGCCCAGGATCTGTGGGCATCACAAACAGCCCCATTTTCCCCAGGACAGAAATGTTCTCCTGCAGGGCTGTGCTCTCCTTGCCAAACCTGATACTGCAGCACTGTGCTGGGTGTGGGGCACAGGCAGCGAGGGCACCGCTCTGAGGGCATCCCTTCCTTCTCCTCTGCTTCCATGGCAGAAGGGACACATCACAGGACACTTCTGGCAATATAAATGACTGAGTTTCATTGCAAAAGGCTCGTTTTTGCTTTTTCCCTACGCTAAAACCTACCACGGCATAATGACACCGGGCTCTTAGGGAATAAGCTTTGGGGGGACCTCACTGGGACCTTCCAGTCTGGGAGCCCACAAGAAAGATGGAGAGAGACTATTTATATGGACATGGACGGACAGGATGAGGGGGAATGGCTTCCCACTGCCAGAGGCAGGGTGGAGATGGGATGCTGGGAAGGAATTCTTCCCTGTGAGGGTGTCCTGAGCAGCTGGAAGTGTCCAGGGCCAGGCTGGATGGGGCTTGGAGCAACCTGGGGCAGTGGAAGGCTTAAATATCATCTTGTTCCACCCCCTGCCACGGGGGTGGAACAAGATGATCTTTAAGGTCCCCTCCAAGCCAGGCCATCCTGTGGCTCTGTGACTCCCTCTCACGTGGAGGAAGGTCTCCAGGTGCCAAAATACGCATCCCCTTCCCAGGGGAGACGTGAAGGAGACAGGGGCAGGGCAGTACTACAGAAGGAGCTGATGAAAAATCCCACTGAGGTGGCAGGGAAGTTAGTCCACAAAAACATGATGGCGTTTTTCAATATTCAGATACTCAGCCCCTCCAAGAAGCAGAAGGGCTTTTTTTTTTTTTTGGCACCAGTTTGTGAAGCCAGCCCTTTGCAAGGACAGCTGCCGAGGACCTACAAACACAGTGTAATTTTATTTTTTGCGCAGGGGAGAGATGATGTGGGGACGCATCCTACCCCAGAGTAGCTTCTGGTTTAAGAAGGCAAGAAACTCCACTGTCATTGGAAAGAGAAATAAAGGGATTCCTCCAGTGAAGAAAACTGAACCAAAAGAGGAGGAAATGCACCCACCTCAGCACGTGCTGACAATTGCAAATACCAGAATGTCACACCCTGCTCAGTGCCAACTTGACATCAGAAAGGGGAAGCCAACCTATAAAACCACTCAGGGAAGCAGTTGTGACCAAATCACAGAAATCTTTTCAAGTGAAACACAGCAACTAATGCATGGTCTTTGATATAAGTCCTGGGGTATTTTCAAAGGTACCCAGACAAACTGAGACATTTCTGTTTTCTGATTAAAGAACCAAACCCTGCACTTCCAGTCTCCTCTTGGGCAGCAGCAAGACTGAACAAGGGGCAGTGGATTCTGCAGCCCCTCTGGGAAAGCACTTGCAGGTCCAGACATCCCCTTACACTTCAAATTTCTCTTGGTCTTGTCAGCCTCCCGAGCCTCTCTGCGAGGCCCTGCCTTTGACACACGTCTCTTACAAGACACAGAGAGTGGCACAGCACGTTTAATGCCCAGCTGGATGTCCAGTGTGGTCACTGGCTTGGTCTGTGTGTTCTAAGCATGCTGCCCAACCAGTTTGTACAATGATGCAAGAGCATTTCTTCATTCTTTGCTTCAGCCATCTACACAAAGAGGGTCCAGTCAGTTATGAAAAAAGCAGATTTGACACTGATCATGTCCAAATCACATCCTTCCTCTAGTGCTGCCAGGGGAAAATCCCAAACCTACTGGAGTCAGCAGGATTTTTCCACTGATCTCAACCAGAGCTAGGACATCCCCATTGATGGGGGACAGAAAAAAAACTTTGCAAAAACCAACCTGGAAGAGGAAGGCGTCCCCGAGGGAGTTGCTGAGGCAGAAGACAAAGTCCTTCTTGGGGTGCTCAGGCACGGCTTGCACGATGCTGTTCTCCACCCAGACAGCGTGTTTGGGGATGCTGTTGTGGTCAATGCCAGAGCGGCCATCAGTCTCGTAGAAGAACAACGTGCACCCTGCAGGGACAACGAGCAGCACATTCAAACGCCCTGCAGCCCCTCAGCGCTGAGACTGAGCCCATAAATAGACCCTCACAGGCAGCAGGGAGGGTTTGCCACAGCTTGTCCGGGTTTTCACAGTGGGGAGCACCAGCAAGTGCCCAGGTTTTAGCTTGGTGAGGTGCTGGCTTTAATGCCAAGGGGGCACACCATGAGCTGCAGGGCACGGTGAGCCCTGAGCCAGGGCTGTTTTGTTCTCCCCAAGTTTTGTTCTCCCCAGGATTGCCAAAGCAGAAAGCCACAGGCAGTAAAATACAGCCCTAGATGAGAAACATCGTAAGAAATCACAAATTTGGGGTTGTCCATGGCCATCCCATCGCAGGGAAGATGCAGACATGAGATCCTGGTCCCCTGAGGGTGACAGCCAGCTGTGAGCCAGCCCTGGGAGCACACAGGCCCCCAGGCATGGCCCAGCCTCAGCAGCTGCTGCCATAGTCCCTGCAAGGCAAAGATCAAGCCATTTAATTACTGGATGCAGACAGTAACTGGAAGTAAAATGGGCTGGGATGAGCTGTGCTTGCTGAAAGACTGATGGACAAAAAAACTTAGCTGGGGACAGCAAACAACCTGCTCAGTGTTACAAAATAATCTTTGCAATCTGCCGGGAGAAGGGGAAAAAAGGATAGACCAAGGGTGCAGTTTGGGAGATTCCAAAAAGAACCGGGTCTCCTCCTCTCCCACCTTCCCACACTATCTGCAGTTGTTTTTAAGCTGGCATACAGTTGCTGTGTCACTGGAAAGGGATGTCCTGGTACCCAGTCCCTCACAAAACTATTTGCAGCCAAACAATGGCAGCTTATCCACTTCAAAGCCTCGGTTAAACACTGCCAGCATCAAGGCACAGCAACCCAAGGAGTTAACACTCCATTGAGGTCAAAGCACTTCAAAACATCATCATTTCCCTGCTCACCCTTCCCCTTTCTCCTCCCAGATGGCCCTTTGTTTGCCAGCTCCTCACAGCAAGACCTTCCTGCCACAGGGCCCCCTCCCAGGAGATCAGGGCTGCCCACACCTCCCCTTCTCCTCTCCCATTTCCCAGCTCTCCAGGCACCCCAAGGGAGAGCTGGCTCCGAACTTTGCTCTTGGTTTTAAAATAGCACTGCAAATTAAAAACAAACAAGTGCTCTAAGAAGAGCTCTCTGTGGGGAGGACAGGGTTTGACCACACTGAGCCTTGTGGTGACCCCACCTAGAGCAGGAGACACGGCTCTGCCGCTGCTGGCTCAGCCGCAGCAGAGGAGAGGGAGGCCAGTCCCAAAACTGTGGCTTCCCATTTCACTGCTGGTGAAGCACATGAAGATGAGTTTATGAGCATGTGCCTAGCAGGAACTGCAACAATCCAGAGGAGAAGAGAGTCTGTGGCCCGGGAAGCCGAGGAGGAAGCAGGGCAGCTGGCTGCCCCAGGCTGCCCACCACGGGGTGGGTGACACAGCCAGAGGTTCGTGTCAGCCTTGATGACCAACCACGGCTTCCTGTCCCCTGCAAATGCGCTGCAACCCTGCGTATTTATACTCATGAAGCACCCCTTGGGGAGGGAGAGGTACAAGAGGGATGCAGAGCGTGGCAGAGCCCCTGTGTGGACGCCAGCCACCGTCACCACCAACAGCCTCCCACCATCACGTGCCTGCAGTGATGCCAGCACGCCATGGACACGCTTCTCCAAGGGAACACCCAGTGCCAAGGGAAGCCACCCTGGGTGGTGCCAGCAGGGCTCAAAGCAAGGTATGAACCCCACTGCTGTGCCTTGGACTACAAACGTGCCATCACTGAGCACATCAGCAACCACCATACAAAACCTCTGAAAAACAGCAGGGCCACTTCCCCAAGCTTCCTGTGAATGATACTGGAGTTCACAGCACCTTCTGTTATGACTCCAGGCCTCTGGTTTCGCCACCCCGCCGGACACACCGCGGGTGCCCACCTCGGTACACCCTTGCCCGCTTCCTCTGTACCCTTCACACACCGTGGGTGCCCACCTGGGTACACCCCTGCCCGCCTTCTCCGTACCTTTCAGGGACACCCAGTAGTGCTTCCACTTCCTGCGCGTGGCCGACTCCACCTTCTTGTTCTTCTTGTGCACCAGGAAGTTTTTGACAGCCAGGGCGCCGGCCTTGCGCACGGTGCCCTGCGCGGCCGTCAGCAGGATGTCGGACTGGCCGGGGGAGCTGAGGGTGCCGCTGCTCTGCTCGTCGCTGAGGGCCGATCCCGCCTCCTCCAGGTGCTCGCTGTTGGTGGTGCTCATCTCCAGCTCGCGGCGGAAGTTCTCATAGACGCCCTGGCGCAGCCCATCGCCCGCCGAGCTGCTGCCGCTGTCGCTGCCGATGAAGGCGCGGCTGGCCGGCGGCGAGTAGCTGGCCGTGGTGGCGTTGGAGCGCCGCGACAGCAGGTCCGTGTCCGTGGCCGCGCCCTCGATGCCGCTGTCGGTGAACTCGCTGCCCTCGCCCGTGTTGACGTCCTGGTCGTGAGAGAGACACGGGGTGAGGGGAGAGCCTGGCCGAGAGCCCGAACGCCCAGGGGGCACCGCAGTCCTTCGCACCTCCATTTCTCCTAGCACTGGAAAGCCCTCGTCTCTTTTCCTCCCGAAGATGAACAGCTGGAGGAAAAGGTGGGGTGGTGCCAAACGGGCACCACAGCTGTCCTGAGGCAGTGAAGAGCTCTTGGCCTTGGAGAGAAGGGTGAAGCTGTCCCATGCATTTCCCTGCAGCTTCATGGGGACAGCTGCATTTTCAACATTTTATATCTCACAGCTCCAGGGCTGTACCTTCCCTACTGCTGCAGGAGTCCCTGTGGGTCCATAATTTGCCCTTGGGGCATCTAAGGTTAAGATTCCTTCCTTCTGGAGAGAAACAACCAGAGGAAAAGGTGGGGTAGAGGCAGAGCTTCCAGCACAGGTTAGGAAAGACCAGTCCCACGTGCACCACTCCAGGTGGTGCCTCTACGGCCCTGGCAATTTGGAATATAAGATGCAGCATCATCTGTTTACATGAAGCCAAGTTAACAGTGCTAAAGGTTTTGCAAAAGGAGAACATATGGTAGCAAAAACTGGCAGTGTTGAGAAAAGCAGCGCCCAACCTACGCGTTTTGAGGAGAAAACATTGAGATTGTGCACTCACACCTACAGCTGAAGATACATTTCAGACACCCCAAGGCCGACCTTTGAAAATTATGTAACCAAAAAGGTTCTTATTTTTTTCCCCCTCCTGACAGGTTAACGTGGTTGAGATTATTTCTGTTTTCATCACAAACTGTAATGATGGGCCATGTGACATTCCCCACCAAATCCCGCAGACCCTTCCTGGTCCCCAAGAACTTACAGTGGAAGGATCAGAAGAGACAAGAATGTTGCCAGTTTGAGCAAGACAGGAGAAAACCCCACTGAACTGGGGTTTTGAAGGCTGTGACTCAGCCTGTGCCCTGCTGCAAGGCTAATCCCCTCCAGGGGGATACCCACCACCACCTCGCTACCTACAGGCATCCGAGGCAGATTTTGGAGGGCAAACAGAGGCCAAACCCTGTAAAGGGAAACAAACGTTTTAGGTACTTTGGCAAAGAGGATGCAAAGAAGTGAGAAATACGGCCAAAACAACAGGAATTTCAGCCTCCACCTCTCCTGCAGGAGGAGCTAGTGCTTGATTCACAAGTTTTTTTAAAAAAAAAGAGGAGTCTCTGAGAAGAGGTAGCAGAATGGAGTATTTGTTTTGAGAGAAAACAAGCTTCCAGATGTTGGTTCAAGCACCAGTTTTCTTTGTATCCAAGAGCAGCTCTGTGGAAACAAAGAAACCCTCCATCAGCTCTGTGTGAACCCGTCCTCCTGCGGAGCAAGGGCTGGACGGGGAGAGCTCTGGGGCAGGGGAAGGGCTGACTAACTTTTAAGGCATCAATTTGCAGTGGATGGGCCCATTCTTTATAAACACCGCTTCCCAAGGGAGACTTGGAGTCCAGCTGGAAGAACAAGCACTTCCTTCCCCGCTCAATGAGCACGGTTCTGCTGGTCCATCTGGTTATTTAATGCAGCACACAGCGACACACAGGCTGCTCCGGACAGGCCAGTATTGCTCTGCTCCTCCACGTGTGAACGAGCTGAGCAGGGTTTCCTGGAAGTACAGCCCTGTACCCACCCAGAGCAGCTTCCACAGCCACACGTGGATGCTGCTGTTCCAACACACTTGGTTTTGGGAAGCCAGTTACCTTCTCATTCCCTGCAAAGGAGTGGGGAATACCTGGTGAGGGGAAGCGGTGCTGCTCAGAGCCCTGAGTTTACAAAACGCTGCCACAAGCCAGGTTTTGCAGTGTGCCGTGAAAAGCTGGATGGTGCAGCTTCCCGGGCCAGCACCGCCTCCACGTGAGCCCCCGTGTGCCAGGGCTGCTCCACGCTCACACACCCAGGGCACTGCCCTGTGCCAGCACAGCGACAGACACCGACAGGTGGAACTGAACCGAACCCCTGCCAGCACTGGGATCATCATTCCCACGGAATCGCTGTTTCCTGCGCCCCTCTTCCTCCCCAGCTTCACACCGACAGACATCAGCTTTAGACTGGATATCGGGAAGGAATCCTTCGCTGTGATTCCTTCTGGATCCCTGGCAGTGTCCAAGGCCAGGCTGGATGGAGCTTGGAGCACCCTGGGATGGAGGAAGGTGAAAGGGACCTAAAGTTCATCCTGTTCCACCCCCTGCCTGTGGCAGGGGGGGGAACAGGATGAACTTTAGGTCCTTTCCGCTTAAACCATTCTGTGATTCCATGATTCTATGCTCTACAAAAAGCACCATTAGTTCCAAAAATCTTAGCTGATGTAACTTTTAGGAAGCATCTCTCATGCTTTAGTTAAGATGAGTTGATTTAAGAAAACAAAGAACTGCTAAAACGGACAACCAACTTGAGGGAGATAGAATTTGTAATTTTGCCAGCTAGCGTATGCATCAAATTTTCTTAGTACCGATTAGCACGTGGAGTATTTTTCCAAAAACTCAAGTTCCCCCAGAGCTGCTCAAGGTCCCCTATGCCCAGTGTGCCACAGCCTCTTCAGATGACCTTGGTGAGACACTACATTAATTACCTCAGTTTCCCTGTCAATAAATCGGGCTTACACTCTGTAACTAATATATGAGCATATCAGTTTATTAAAAAAAAATACAAAAAACCTCAAGGATGGAGAACTCAGAGTGAATGTATTTGTTATATCTGCTCATAAGGTTAAACTGTAGCACATTTTGCAAAGATCTCTACAATCTTTACCACAACGCAAGGGACAGGCTGGACTGGTCAAAAGACCCTTTCAGTGTATTGCTACAGCCCTGCTCCTGATTTCCCTGCGCTCCCTGCACTCCCTTCTCCACTCCTAAATATCCTCATCAAAGGCTCGTGGACAGCCCATTCAAGGCCTTTGGTAGGAGGAGGGTCTGAGCAGACCAAGGTCGGGGCAGTTCACAGCCCAGAGCTGCCAATATTTCCCTGCTCCCGAGTTATGAAACGCGGCATTGAGGGAGCCTCGCGTGCTCCAAGCCCGGCCCACGAGGAGATCGGTGCCGAGGTTAGGAGGGTTCAGGGCACTCAGGGCACAGGTCTGTGCTTCCCAGTTCCTGCTGCAAGGTCAGCTCATTCCCATCCCAGGCGGGGAAAGCTCCCAGGCAGCTGCTGGCATCTGCTCTGGGAGCCTCGCAGCGCCGCACTGACCACGCTCAACTGGGGGTTCTGCACAAAGCACAGGGGTTTAATACTGTGAGCCCACAGAAACCCCCTGGGGCTGGGGGGGAAACAGTCCCAGGCCAGGAACAAACCGTAGCAGGGTTTGATGAACACGGGCTCTACTGCTCTGACTGAGGGTTGCTCCGTGGAAAGCAGGGAGAAAGGCTCGTGGAGACCACAGGCTGAGGAAGGGAACTAAAGGAGCTCTGGGACTGTGCTGGGATGGGGAGGTGTGGGAAGCAGCAGCAGAGCTTCCACTGGGATCTGGGATCCCTGGCACTGCCGAGGGCACGGAGGAGCAGCACCGTTCCTCACACTGGCAGTGCTACCGCGTCCCTGGAGCTGCCCACGGGTTATGAAAGGAGGCTCAGCAGAGAGTCCTGAAGGGAAAGAGGAGGGAGAGGTGGAATGCCCAGTGCCACAGAGATCCCCCGTGGAATGAGGGCCAGAGCGGGGCTGAATGGTGCCATTGTCACCAACAAGGCCACGTGCCAGGGCAGCCCTACGAGCATCCCAGGGCAATGAAGTGGAACGAGTTATCACAGCCCCATCAAGTGCAGAGAACAACTTAACTGCTGAACCAGCTGGGTAAAGTGCTACTGGAAGCATTGGCAACCCACTTAAATATAGGGGTTTTCCTACACATGAACACTGGGTTTCAGGCAAAACAAGCAAAACAAAAGGCAGTGGGGAATGAAACTGTAATGCAACAGCTACATCAGGCTAATATACCTGGTGCTGTCCCTTTTGAGTACTCACGTGATACTCATACCTCTGTATGTCTGCTGCAGCCACATCTGTTAAATCATTTTTGCTAAATTTAAAAGATACACAGAAAAAAACCCTTTTGCTTTAGGAAAAATGTCTACATTCAGCTAGCAAAATTCAGGGGAGGAGTTCTGGGACAGGTTCCAAGTGTCCCCACGTTGAACACACCTGATACTGGCCTCTGCTAGAAGAGGCCACAGGACGGGACAAGGCTTGCCCAACTCTGGCTCATGACTGGGCACACTCAGAGTGCCTGCAAGAGCTGCACTTCCCAAACCTCCCACCACCCAGCCTGCCACAGACACCCTGACAGGCCTTGGTGAATCACTTTCTCCTGCCCATCCGACAGCACTGATTCATGGCCACTTGGGGGCTGATTTAGTAGGAAACATCTTCCTTCCCTAAATATAAACGCAGTTAAATGGAGTTAAAACTCCTTTCTAAATGAGCCATTAGATTAAAAGTACAGCTGAGTGGGGGTTTTCCTTGGAAGGGGCTCCCTCCAAGCCAATGCATATCCTTTGTTTCCTGTCCTGTTGAGCAACAGAGCAATCAGATGCTCACAGTCAGCAAGAGTGATTGCACACAACCTGTCTGGCTGCTCCTGAGGCAAGCGCCACAGAATACATTTCAAGTGGGCGAGCAGCCTGATGGTTTGCATGCTTTTATCTGACTGGTGTCCCTTTGAAGCTCCTATGTGGAAACAGATTGGCCTGATAAGTGTTTTTCCTTTCTTTTCAGTACTGACTCTGCCATCATTTGATGGTCAAGGTATGGCTTGCTGCAAATCCAAACGGAATCCCTTCTCCACAGTCATGTCCAAGAAGCAAAGGTAAACCATAAATTGCAACTGAAACGTGAGTGGGAGAAATGGTTTGAGTCCTCCTTCTGTGCACTCGCTGCACTGGGGCAGCAGCTCCTGAGATGTCTGAAAGAATCAAAATTTTTAAAAAATTAAATTTAGGAAAAAGAAAATAAACAAACCCTTGTATGTGTCATTAAAACTGCTCAGGGTAGTTTAACAAGCAAGCAGGTTTGGGTCATGGCTCTCTGAAATCAAATTTGCCCCTGACAAAAAGGGACTAGCCCAGACCTCCAGATACTTCTCCTGGCAATATGCTCCAGTCTTATTATGAAAGGATGAATCACAGTCACAGGTGTCTGGGCAATAACCCCTGGGAAAGTCCTAGGGCATGGATTTCAGTGGATGTGGTCCCAGGATTCCTTTGTGAGCTCATGGTGAATGCTTGCAGTGTAATTTGGCACCCTGGAAGGACAGACGAGGCAGCCAGGAGATGCTGGGGTGTGGGAAGGGGATGTGCATCCCTGCACCCCTGTGGGACAGCAGGCAGCTAACACCACTGTACCAAAGCTCTGCAACCCCACATCCTTGGCAGACAGCTCTGGCCGTTCCCTCAGTATTACCCCCGGCTCCTTCACTCCACGCTAAGCTGTCACCTCAGCTCTGGGCACCGAGGCTTGGCAGCATTTTTGGTTCACTGACTCCCCAGAGGTTTTCCAGCCAACATGTGGGCCCTTGCAGAAAGATCACCCCTGTGCTTCCCCAGGGAACCTGGCTTTCTTACCTTAGACACCCTAAAGGCAAACTACGGACACACAGGGACTCCTGAGCAGGCAGGGAAGTACAGCCCTGGAGCTGTGAGACATAAAGTGAGGA
The DNA here is from genome assembly GCA_013400235.1 of Oriolus oriolus. Classification (NCBI taxonomy): domain Eukaryota; kingdom Metazoa; phylum Chordata; class Aves; order Passeriformes; family Corvidae; genus Oriolus; species Oriolus oriolus. Next base: position 106,504 of record VXBT01007926.1, read on the forward strand.
ACATTAAATCATCCCTACCAGCTCCTCCCTGGCTCTAGCACTGACTTTTGAGGGGTGCTAAAGTACATCATTCCATGAAGGAGAATCCAGCCCTAATCCAGTAAAGCCTCTTGCAGTGTGGTCCCTGCACACAGCTCCCGACACCTGCACGGATCCAGGGCGGGTTCCCGCTTTCCATCCCCTCAGTTCTGGGGTGCTGCAGTGTTTAATCCCTCTGTTCCCAAAGGATACGCTGAGGACCCCCCAAATTTACCCTGCTTTTATCCCAGTGGACCACCCAGCTGAAGGAAGTTTCTAGAGCAGCTGAGTTAACCATAAACTAGTAAAAGCAGCTGAACTGTGCTCGAGTTAAACCAAGGGCAACGTGCCACCAAAATCCTCCCAGTTAAATTAAAATACAGGGTTGGGTTACTTTTTGTTTGCTGAAGCCAAGAAGAGGCAATTCTTCCTGAGAAATGCAACAGAGGAGGTAGAAATGGGGAAGGGGGACAGCTGCTGGAACAGCAGCTTGAAATCCAAACACATCATCTGGGAGAAGTTCACCTGAACAACCAGCCAATTTAAGGAAGCAGGGAAATGCCTGTCACCAGGGATGATAACCAGGCACAGCATCACACGCTGAAGCTCTCTGAAAAGGAACATTTCAGTGGAGCACTTCACTGGAAAGCAGCACTCCTGCCAATTGCATCCAAGTAAGCACAGCCCAGCAAACAAGCAGCTGGGGCAACCTGTCTGCGATTTTTAAGTGCAAAATACTTGGAACTAAAGCCATGCAGTGTGTATAGCTTTGTAGAGAATCCAGCTATTGCCAATGTTGTTATATACACTTCAGAAGTACACATGACAAAGTCCTACTGTTTAAAAAAAACATGCCTGAATGGAGCTAGATCAAATATCAGGACTGGTGATTTGCTTTCCCTTGGCCTCCGGCCGAGAGCTAAGGAAGAAAAACAAATTAAGATCTTTGAAAGAGTATCAAAATATTTGCCAGTGAAGACCAAAACACCAATTTTCACATGCTCCTTTCCCTGACAATACCGGGGTGGAGTTGTGTGCTCTGAAGGGAGTGACTGCTTTAAACTATCCTGACTGGGAAATACCCAATCTAATCTCCTCCATCTGGGTGTCAGCTCAGGAAAGACCTCAGAGTCTGGGTCTGAAGCCCTCTATTCCAGCCTTCCTCACTGAATCCACTTCCAGTCAGCCAGGCTATAAACAGCTCGTTTGGTCCAGCCATTCAAGGCGTCTGCTCATTCCGAGCTGCCACACCAGGACCCAAGATGTGGATTCCCAAGCGGTTTACCCTGGTGCAAGCCTGGGCTGCCACAGAAACAAGTGGTTTCTGCTTCCCCCAGCCCATTCCCAGCCCTTCCTTGCCCTCCCTTCCCTGGGGCTGGTGGCTGAAGGCAGAGATATTTGGGTTATCAGGGTGGTTTGCCTGGAGGCTCAGCAAGGTGACAGCGGACCACTGCTCCTCAGTGGGATCCAGCCCCGGGAGCCTGCTGAGCCAAAGGGTCCCATTCCCAGCTTTTGGGGTCTGGGAGCGTGGCTCAGGCTCAGAGACCTTGGGAACAACCCCTGTCTGAAAGGGACTGGGTGAACAGGAGCTGGAATCAGTGATTCCCACAGTGCAGCTGCAAACCAGTAACACCCTGCTTTTAGCCACTCACTAACCTGTGTGCCAGTAATCATCACTGAATGTTGTCAACTCTGCCTTTATTTCCTTCCTTGATTCCTTCTGGAGTCAAACAGCTCAGATTAAAGGTCCATGTCCGTCTGATTAGGAATCACACTCAGGTTGGAAATAGCCACGTTCCCCAGATTACAGGCGGAATTCCTTTAAAGGAGCAGAGCTTCAGCTGCTGAAGATGCTCTGCCCGGAAAAGCCATGGCTGAGGAGAGCTGGAAGAGCAGGCTGGAAGGCCACAAGTGCTCTGCAGAGAGTGAACAGGATGCAGTGGAAGCCAGAAGCAGAAAGTGATTTCAGAGAAGAGAATCCATGGGGGACGGGTTAACCCAAGAGCCTTGGATGCATTCCTTGCACAGAAACACTCCAATCTCTACTCTGCTGGCTTTGGGAAGAATGCCCTGAAGGAAGATTCACCCCAAGCTCTCTCTCTTTCTTTCCCTGAGCAGTTGGTATTTGGGGAACAAGGTACTGGGCTGGATGGTGCTTCCATGGAACTGACCCAGTGTAGTCCAGTTTGAGGTTGTATCCTCTAAGCCACAAAATAATTTTGTGGAAAAGTTTTACACAACTTAAAACCAAGTATCAGCTCTCTGGAGTTCAGCCATCCTACACAACATAATGGAACACTACAACCAGTTATAAAATTCCCTGAGATAGTAAAAAAATAATATCAACTAGAAAGACTGTCTAATTTTAGACTGGTTTCTCTGTACATCCTGATCTAATTCCCACAAAACCCCTCGGTTTCATCTCCTGCATATTCTGCAAAATTTTTTACGTAAGATTTTTTTTTTTTAAGGTTTGAGATCCCAAATTCCTGCAGGCTACCTAGAGAGGCTTAAAAATAGTAATAAATTCGAAAATTGGACAAAAGGGGATTTAACACACCAAGGACATGGCCTGGGGCTGGCGCTGAAGCCGGCACAGCTTCCAAGTGAGTCGGGCAGGAAGTTTGTTCCTCTCCCCCAACTCAGCTTCACAAGGAATATGGAAAAAGGAGGTGGCAAGACAGGCTTGGAAGGGGCACAAAACCACATCTCAGGGTTTCATCCCTTAATTCATGGAATCACAGAAGGGTTGGGTTGGAAGGGATTTTAAACCGTGTATTATTCCACCCCCTTCCAGGGGCAGGGACACCTCCCACTGTCCCAGGGTGCTCCAAGCCCCGTCCAGCCTGGCCTTGGGCACTGCCAGGGATCCAGGGGCAGCCACAGCTTCTCCGGCAAATTCCCTTCTTGAAATGTCACTTAGGGCTCATAACAGCAGGGGAGCATGGGGTACATTTGTCCCTGAACATCTAGCACGAGGAGGAGGAGGAGGAGGGAGTCTCCTGCAGGCAGATGTTGAGCTGCCACAGGACACAACAGGGCCGCTAAACAAAACCTGGATCCCACGAAACAGGCTGTAAGATCCTGGGGATCTCACAACCCACAGTCAGAACAAGCTGTATCCAACCAGGGCTTTCTCCCTTCCAGGAAAAATGGGTGCAAATGTCAGCCAATTAAGCCCTTTCCACCTACACCACATCAGCTCCAAAAGTCAAACACGACCCCAGCAGAGCTCTCCGGGAAGTCTCTCTCGGCAGAGCTGAACCCTTAATGGCACAACGGCGAGAAAAGCAGAGCTGCTGCGTGGGTGCCCCAGAGCCACCCTGTGAGCACTAATCACTTGTGCATATTGAATATAATTGCCTCTCCATAGGAAAAAGCTCCCTTCATTCAGTGGAGAGTGACTCCCACCGTTCAATTTAAGGTTTAAATTTGGATGGGGGGAGAATTTCTCCTCTGTTTTTGGCGTGTTGGTGTTTTTCCCTTTAATGCAAACCACGTACTTGCAAAGAACCCGTGGATAAGGCATTAGAACAGAACATGTGCAGCCAGGATTCCGGCCCCTTCTTTCTGGGATGCGTTTTTCCAGGAGCACAGGTCAGCACAGCCCAGAAAGTACAGCTAGAAACAACTTGCAGTAAATTTAACTTAGAGAAACCACGATGGTGTTCATGCATGCAGCTGAGTGTGCACGGAACAACGGCAGGAACCAAACACCAGGGCACAAGGCCTTCTGACAGTGACCTCTTTAGGAACTAAACCAGTCAAATGTCACCTACCAGCGACCATCAGGCCCTTCCAGCACTTGTAGCACCAAGGCAGCTGAGACTAAAGAAACAGGCAGATATCCCAGCTACAGCTTTCCAAAAAGTGGAAGAACACCCCAACCCATTGGCAAACACAACCCCAAATTCTTGTGAGGACTGGCAACAGGGATCTGGGCAGAAACCTCACCCCTGGCTAGGAGAATCCATTAGGTGACTCTGCACTGTAACACCAGGAACAGTGCCACCTCACTGGCCCGGAGGCCAAGACGGAAAACTCTGTCCAACACCACAATACACTTAGCCCTGGGTCACCTTTGTGTGGTGCCTTCATGGCCCTAGGGTGTAACAATTATTCTGTGGGACTGGGATGGGGGGGAGACAGTTCAAAAGACTGCTCAAAACACAAATTTCTAGCAGGAAGTGCTCTCCAGCACATGGACACACATGGCAGGCTCCAGGGCAGTGGGGTCATCAAGAGTATGAAGATAAAAGTGCTGAAAGACTGGGGGGGGCAGAGGGAAGCAAAACTGCCCCAAAGGTGCCCAAGTGCCACCTGGCACAGGCCAGCACAGTGCCAAGGAGCAGAGTAAGAGCAGAGCAGTGACACAGCCTCAGCTCCACACCTCAGCTCCCACCACGCTCCACTTCGCACCAGCGCTGATGAGGAAAGAGGAGCCAAGTGTGAGACACTGCTGGACTGGGGACCTGGTGCAGGCACAGATCGGTCACTTCTTTCCTCTCACCCCATCCAAAGCCACCTCATCAGGCTTACAAGGAACTCCTTTCACTTTGTGTGCTAATTTGGCCTTCATTTCTGCCTTTTTAAACATGTAATGACAGTCATTTCCCTAAGCTTGCTCAGGCTAGGCTGGGGCTGACATGACTTCATTTCTGACAACTATCTTATTCTTACAGGATGCTGCTGGGATTAAAGACTTGGGAGGAGGAATTTTGACCTTTGCAAAGCTTTAATTTTGTTGAATTTATCCATGGTAATAATCACTGCTAAGACTCCTTACAGCCATCATCTCCAGTCTCAAGAGATGCATCTAGTGAAACCAGCCCCACAAAATTATTTCCCTGGGTATGGCTGAGGCCTCACAAAATACTACTTAAATTCCAGACTTTCACTACATGCCTCAGAGGAATCTTCTGAATGCCAGGATAGGCACCGAGAAGAAAAACAAATGCTTGGCTGTTCATCACCGACTCCATTCTCTTTTTCCTTAAATACACTCGAAAGCAGGCTGCAGGCAGCAGTTGCACCCGACAATCTTCAGGAAAGCTGTTGGGTCCAAGGCTGCCAAAACCCCTCTCTTTCTTTTTGCTTGTTGTTGTTGTTCTCTTGCTTTTTATCCGGCGCTGGCGCACCAAAGGCTTTTCACCTCCGAGAGTGGAGAGCTGATTCTGAAGAACAAAGCTGCTGCTGTGGGACGCCGCAGCATCTGTTTCAGCATGTCAGCTTTATATTTAGCAGCAGCCCGTCTCCACAGATCAAGCACAGCCAGGAAGCCCCTGAGCAGCCCCATCCCAGCAGCTCCCACCAGTCAGTGCCAGCGGATGGGGGGCACAGGAGCCCTCCAGGAGCCCTGCACAGCCTGCAGCCTGCCTGGTGTTTGCTGCCCAGCTCGGGCCTTGGGCACTGCTGTCCTGCCAGCAGCTCAGGGAGCAGCAGGACGTGTGCTGGCTGGCCTCTGACCTTGACCAGTGTGCAGCTCCCCGCTTTTTCTGGGTCAGGCACACGCTGCACGGCATGCAGGACGAGCCAGGCAATGGCACTGGGGGAGCAGCCCTGCCCCACCCCAGCTCTGTGCTCCCAGGCCACATTTCTGAGCCATTTCTAGAGAATGGTGCACGTCAGACACACCACTGCCAGCTCTTCCACCAGGCAGCTGCACCTCTACTCTCAGAAGATCGAAAGGAACTCACACGGAGCACAATCTGCCCACAACGTGTGTGCCAGGCATGGCTGGGAGAGGAGAGCAGGCTTTGGAGCTCCTTTCTGCCCCTCTCTACAATCATCTGCCACTGAACTGCCAGCAGAACCACTGCTTGCAGACTATCAGGCAGGACAGGGAAACACAGGGCAACATGTGGGAAAGCTCCAGGATCACAGGCCTGGTGTTTGGAGTGCAGGAGGGGCCCCTGACAGCAAAGTTCCTCTTGACTCTGTCCTACCCCTGGCTCAGAGAAGCAGCATCTTCTCCATACATCTCCATGCCCCATCATTTCTCAGTTTACAGCAGGCCTGGCGGTGCCAGTGCTGTTTCGGGGAGATGTTTTGCACAGACATGAACATCAGCTAATTAGAAGAGTGACATTTCAGCCCAGAGAGTGTTTAACACGGAGGGGAAACACTGACAGGTTTTCTTCTTTGCCTCCAGCCATGAGTGCAGGCAGGGGAGGGTGACAAGGCAGGGAGGGCAGAAGGGGGGACACGACTCTGCAGTGGAGCCATCAGTTTTGGCAGCTACCCTGGACAAAAAGGCACCGTCAGCACTGCAAAACATGCAGGGAAATCTTCTGCTGGCAAATGCAGATTTCCCTTTCCCAGAGGCAGTGAAGAGTGGAAAAGGTCCAAGGAGAGCTGCAGATAAAGAAGGGACAGTGATGGAATCGAGCCAGCTCTGGAGACCAGCGAGTTCAACTCCCTCCTGGAAACAGCTCTCTTTCTGCTTGGAAAGGGGGTGTTGGAAAACACAGCCTGGGAGAACCCAGAAAACCTTCGTCTACAGGCCCAGCCCAGCAAATGCCAAAACACACAAGAAAACTGCCTTACCTGGGTGGTTTTTGCCCTCCTGCCTTGCATGCTGCTGCTATGGCTCATCTGGGGGTTGGTGGCCCCTTCGGAAAGGCAGTGGGACTTCCTGCAGGGGAGCGTGTTGTAGTTACTGTAGGAGGAGGGCGCGTCCTCGGCGGTAACCGATGCCATCTTATGGCTCCCGAGCTCCGGGATGTCGGACACCAGGTTCCGGCAGTACCCTCCAAAGGCGTTTCGGGGGCCCCCGTTGATGGCTCCGCCGGGGGTTTTGGGGGAATACAAGTCACTCATGGAGTTGGCGCGCTGGCAGGCGACCAGGGGCTGGGGGCTGCCGCCGGCCTCCGGGCCCTGCGCGGCCTCGGCGTCCTTCTCCTCGGCCAGGCCCAGGATCTCCTCGTTGCTGGTCAGGTGCTCCTGGCTGAGGTCGGACAGCGAGAACTCCAGGCTGTCCTCGCGCCAGATGTCGGCCGACTTGGAGCGCTTCTTCTTGAAGCTGGCCGCGTCCATGAAGGCGGTGCCGTTGGCCGCGTAGCGCAGCGCCCGCCCGTCGCCCTCGGCCAGGAAGGGCGCCTCGTCGCCATAGAGCCGGCTCTCCTCCGAGTCGGGCATGCTGTGCACGGAGGCGGCCGTCAGCGCCGTGCTGCTGTCCACGCTGGGCGTCACCGACGAGTCCGTGTGGTAGGACACGGGGCGCAGGCCCATGTCCACGCGCTCCACCCACATGGGGCTGCCGAAGTCCTCCAGGTTGGCCTCGGCGGCGAAGGGCTCCAGGCCGTTCTCGGCCAGCGACTGCGGGATGCTGGGGGTGCTGCTGGAGCGCGTGCTCACCTCGGAGTTGCGGTGGATGATCTTGCCCGAGGACGCGTGGCGCGTGCGGCGCGAGGCCTTGCCGGACAGGCGCAGCGAGCGCGACGTGTGCTTGCGGCCCAGCCCCGGCTGCTTGTCCCCGTAGAAGGCGTGCTCCACGCTCTGGCTCTCCGCGTTCCCCATGGCGTCACGGTCTGCAAGGCACACGGAGGGCACCGTTAGGGAAGGGAGGCGCGCGGACACCCTGACACACCAAAAACTGCTTTTTCGATTTAATTAATTACTGAACCTGTCCCAAACCCTGCACCGCAGATTCTCGCAGGGCCTGCCGTAGCTGCAGCAATAATCCCACAGAATTAATTAAGGGAGCCAGCGGCTGTACCGGCGAACTTAGAACTACAGTTAAATCAGAACGCAGCAAACAGGCAGACAGCTCTGCTGGTGCAAATGAAGAGTGCAGAAGAGGGAAGGACTGAACCCTGGAGCTCGGTGTGAACTGGAACCAGTTCAGCACCACAGTGCCATCTCAGCTCTGCGCACATGCACCTGACTCTCAGCATCAGCATCGTCATTCCAGCCAACCAACTCAAAAAAATCAACAGCTCTTGTTTATCTGCAGGTAACAAGATGCTGAAAAGTAGAGGGATGTACACCTTTAGCTGAGATTTCGCCTTTTTTTTTTGGCTAGGAACTGCAAAGTGAAGCACCAAATAGCAAAGTACAAATCCACCCATTTGGCAGCGAGCTAATGACAGGTTTGATTTCTGGAACAAAAAAACTGCGCAACATTAAGCAGGTACAGAGAGCCCCACACAAGAAAGCCATATTATGAAAAATAAATTAGCATGAGTGACTCAGACGATACAAAAATAACCTCTGCTTCCCACTCCCTCTGAAGCAGATAAGTAGATGTGAGCTCTTTGATCCGAGCTGGAACGCAGGGACAGGGTTTGTGTCCCCAGCCCCAGCCTCTTGCATTATTCAGCTGTGCACGTCCCGCCGTGGAACAGGTTTCCCATCCAGGAGGTGGGAGTGATGATCTGATTCAACCTTGGAAAACACTTTGAGGTCTGTGATCTCACTCAACAAATGTCAGAAATATTTTATCAGTAGTATCGGGTCCTTCCTTCTGGCCTGACGGCAAGAAGAAGAGTAAGGAAAGTAAATGCCAAAGTTCAAAATTAAACAGGAGATCCTGAATTACAAACAAGACAATTATATAGAGAAAAATAGTCCATCAGTCTTGAAAAGAAATTCCAAGGCAAAACTTCTTCGTTTTGAGGTATTTCCATTCATTTTGGTTGAACATAAAAAAGCTGCCCTGACAGTAAAATAATCTGGAGTTTTTAATTTCTTGGGGCAATTTCCTCTCCTTTGCAAGGATGCTGATGGGTACTGAGCCAGATGCTGGCAGAATGAATGAATTTTCCCTCACTCTCTATACACACACCATTGCTGCTGCACAGAACTGAATTAGCCTTACATAAACATGTGGAAAGCGAGGAGCTGGTGGCACTAAACAACAGGACAGCAAGGCAGAACTGAACTCTGCAGTGACACTTGTGACCACAGCCAGAGCACTCTGCTCCTCTACCCAGCAAAGCTGCTCGTGGCTGAGGCTGAAAGTCTGTCCAGTGCTGGAGCAACAGACAACACCATAAATATCTGGGCATTTCTGTACTGAACATAAATACAACTGCACGTGAAGTAAACTACAGCAGGAAATGCCCTACATCTACTGAAATCAATGGCAGAACTCCTTTTGGCTGCCATGACTTGTTTAGAAAAATAAATGCAATGAAGAAAGGGCAGGTTTAAATCTTTAAAAAAACCCCCAAAAAACAGCTTTATCAATCCCTAGACAAGGGTTTCTTATCTCCTAAGAGCTACAGCTCTTTGATACAGACTGAAAAACGATCAGCCAGCTTTTGCCTATGGAACATTTTAAAGCACAAAACCTGCATCTTTTCTTCTGCAGATACCTAAAACCAGGCCTCAATGCTTCCATCCTGCAGAAGAAACCCCCTCGGCGCAATGCTTTCGCTGCTTTGGTTCTGAGCTTCTTGCTGACCACACTTCCATCCGGCAGAGCCTGCAGCCATTCATCCCCCGTCTCCAGCCATCCCTTCTCAATCTCCCTAAGGAGAATGAGCAGTTTTAAAAGTCCTCTTGAAACCTGGAATGATTCTTTACCTTCTGACCACACCAGGCAAGATTTCCGCCAGCCAGAAAAGCAACACGACCACAAATGGCTTGTTGAGGAAAGGAGCAGCAGCTCAGGCTGCGATGGGTGAGGAAATCACACTTTCCTGGAAGGAGGGAAGTCTTCTCTCCACAGAAGGAATGTTTAGGGAGTGATTTCACACAATGAAGTATCTGCTAGAGACTGGCAAGAAGTGTCAGACTTCAAAGTAAAGAGCTGACCCTTTTTAGATCTGTGGATTGGGGCTTTAGGTGAGGACATTTGCAAATCCATGGACGGCTATCAGTGAGCCCATACCTCACTCCTGCACCCTGGAAAGGCCCTGCCTAATCCCACTGAATTCCCGGCTGCAGGAATGCCGCCGGTGGGTGCAAGAGGGCTGCAGGCAGTGCAGCTGACCCAGCTGCAGATGTGCAAGACAGTGCTATCCCCAAGGTTTGTCACCATCCCCTGGCAGATGCAGGACACACCTTGGCTGGGACAGCTGAACCCACCAGGTCAAGCTGAGGGGGGGTCCTCTGAAAGGGACCCCCACCCTACCTTCTCACCCTCATTTCTGCCTCCCCTCTGCATTGCTGGCTGAGCATTTCCACCAGTTACCCTGAACCAGTTCAAGTGCTCGTACAGCAGAGTCCACTAAAACACCAGAAATTAAATCCAGGGGGGGAAAAAAGCCCCAAAAAAAGAGTTTATGAGTTAGGTTTTGCTGAGCTAGCGAGCTGGCCTGGCACGTGCCAGAGGCAGCACAAGGGTGCCTGTCTGGGGACACAGCAGGGACAGGACGGGACAATGAGTCTGGAGGGTGACGCAGGAGCCCGGAGGAGGGACAGTGAGTGGCATCTCCTCAGTTTCTGGCAGCAGGGAGCTGTGAGGTGAGCTCAGGCAGATGTGGGAAGGCAGCCCTGAGAGGGGAATTGGCACTGCCGCAGACACCGCATCCTCAGCGAGCGGGAGCTGGGCAGGGGAGGGGAGCCCCAGCCTCCCCCTCCCACGGGCCACAGCAGACACCCTGGGGCAACAGCGTCTCAAACTGCTCAGCTACGACTGCCAGATGCTGCCTGTCTGTGGCTTAACTGCATTTAGCACACTCAATGAAAAAAATCTGTATCAAATTAAGAAAATGAGTAATGCTAATGGGAGCTGCACGCAAGTGCTGGTAGGACAAAGGCTCCCCTTGTTAGCTCGGCCGCCAAACGCAAAGGCCACCATTAAAGACCCATCAAGGTACCACCACTATACGACACAGATCAAGTGTGACACATCTCCACGCTTCAGACAGGTCAGCTGTGGTGTCGGGAATCTGCTGTGAACTACCCCGAGCCTCGCAGAGACCACGCGCTGCGAGCACAAGTGGCTGGACGCTTTTCAGCAGAAAATGTTGATTCATCAAAACCCAAACTTTTCGTGGGAATAGAGGGCCTTTGACGAAATCTCTCTCTCCGGGAGGGAGAGGTTTGAAAAGCAAAGCAGGGAGACAGGCACGTCTCCTGGAAGAGGCACCAGCGCCGTGACTCAGGCGCTCACCGAAGACGCGGAAGATCCAGATTCGTATCTGCAGCCCAAGGCAGGCAAATGAGGGGTGGCAGCTCCTTCCTCCACATCCTCAAAGAGGTGGCCTGACCATCCACACCGGGAAAGGGCTCTCTCTCCCAGAAAACCTGCTCCTTCCTGGCTCAGCACAGGGGAAATGCCAAAATTGTGGCGACTTCAAGAAAGTCACCTTTAAGCCAGCTTGCACATCAAGGGACAGGACAGGGGGCCGAGATGTGTTTTCTGAAAGCTCAAACTTAAGACTGCCATCAAGATTAGGCTGCCAGCAGGCAGCACACGAATTTTGCAGTACATCTGTGGAGAAAACAGTGCTTCCTACACCATGTGCCCTGGAAAAGCAGACTGACCTCCAGCTGAACTGCTGAGAGTTTGCTGGATGAGTCTTACATGAAATGGTTACACATAAATTATATCACATTCTAGATGACCACTGATGATGGCCCACTCAAAGAACATAATTTCCTTTAAAAACAGCCATTTTCCTTCCTCTTCCCCTACCCCCAATATTAAGTTATCTCTCAAAATAACTACAAACCCAGAATACTCATTTCAGTAAAACCTCTGTTACTAACTCTTAGACTTGCAAAAGGTTGGACCACTAGATTCCAGAAGCATATCTGAAAAATATTAAATTTCCAACCAAATTCGGAGCACCTCACAAGACAACAGATTGCAAATTTAAAATTAGATTCTAGTGGGAGGCCCTGGTGACAAATCTGTATTTTTCTCCTGGAGCGTAGCTCGAAGGCTGTGAGAACCAGAACAATGATCAAATCCACAGCGGGCAGTGAGCCTACAGAAATAAACTTCTGCTAAAATCTGCCAGCCAACAACAAAGATTTTTACTGAACTCACCAGAACCGCGTAGAAAAATGTATAAGACTAATAACCAAGTGTGAACACACACATTTTATTGTAATTAAAATGTGCTTTTTCAAAAGGGCAAGAGAGAGGCTGGAATTCCACAGAAAGCCTTTGAGTTTCTCGGAAACTCCAGCGGCGTATTTCATTGTTTTCACACCAGAACCTCTTAACCAGCCACTTCTTTTTTGTGAGCCGCTCTCACATGTGTTAAAGCACGGGATGCACTCCAGAAAGGCCCTGCAGGCAATTCGAGTAACAGGAGGAGGGAGGGAGGAAGGGATGTCACCAGGAGCCGCCTGACAGCCATTGAAAAGCCCCTGTGCTGCCAAGCCGGGGCACCCAGAACATGCAGCTCATGCCCTTGCCCTCCCCGAGCATCCCAGAGCACCGCAAAGCCCTACAGAAACATACAGGCACGCACATGTACCTTCCGAGGCAGTCCCGGTATCCAGCGCAACCTTCCCCCAGAGAGATGTGGCATTTAGAGGTATAGAATTGCAAATGACCCCAAAATGAGCAGTTACTGGGACTGCAGAAGCTGTCAGCACCTGCCACTCAGCGACTCCATTACTCCCGCGTCAGAGTCTATGACTACATGCCAAAAACCTGGGGAGAAAGGGGAGAAAAACAAATCAGACAAAGGGTTAGCAGCGAGGGCTGTACAGGAGCATCTTCTGCCGGGGCCTGGCATCAGCACTTACCTAAGGAGCACTGGGCAGTACAGCACGGAATGCTGTGCTCAAATTCGGATGATGGAATCTGATGGTGGCAGAATAAATGAAAAACCCAGTCAAGCACCGCCAGCCCCAACCACAGGACATGGAGAGTTCCTCTTCCCACAGCTCTGCACAATCAAAATCCCCCTGGACTTTACCATTCCCTTGCTGAGGCCGGTCTGTCTCAGCTCAGGGCCAAAACCACACCTGCATCTGAAGATGACCACCAAGAGAGGCACCTTCCAGCAAAGCAGGGCTGAGCTCCTGGCAGCAAGGGGAACCCAGCCGCCCAGGAGACGCTGGGAGGCCTCAGAGGAGATTTCTCTGCAGACTGTCTCATTTATGGGAAGGGTGGTTTTCCAGGCAGGGATTTCATTACCATTTTCCAAGGGCGAATCAGACATTGGGGCAGAGCATTTACATCTGGTTTTGTGAGCGAGGAAAGGATTCTTGGGTTAATTGTGCTCACGAAGGCACAGATACAAGAGACCAGCCTGTGCTTACCTAGACCTGAGACAGGTCCTAAGGGCAGTCCTCAAGTCAGACACTGGGCTCATGTGGGTACCAAATCCCAGCCCTTTCCAGGCCTGGTACCACTGGTGAGCTCCCCTGCAAGGAGCCCAGCTCAAGTCCAGGCCTGGGAGAGGCTGAATGCGCTTCCCAATCCAGCTGTCACCCAACTCCCTCTTCTCCCAGCCTAGCACCAGCACTGAAACATCACCTCAACACTGCACACAGGCTTGGGAGAGTTATAAACTTCTCCACAAGTCCCAGGGAACAAAACCCTGGGGAGGGATTGCTGCTGCCCTTCATGTTCTTAGAGCTACTTGGTGGGGAGAGTGTGATCCTCGCTCTTGGCTGGATTCTCAAAAGAGATGAGAGTCATTGGCTCTTTTTAAAATGAAAAATAATCTTGTTTTCTTTCTCTTCCTTCATGTTCCCTTCTTTGGTCCCCACCTCCCCCTCTTCCCCCAAGCTGTTGGTTGAGATCTGAAAAGCAGTTCATGAATTGCTCAGGAGCTGGCAGAAATTAATAAAATGAAGCTCATTTATATTGAAATGGACTCATTATCATGCCAGCTGCCAATAATTTCCAAGAGGGGAATCTTGCTGACAAAAAAAGGTCCTACAGGCAAGAGGCTCCCCACCTGCACCCACCGCACCTCACAGGGAGCAACCCTGCCACACGTGCACTCCTCACCACCCAGGAAAAGGAACTGGGACCGTCTCTGTTCAGATCCGCCTGGTACTGCCCCAAAAAAACCTGACCAAAAGAAGAACAAAACAGACGCAGCCAAGCATTTTATCAGATTTTCCATCCTGACATGGCTTTTGAGGAGTTTGTAACTCAGTAAAATCTGCTCTGGGGTGACACAAACTCTGGTCACTCCCCTGAGAAACCAACTCCAGCACGGCCCGTTCCACACACCACCTGGGCTCCTCCAGCACAACCCCTTCTCTCCTGGCAGTCCTTTGTTAGAAAGGGGATGTTTGCACCTGGATCCTGCATTATCCAAATCCTCATGCTGCTCCAGTACATCTGAAGGGCTGGCAACATCCTTTGCCACAAACAGATGAGTGCTGGGCACGCACAGCTCCTCCACAAGACAAGGATTTATCATCACCCATCGACTCTTTCCTGAAAAGTTTTGCTCCCATTAACTTTTACAACTCAGTCTTTCCTAAATTAAACCAGTTCATACTTTTCAAGAAGAACATCAGTTTTTCATACTTTTTCTGACATTAATATGCACTAGAACAGTCCTTAGTGTCCTGGTTCATTCCAACAGCCCAGTCTGCGCCACAGCAGAAATTCTGGAGTTCTGAAGCAGCCTCCAGCAAAGCCTTCCTTCCAGCAAGGTTTTGGAAGGTCCAACAGGGCAAAAAGTGATGCCTATGCTCCTCATTCAAGAGGAAGGGCTGAAGCAAACACGAGCACAGCCCCATCACCTCCTTTTCCAGCACAGAGCCCTTTCTGGACATGTCTGCTCCCCTGGATGTTCTCGTGCAGACTGGCCAAGGGGAAAGCTGACCAGGTGACCCACCAGTCTGTTCTCGGGGGAGATGGGGAGATGGACAGCTGTAAACATTGACACACGGAACAACTGATCTAATTTTTAAACAAAAATCAAGTAAAGATTTTCAAACTTCTACACTTGAGACAAAACATCCCCTGCTAGCGCCGACTGCTCCCGACACACTCAGACACATCCCTGGTGTGCGCGAGCCAACACCTGCACACGTCAGTGCAGCTCCCCGCGTCCTTTGAAGGTCTGCAAGCAGCACAGCTGTATTTATTGCACAGCCACAAAGCAGTGCCTCCAAGAAACAGGCCAAGGAGCTCCCATAGGGCTCATCGTACCGCCAATCCCAGCCAGGGGAGTGCAGGAAACCTCCATGGATGGATTAAACACAGAGCAAGGAAGCAGAACAGATTAAAGGAGCACCTTGTTATTCTTCACATCTGCTACCTGCGATTCCAGGTACAGCAAAGAGCTCTGACTTTCACATGCTGGAGCAGTTTGCAATGCCAAGAGTTTGGGAGAAAAATCCAGCACACCTGTTTTCTTTTTGCTTGCAGACACTTGACAAGAACATTAATAGATGAAAAATATGGAAGCTGTAAAGCTTTCTAAAAGCCTCCTTTTCCAAGCACAACCCTTCCTTTCCAGCATTAAAAAAATCAGTATGCAAATATATCCCCTTGTCCAGTGAACAGGAAAAGCTGGCAAGAAGGACGACAGCTCTCTTTCAATTCTATTTTTACTTTTTCATTTTATGAGGCATTGTTTTTGTCAGATTTCAAATGCAATCAGTTGGTTGTTCAGTAAATCTTCATCCAGTTTGGAGAAGCCCTCGGTAACTCTACCATCAAGCATCAAGATGTACATGCAGAGACAGGAAGCAGCAGTCATTCCATACAGAAACCATTCAATATTCATCAGCAGCTCTGGGCTGTGTTCCCCACCCACGATCCCAGTTCCACGCCACTGTAACTCCAGTGTTCGATCCCGTCTCCTGAAATGGAGAATCAGGCCCTTTATTTGTGACTGGAGGCTGCATTTTGTTAGTTAATAGTTGGCTGGCTAATATGAATTGCTGCTGCAATCAGTGCAGCCAATGCCCTGCCCTGGGACCGAGGCAAGCGCTCGGCTGTGCTGCAGGGTTCTGGTGGCCGGACAGCTCTGGCTCTCCCCGTCCCATCCCCCTGGGCTGCCCTCCGCAAAATAAATCCCACAGGACAGGCAGCACAGAATGTCCTGAGCTGGAAGGGACCCACAAGGATCAGAGTCCAGCTCCTGGCCCTGCACAGACACCCCAGCAATCCTCCAGACCCTTCACCATCCTCGTGTCCCTCCTTTGGATGCTCTTCAATAGCTTTAGACCCCTTCTTAAACTGTGGTGCCCAAATCTGCCCCCACACCTCGAGGTGAGGCCGCACCAGTGACAGATCCATGGATGGATGGATGGAGAAGAGACTGCTCTATGCCCAGATCTTTGTTCAGAAATGCAATTCAGAAATGCTCCAAGCTTCCCCGCTCTCGATCTAGACACTGAGCCCCGAGACCAACTTCAGAGGATTGCAGAAGCTGGTTGACTTTTAAAGCAGAGAAAATAAATGACAAACGTGCTCCTCTCTGTTTTCTTTCTATGACATTTAAAATGTCATAGAAGCCTTTTGTTTGTGAGAAAAATTAATTTCAAACCGAGCACGGCTTGTGAGAAAAATTAACTTCAAACCAACCACGGCTTATACTACCTGTTGAAGAGAATGGCTGCTCCTGAAACGGGAGTCTGATGACAATGACCATCCAGAAAGGTCGGGGATCCATCCATACATCCCCAAGAACGGGCTGGAAGAGCTGGAATTGCAAAACCTCTTTGCAGGCGTCTCGCTAACACGCAACCTCCATGTCTGTCATGGCTGGGAGAACAATGCTGGTGATCCTCCAGATGAAGAGGAGGGCAAAGAAAAATAAACCCACATTCCCTTTGAGAAGAACTCCTGAAGGGGAAGGTGTGGGAAGCCCTGCTCCTCCAGCTCGAGCACCACCCCTATGACAATTTCCAAGGGAGGGAGGAAAAGGCAAAAAGAGAGGGAGGGAGGAAGGTTTGTCAAGAGACCTTAAATCTCCACGGAGCCAACAGTGAGCCATCCCCGAACCCCAGCTAAAGGAAACAAAACCAGGAGCACAGCACCGACAAAGCACCGTGGGGCCTTGGCAATAAATTAATGGGAGAGCAGAGCAGGTAGCCCAGGGGAAAGCCCCCTCTCCAGGGTTTCTATATTTATAGAGGGGATGTGAATAATTGACACGGTTGTGGGTTTGTTTGTTTTTCAATCATTTTTACAACTATCTGAGCATGTTTTAACTCTTTCTCCTTCCCTTCCCTTTCATTTTTAATGGTGGGAAAATCCCCCTTTCTACCCTGGGGGGACTCTGCACGGTTTTACACGTTTCCAGCAAAGGGCAGAGCAGGGGAAGGATTCTAATTTCAGATCATCAGACATAAGCAAATCTATGGGAAGCCACAAGGGCAACTCCCTGGAGCCTGTGGGGCAGACTAAGCCCAGCCACGAGGGAACTGCAGGGAAGGAGGAGCCCACTTGGTCTCCACGGAGGCTACGAGGACTGCATGTACATTTATACGACACTTAAAAAAATAAAAGAATTCCCAAAATGCAGCTGAAATAAAACATAAGGTGTGGCTTGTTTATTTACCTTTAGGTTCAGTGTTATTGTTATTACACTTTGCTTAAAAAGGGCTTTCTGCTTGTGCCAAATGAGCAGAGAACTGCTGATACACAGCAAGGGTGGGATGTGCCAAATGCACTAAAATCATTGAGAAGTAACAAGAAAATGTTCAGGCCAGGAGACGGAGCTCCAAATGGATCTGAGGGAGCTCTCGCTGTACAGCCAAAGAGTGGGACCTCGCCTGCACAGAAGAACCACCCAGCACCACAGGCTCCAGCAATAAAAACTGAAACCCTTGGCTTGAGTGACCAAGGAGACAGGATGTGAAGGATTGAAATGTTGTGGAAAAAAATTAAGGACAATAATCGTGGTAGGGGGAATTGGAGAGGAAGTGCTTAGTGTGTCTCCTCATTTAAGCACTGAGGTAAGTAATCTGATTTTTAAGCAATGCCAAAGACCTCACACAGATCATTAAGATGGTGCCTGAGATATGAAGTATCTAATTTTAGATACCCTGACTTAAGTACTAGGGAGGGATTCCAGAGGCCCATGGAAAAACCGGTGTGAAATACAACTCGGGCAAAGGCACAACCAGCGGAGCTCTCCCAGTCTGGTCCCTGTGTCTCTGAGGGAGCACGAGGAACCTCAGCGAGCACCAAAGCTGTGTAAGGTTCCTCAAGTACTGCTTTACAGTCAGGAGAAAGCACAGCAAAAGAACTTCTGTGCCGAGGCCACAAGGGAAGCATAGTAAGGAAAAGGACTGAAGCAAAGGACGTCCTTTGCAGATGACAGCCTGCCTCGCACAGGTTTTGGCACCAGGATCTCTCTCTGAGCTCGTGCTTTTACACCAGCACCGCTCAGGGCTCGGCCTTCACTGGAGCTGCGCCGGGGTGGGATGGAGAGGCCAGCAGCTGCGGCACTGCGGGGCAGGGCTGGATCCCTGCTGCCAGGCTCCCCAGAGCTCCTTCTCTCTGGGAACACAGCGCTCTCACCAGCTGCAGAAAGACCCAACACAGCCACATCCCCCATGGGAAAGGGCACTGGGCGACTAAGGAGGAAAGCTGCGTTCAACCAGCACTGAACATCCTAAACTTCCCGAAAACAGGGGTTTATTGCCTGGCGTGTCAGTGACAGCACGGGCACGGTTCTCTGGTGGGACAGGGACAAGCGAAGAGCTGCTCACCCAGGCCCAAAGCCAGGACTCCCCACAGGAATCCCACCCTCCGCCTGCCCCGAGCGCTCCTTGCCGCGGCTGCCGGAGATGATGGGAGCAACAAAAGGAGCACGGGGTGAAGCCAAACTTCCCAAAACCCGACTGGGAATCCTGACTCCTGTTTAATCAGAGCCTGGGAGGAGGCAGGTGAGCAGATGCCCAAGCGGCTGCTGTGCTCACCTCCTGCCATCAGCCCCAAGAGAGCAGGTTCCCCAGCCGGGCGTTACCGTGGCACAGCCCCGTTCCTCCAGCAGGCACAGAAGGAGAAACCACGAATGCAAAGCTCGGCCGGTCTGTACCAGCTTGGCACTGCTGAAGGTAAATTAAGCATTCAGGTTTTATCTTGCACGTCCTGACAGAACCTGATGGCTTCAGTTTATCTGGGCTGACCGGTTTCAGTCACGACTCGTCCATCACATCTCCTGACACGGCTCTTCCCCGAGGGAGGAACACACAACTCCAGGGCCACATGCTGGGTGTTGCTTCTTTAATTAAGAGGGGACAAAACCCACGAGGGATGGGAATCCCAGGAGAAGACACCCTCGGGGCTCAGGGGCTGAGCCCCCACCCTGGGAAGAGGTGGGCAGGGAGCAGAGCCACAAAAAGGACGGATCAGCAAATGCTCTGGAGAGGAAAAGCCAGAACTACCAAAAGCCAGGCTGAGGTAGCTCAGGGTGGAAAGCTGATACCCATCAGCTCTGAGTGTGGCCTCCAAATAAAATGAAGGCTTTGCCTTCTTTTCCAGGGAGTGCATGGGGGAGGGGGGAGACATACGAATCTCCACATCTGAGGTTATCAGGAGTAAAACTCGGAGTTTAAAATGTGCCAGTCAGCAGCAGCTTTCAATCTGCATCCCAAAACTATGAGAGAAGCAACCACAGGGATATGGGCAAGAATTTTTATATTAAAACCCGTGGATCAGGATCCTGCCTGGGACTGCAGAACAAGTGATCCCAGCAGTGATGTATCCATCTGTCTGTCAATGGAATGCAAGGCTGGAGAGCACAGCTGGGAGATGGAACAGGGAATGACACGGAAAGAAATGGGAAACGGAGTGATCTCTGCCTGCTACTCTTGATCACTCCCTGCAAGAAGACGACCCATTTTCCAGAGGAGGAAAGGCAGAGGACACCTTTCCAGGAAACGACTAGTGGAGCTGAAGATGACAAAAACTGGCACAGCAATTATGATCTGCGTAAGAGACTTTGCACAGAGGTTGTGCTGAGAAGACAATTACCTCACTCGAGTTTTTCCACGTTTTCAATGCCGACACATAAAAATGAAATGTGAGGGTGACTTGTGCTGAGGACACGAAGCTGGAAAAAGTCACGGCACAGGACAGATCTTTTGTCTCGTATTGATCCCAGAGGGCCGTGAGCTCCCGGTGTGGCAGCGATGCCAAGAAAAGCAACTGTAAATCAAAGGATGCACCAAGCAGGACTTGCCCAGCAGAAACAGGAGTGACTGATGCTGCAGAAGAGACACTGACCTCATCTGGAACACCACGTGCAGCCCTCATCGTGGCCAAGGTTAGCACAGACCAGACACCTTCAGCAAAAGCAAGGCCAGAGCGAAGCATCACTCCGAGAGGAGCTCAGAGCAACAAAACTGCTGTCAAACGGAACACAAGCAGAGAGGCAGCTGAGCAGCCCCAGGGCATCCAGCTGGGGGGTTCAAGGGCTGAACACTGCCCTGGACTCCTGACCAGCCTCGCTGAGACCCACGGATCACAGCTGCACCAAGCGACAGAGCTCGTCCTTCCCAAACTCAAACTGCTCCTGAGCAACAGGAAAAAACCAACAACAAATCCTCCACAGTCTGGCAGCACCACAGTTGGGCCAGGTCCTCCTCTGGCTTTGCAATCTGTGGTCAGTAAGAGGAGAATGTTGTTGCTGGCACACAGGAGCTGCCTGCGGGCAGTGGCCAGCAGCAGTGCCAGGTGAGCAGCTGCAGGGCTTGTACCTGTGAGCTCCCGACATCCTGCACAGCACACTGCCAAAAACAGCTTCAGTTTAGCTCACCCTTGAAAATTACTCAAAAAGAAGTGCCAGAGAAGGAGCAGGCAGAGAGGTTCCAAATCCTAGGCGGGAATATTTCAGCACCAGGCTCTCGCTGCCTTTTCGTGCAGTTATTGCCAGGTACAGTCACAGAAACAAAACACTGAGCTAAAGTATGAGGAAATGGGATTTTTTTAAGCATTTTAAAGTATGTGTCAGAAATGCAAACTCCTCATAAAACAGCAGCTATGCCTCCTCCAGTGCCAGGCTGGTGAAGTATCAGCCACACCATCAAACAAAAACACAGCAAATCTGCACAGCACTTTAATGCCTGGACATGGCACTTGGTGCTCTGGGCTGGTGACGAGGTGGGGATCGGGCACAGCTTGGACTCCATGACCTCAGAGGTCTTTTCCAACCTCAGTGATCCTGTGAGCAATATTTTCAGCAGCAGCAAGTGCCATTCCACCATTTCAGTGCTTCACGTTGGCCCAAAACAGCCCTGGAAGAAAATAACCAGTGTCCTCTTTACATTTAAAAAGCAGTAGATGATTTTAGTGGCTGAGAAAGCCACTGGTATTTTCTGTGGCATCATTCCCAGGCCAAATGAAAACAAACCCTGCAGCAGATGCACACACAGTGTACAGGTGGACACACTGCCCAGAGACACCCTGCCTGTGTTACAAGGGAATTACTCAGCCCACCTGAGCTCACAGCAGCTCCTGAATTCACCTGAATGGCTTCTGGCCCCCATCGGAGCCACCTCCAAGCTGCAGCCAAGTCCAGCCTTTCCCATAACTTCCCAGCACTGGTTTTGTCTGCATGCACACAGCCCTCACTGGTTAAAGCAACTTTTACTCAAGAAGGTGTTAAAAATAACATCAGGGACCAGGAATTTCCTCTTGGAAGACGCTTTTCCTCCCTCCTGAGCCAAAGCCACCAGGAGAGGTGACTCTTCCGTACCTTCCCCTCCACCAGCAGCCACAGCCACGTCTCCACACTGATCCTAC
The DNA here is from genome assembly GCA_013400235.1 of Oriolus oriolus. Classification (NCBI taxonomy): domain Eukaryota; kingdom Metazoa; phylum Chordata; class Aves; order Passeriformes; family Corvidae; genus Oriolus; species Oriolus oriolus. The sequence continues at coordinate 128,108 of VXBT01007926.1, forward strand.
AGATCCAGGCCAGAAGCAGTAACTTTTTTTTGCAGCGAGTTGGATGCACCTCAAAGTGACTGCTGCCATTTTCGAGGGAAGCCCTTTAAAGAAGGGACAGAAGAGAGAAGCAAAGGACACCTTTACAGCAGAGCTACACAAAGACTGTGTGGTTCTGCACCGATCCTTGCATCTCTTTTTGCAAGGCAATAACGTTTGTGCCAGTTCAGGGGGTTTTACCTTGAACTTTTCAGCTCTCTACTACAGAGTCTGCCCTACAGGTGCTCTGGAGACCTCTGGATGTTTTGCCATCAAAGACAGTCTTGGTTTGAGAAGATCCCCTTATCACACATCATTGATGGGCTGTGCATCCTTTCAAGTCACCCATGAGCGATATCAAAATATTTCAAACGCAATTCTCTTCTTTATTTGTTTCCTTAGTTGTTTTCCACCACTTTTCAGAGCAGACATACCTACATGAAAAGAGGGGGAGGAGGTAAAAAGAAAACTTATTTTGCAGTTTATTATTTGCAGTTTTCAATCAGCTCCTACAAAATCCTTCTCAAGATGTGATTCCCGGTACATTGAAGGAGGAAGGACAGCTCTGTGCAGCACAGGCATCACGGCACAGCCTCGACACTGAGGCCAGACCTACATCACAAATATTTGCCAGCACAGCTGTATCCACTGCTGTGGTGGGACATGACCTCTGACTGTGCCTGCAGAGGCCACTGCAATACGGTTACAGGAGCAAAATCATGATGTGACTTAGAGTAACACATCTTTTTTCTCAGTCCCAAAGAAAACCAAGCCCCGAACAAGCTCCTCCAGCAGCAGCCCCAACGCTCCCAGTTTTTCCGATGGCTTCCCGTCTGCAGGGCTGCAGCAGGGATGGGCGCAGCTCCCGGCTCTGTCAGGGGAAGGAGAAGTGTCTCCCTCCCTGCAGAGTGCTGACTCCAGCCTTTCCTTGCAGGGGAGCTGCCAAGCCCCTGCACATCGGGCAGCTCGGAACAAGCCGCCACACGAGCGGCCCGGCGAGCTTCCGCCCGCACAACGGCGGCTCTCGACACCCTGCCCAGCAGCCACGCTGGGATCAGGGGAGAATTCACTCACTGGGCTCTGCATCAGGCCCCCAAAGAAGTGATGAGGTTTGGAGAGTGGCACACAGAACCAAAAAGCTCAGCCTGCCTTCTGTCGTCTCTGAATTGCAGTGGGAGATCTTGCTTTGCCTCACGCAGGAAAGGTTCACACCGAGAAGGAAAAGGCCAAAGGGAGCAAAGAACAGAGGGGAAAAAATCTCAGAGAAACAAGATGTTATTTTTCTGGCTTTTCCACCAACTGTTTCCCCAGGGGTCATTTTTAGCACCTTTTCTTTGACTCCCAGCCCCTCACCAGCCGGGCCAGCTCCACTCGCCCCTCGCAGGGGCTGTCCCTTCTCCTTCTCCTCCTCCTCCTTCCATTCCCTCTGCTCTGTCCCGGAAGACCCAGCAGTGCCACTGAACAGGAGGAGGAGGAGGAGGAGGAAGCAAAGGCAGTTCTCTGCCATCTCCCAGCACCACTCCAGGCCACAATTCCCATCTCACTTTCCCATTAAAACAAAAAAGTGCCCTTCAAAAGAGACTCACAATAAGTTCTGAAAACACCCTTGGTAACAACTTACGTATAATTTTTTAAAATACCTGAAATTCTCCCAGCAAAGCACCCAAAAAGCAGCCACATACTCCCTCTGCAAAAAGTGTACATTGCTCTGAACTGCAGGGAGCCAAAGGAAGGCAGCACAGGCTGGAGAAATCCATCCCTCCTGGTGCCATCTGTAAGGCTGCAATTAGCTACCAGTATTTCTGTAACCCTATATAGTGTAGCAAACAGAAAATCCATTAACTGGGACATTTTTGTGGGATTTCTGTCGGTTTGATTGTTCCAGAGGCTAATATTTATAAAAGATACAGAAACCTGACGGGCTTCCTTTGTTCAGTGTTCTACAAAGATCCACCAACTTTCAGGGTTCAGTTCAGCTTTAATTATTAGATTAATGACTATGTAAACAGGCAGTAAATCCCCTTTAAAGACAATAAAAACATTTGCAGAGTAACTTAACGTTCAGAAGCAGAGCGATGCTCCTCCAAGCATCACCCGAAATCCCACTGCACCAATTAATATCGGGATATTGTTTAGCCTGACCATTTACCAGCACAGCAGGTCACGAGGGAGGAGTAATTCAAACCAGCCGTGGAATGGCTTTGAAATGAGACAAATAAACTGCTACAGCGACGGCTGGAAATGTGGCTTGAGGCCCATTTCCACCACCCCCATCCCCCGTGAGCTCTGCTTTACCTGAGGAGTTGGAATGACCTCACTGGGCAGCAGGACAGGGGGAAAAGGGGGCACCTGGCACAGACCTCATTCCCTGGACGGGGTGGTGGGGTGGGAAAAGGGGTCAACAGCAAGCACCCTGGTGAGGAGGGGCACAGGGACTTGGGTACAGGAGAGCCCCTCGACCACCTCACCCTCTCCATCTTGCAGCAGCCCCCATGGGACAGGGCTGCGAGCACAAGGAACCAGGCACTGAGGTTTGGCACGTTCTCCCTACACCCAGCTGTGGGAAACGAGGGAAGCACTCCATTATCACTCCTCACACAGGCTCTAACATGCCTCAGCTTATTCTCTGCCTCTTAAAAAAACCCAAACAAGCCATGAAAAGGAATGTATAATCACCTGGCAGGGCACCTCTCTGCTCCAGCTTGCCGGCTCTGCCCCACCATGTTCTTTTCCCAGCCCAACGTGACTTGTGAAACATTTTGCACAATGGGTACCTCGAACTTTTCAAGGCAAACAACTTCCAGCCCCACTGGCAGAACAGGCCTTTGCTGAGGGCTCCTGACAAGGAAACATGCCCCGATGGGATCTGGACGTGGAGATGAAATTAAGAACAAGTGTTTATTTACACAGGAGACGCAGCAAACGCTGGCCAAACGGCATCCGAGTGCATCCAGGCTCTGGAGGAACCCTTTGAGCACCACAAAACCCCACCTGGGTGGCTGTGCCCGACACTGCAGCACGGCGGGGCAGATGCCAGCGGGGAAAAGCCTTCCCAGGAATAGCTCAGCTGTGGGCAGGCAGGAAGCTGTGCCAACACTGCCGACTCAAACAACCGCGTCTCGCGGAGCCGCTCGCAAAAACTGGAGCTTAATTTGAGGCACAAAACACTGAGAAAAACCCAGCCCGTGAGGCAGCCAGCAAGACCTGGAGTATCGGAATCACAGAATCATGGAATGATTTGGGTTGGAAGGGACCTCAAAGCTCATCCAGTGCCACCCTTTAACAGGGGCAGGGACACCTTCCACTGGCCCAGGTAGCTCCAAGCCCCATCCAGCCTGGCCTTGGACACTTCCATGGATGGGGCAGCCACAGGGAGGGAAAAGGGACTGCAGTTAATTCTCCCAACAAACAATAAGGCTGGGAGAACTCTGGGAAGGTTTAGTGTGAGGATGTGTCCCTGCTCCCAGGGCTCAGCAGGGTTAATAACCCGCTCCTCTCACAGCCCCACACGTAAATACACAATTTTGGGCACAGGGCCGCTGCTGTGAGTTGATGCTCAATAGTCCCATTTTAGTTTTCCTCCTTAAGGCCTGACTTCCAACTGTGTTCTGAAAAGGAAACAAGTCCTGGACTTGTTTGAACAAGTGGGTAACACCTGCTCCAGGCTTTTGGCTTTACTGCATTGTCTGGGGTTTGGGGTTTGTCCTTTAAAGCCCAACCTGACAGGCTTAGGGGTAAAAAAGAAAGGCCCATAACCAGTTTCAGGAATACGAGAGAAAAAGACTTCATTCATTCACTCCTTTGTTTTCAGGAAACTTACCCTGACATTTCTTTGCCAATACATCAGGAAAACTGCAGAAAATGCAAACACAGGCAGGATGGTGCTTCAAAGGGAGAAGGTACAGCCCTGCTTTGGCTCCAGTTTCTCCCGACCCAGCCCCCGTTCTGGGATATTCCTGTACCAGAGAGCCCATTTTACTGGAACTCTTCACAAGCAGGGAAGACCACGGCAGCATCCCGCCTGCCAAGTGCTATTTGTTTATGCAAGACTTCCAGAATCCATCTTCTTTTCTTGCCCAGAAACGTGCTGCACACTCAGAAGGAAGATACTGAAGAGCCATCATGTGCGAGCTGGGCAGAGCTGAGCGCTGCTGCGGGGGGATCTGGCTCCAGCAGACTCTGGGGACACTTCTGTCCCAGCACTCAAGTGACTGGAGCTCTGCTTCAGACCGGAGTTCTGTCCCGCAGCGCCGGGCCGCGCTCACGGCTCCCGACACCGCCCCGACAGGCAGCTTTACCGACCTAACCAGCAGCAACACATCCTGCAGAATTCCAGGCAGAATCAGCCCACGACCCCAGCTTGGAGCAGGGATGGACGTGAAGCAAGGGTTGAGTTCGCCTACAGCCAGCAAGGATCCCCCGGCTCGCGCTTTTCCCAGGGAACTTCCAGATGAAGATTAATGGAGACAGGAGGACAGGTCCCCTCCAAGCCCAACCTGCCAGCCAGTGACTTCGGAAAAAGCTGAATTAGGAATTGGGAATCCCACAGGAACACTGCTTGGAGGTTTTCTCCGCTTAAACACGACCCATCCGCATGAAACAGAAAAGAATTGTTTACCTGTCGGGGGTGATTCTGCCCAATTAATTCACTGAGGAGTTTGGGGGGAATATTCCAGGGAATGCCACATGCTGTGAGCAGATAAATAACATGTCCCACTGCAGATGCCTCCTAACTTAGCCTGTATTTAAGGCAAGCAATAAATAACAGCACTGAACACGGTTCTTAACGCCAGCATAAAATTAAAAAACCCAAATGCTGTTAATTTTGTTGATTCCTTTGCTGTGCCAGTTGTAACAGGCTGATAAATTCCTACAGAAAGGATATCGTTCTTAAGGACCTCTACGCCTCTGCTGGGACAATTTTTAGGGATGCACTCAGCAAAAGATGATGCACAACAGGTTATGTGCACCACGATGGGTTGGAATTTGCACACAGAGAAGAATAAATCACAATAAATCCCATTTACTATCATGACAGCTAACTATAAACTTTAATTTAGCTGATGGGAGACCAGATATTGCCATCCTGGACTAGAGTGACCATGAAGTTTTGAATGATGTCACACAAAGCTAACCCAATGCTTAAACAACAATTAGTAAGTTGGTAGCTACACCAGCCTTAAAATGTCAAAATTCTACCAATACTTTCCCAATCCATTCTGGTGAGAAAACACCAACACAAGAGCCATCCAGCTTTTTCAAGATTACAGTGCCTTTCATGGAAGAAACCAGGAGCAATTCTACCTGCCAAGTCAGTAAATAAAATTAGAACTAGAAGAGTAATAAATTCCATTTTTAATCAGGGAAAATGCCAGAAATAATTAAAAACTAATAATACTTACGGAAGCCCAGCTGAAATATTTGCTGATTAAAAATTAAAATGGTCTTGCATTGGACTAACAAAGAGTTATATTTAGAGTATTTTCAACGTTCTCTTACTGAAAACAGCACAGCCCTACGTGCCTCTGCCTCCCTGATGCCAGAGGGAGCCACAGAACATGGTTATCTGCACGGGGCTGTGAGAAGCTGAGGCACAAATGGTCATTTAGTCAAAACCCCCACTCAATTTCTGTAAGAAACCCCGATAACCCAGCCCAGGCACATGGTTTGAAAGCCTCCCACTCGCAGGGATCAAGCTCCTCACACACATTCACACGTAATCCTCTGAGCACTATTACAGTGTCACAATGGAAATTAAATAACAGCTTTCAAGTGCAGCTATTGAGATAATCACACTCAGCCCGGGAAGGAAGCAGCAAGCCCCAGCCCTCCCATGCACGATTCCCAGTGGAACAGCTCGTGCCAACAGGTGGCATTTCAGATCCCACTCGGTGCTGCTGAATGAACCTGGGGTTGCACAGAGCTGGCGTTGGGGGGAAGCCCATTTTGTGTCACCAGTGTGATGGAATAACCCGCAGCACTCACACGGGGCGGGCTCGTGGCCCCGGTGTTTTCTCCACCCTCGGTGCCGCCGCTCACATTCACGCATTCAACGCAGTTTCCAGAGAACACTCAGCTCAGATGGGGGGGGGGGGGGTT
>VXBT01007926.1:134233-202503 GCA_013400235.1 Oriolus oriolus
GTGTTTATCCAAGAAGGGCAGGGGTATTTAATGCTGAGGGCCCCTTTTTTCCCCTTGAGGTTTTAAATTCTAGAGGATTCTGTTCAATTGCAAGCCAAGAATTTCAGCATGCAGCACCCCGGCTGCCTGACAGCTTTAGTGGGTTATTCAGTGGTGAAGCTTAAGCAAAAGCTGGGTCTGAGAGAGAAGGTGCTAGATTAGGGCTCCACTCTTCAACTTAATTCCAGGGATTCACAGGCAACTACCTGAAATCTCCCTGTGTCTCAAATCTCCTTTTACAGATGGAGAAGTTCCTTTCCTGTCTCACTGAAATAAAGCCAGAATAAATCACAGAATCACAGAATGGTTTGGGCTGGAAGGGACCTTCCAGATCATCCCTTCATCCAGGGGAGGTGCCTGTGCAGGGGATGTGGTGGTAACAAAGATCTCCTCAGACAGCAGGGGCTGTGCTCAACACGGTGCAACTTCATCAGAGGACCACAAAACTCAAACTCACTTTGCTCCACATAAAAAGCCTCTAAAACCAAGTGAAAGGAGTCACACACACTGCCAGAATTTGGCTGCTACACAGACTTGTGGGACCCACTCAATTACTTCAGCATAATATTGCTATAAATTGTAGGTCAGGCATAGTGGAATATGAACCCCTGGCTTCTGGTGCTCCTCTACTAGGTTTAAAAGAGAGGTTGGACAAAGCTAATCCTCTTATTGCTCTGTCAATTTTACTAGCAGAGACTCTAAATGCGAAATTTGGTCCAGCTTGAGCAGTAAAAAATGATTTTCATTTCCAGACTCCCAGGAGCTCCAGCTGGGAGCCTCACTGAACTCCAGGAGCTTGAGAACTCTGGGCTTTTGAAAGCCCTGTGAGTGCGGAGCTGAGAAAGAGGTTGGAGAGGCCTCCACACAAATGGATTAAATTTCTGAGACCTCTGGAGAATTTCTCTCCAAACCTCACGGCAACACGTTGTGGTGCCGTCTGGTGCGAGCGGGGTTGTGAAAAGCAGGAGCTGCCAGGGAGGCGTGAAGTCTGTCCCTTCTGTGCCCGGCTCTGAGCAACGTGGGGACGTGACTCACATCTCCCTGCACACCGAGCCAGGCGAGACATTTCATTGCCATTTAGACAATGAATCAGGAGCTCTGCGAGCAATACAACCCCTACGAGGTTTTATCTTCCTGTATTCGAAAACAGGTTTTATTTTTAAGAAGAATTTGCTAAAAGGGTAATTTTATATACCTGCTGAAAATGTTCTGATCCTTGATTCCTTCTCAGCAGTATCACATGCTACCAAAACCTCGAACCACAGATCCACAGAATATCCTGAACTGGACGGGACCCACGAGCATCGAGTCCAACTCCTGACCCTGCAGCGGACACCCCAACAATCCCATCACATTCCTGAGAAACACCTGGCCTCTCTTGGATGTGTTTTACTGTTTCCACTAATAATCGAGGCCCAAAGCAGGTTACAGAGAAGTCAGTGGAAGTGACAGGTAGGCAGAGGTTTTGAAAAACTGCTGCTGCTCCCTTAAGTGACTCATTTTGGGGTTCAACGAGCAAAAAGTGCATTAAAATTTCAAAGGATTCCTGCACAGAAATAGCTCTGCACAGCTGGAGTGGCTTCCAGTGAGATGCACACTCTGATGAGCAGGTTCAAGATTGCTCTGAAAGAGCTAAGTGTCTGCAATCTTGTCTGAATGCCAGGTGAGCTGTGCTCCTCCTGAGCCCGCTGAGGGAACAGGGGCTGGGCAGCCACTTCAAACGCAGGGTGCTCAAACCTCGGGATAAGCACGGCACAGCTTGAGCAGGTTCTGGGAACCAGCAGGACGAGCCCCTCGACCCGGGAAACCCTGGAGCTCGGACTAGGACCCCATCTCAGTGCAAGGGAGAACGTGGTCACGGGGATGGCAGGTCTATGTCCTAGAAACGAGGCCAGCTGGACCCCAAATTAACTCCAAAGGCCATCACTCAGATGTCTCGCTCCCCTTGTACACAACAGCTCTGGGCAGAATGCACTGGAAACGGGCAGACTTCAGGGAAGGTTCAGGTTGGGCAGCAAGAGGAATTTGTCCATGGAAAGGGTGGCTCAGGGATTGGAACTGCCCAGGGAGGTTTGGAGTGCCCATCCCTGGAGGTGTCCCAGGAAGGCCTGGACGTGGCACTCAGTGCTCTGGGCTGGGGACAGGGTGGGCATCAGGCACAGCTCTGACTCTGTGATCTCTGAGGTCTTTTCCAGCCCCAGTGATCCTGGGATTCCGTGATTCTGAGCCCAAGGAAAGGCCCTATGGGATAACATGGCAACTCCTGGCATCCCCCATGCTGGAGCAGGGAGCCAGTTTCACTCCCAGCCAAAAGCATCCACAGGAAAAGCCGGGAATCCCAAACTGCTCACGCTGTCCCTACAGCTCTGCACATTTTGGTCTGCAGGGGGTTGTTTTTTCTCTTAATATACTCATCTGCAGTTTTGCCTGCCTGACCACCGCCTGACCAGGAGCTGTGGGTCTTACTGGGTTCCTTCAAAGACTTCAGCCTTTTTTGCCCTGCACATTTGTCCTCAGCACACAACAAACACTTGCTGGAGCAGCTCAGTGTTTCCCTTCACAGGACACATCTCCCCAGTGTGGCTGAATTGCACAGAACCAGCAAACTCCACTGACACGCTTCCTACAGGTTCGCAAGTTGCTGCATCTGTGCTTTACACACACGAGGGCCGTGTTGCACAGAAGTGTCTTCCTTGTGGGACACCATCCACCCCGACCACCTCGGGAGCTGCTCAGGGGCCCTGCTGGATTTATCCTGCAGTTGTATCCCAGAGCTCTGGCGTGGGCTGAAACCGGAGCTCCACAGCCACACAAGGATACGTGATCCCGGGTCCAGGGGCTCACACAAAGCTGGAGCTGTTTTCCCTGTCATCACAGACTTGGGACTGGCAATTATTTCGTTTCCATCTATTTGGTGCTGGTGAGGGAATCTCTGCCCTGCCTCGGGCAGCAGGGCAGCCCCAGCTCCCATTTCCCATCCACCTAATAGAATCATAGAACTATGGAATGTCCTGAGGTGGAGGGGACTCACAGGGATCAGAGGCCAACTCCTGGCTCTGCACAGACACTCCAGCAATCCCACCTTGGGCACCCCTGGAGCTCTGCCAGCCTTGGGGCTGTGCCCATTCCCTGGGGAGCCTGGGCAGTGCCCAGCACCCTCTGGGGGAAGAACCTTTCCCTGATCTCCAACATCAACCCCTCCAGACCCAGTTCCAGCTCTTCCCTGGGGTCCTGTCTCTGGCCGCCAGAGCAGAGATCAGCGCCACCCGACAGCAGAGCCAGGTTTTTGGCAGGCACTAAGTGGGTCAAGCCTTCTGCTCTCCAGCAGAACTAACTGGTGCATACCTGATGAGATCCCAGTCCCTGCAGCAGACTCAGAGAGACCAGACCCTCTGTCTGACCTCCATCCTGCCCAAATCTTTACCCTGCTCAGTGCCAGCCTCTCCCTGCTCGCTAACCAAACCTCTGCCTGGCAAAGGAGTTCCCAGCGAGGACAGCTGCAGGGTACTGGGACACATGAGGTTTCTCCCATGAGGCTGCAACGCCTCTACTTCCAAATAATCCAGCCTCTCTTCCCAAAGATGCAGCTCCAGCAGCCCGAGCCCCGCAGATGGATTGACTCTCAAAGTAAATCTTTACTCTCGTGCTCCCAAAAAAGCCTTGGTTTCTCTCCTTGCACTCGCCCAGAAGCACAAACCAAGGGCACTGCGATTTTCTCATGGCTCCAGACATTCACTGCTTACTCCCTGCACTGCTCCACGTTGTTTGGAAATACAGACTCAGCCACTGGAGCTCCTGCACGGATGTGCAACTCTGCCCTTCCCTTGCCTCAAGCCCTGCTGCACCAAGGCTGGAGGGCACATTTCGGGACAGAGGCACAGGGGGACGTGGACAGCCCATCACCAGGGGCTCCCAGGGACATTCCCAATGGGTCCTCAGTCCTCATGGAGCTCTGGGCATGTATATGAATTTCCCAACTCCAGGTGACTCAAAGCAACTGACTGCATGTTATTCCTCCTCAAAAATCTCTTATTTCTTTTAATTTTCCTTTAAAAAAAAACCTCCATAAACTCCAAACTTGAAGGTATGCTCAGGTAACCATGTCAAACATAAAGACCTGTTTGAAGCAGTAAACAGGAGCTGAAATGTCATGGATTCATTCAGGTGCCTCCAAGAATGACAGCTCAAACGAACACATCACACAGTATGACTTTCCAAATTTTTAAAAACCAGGCTGGTAAATTACAGTGATTTATCACTCCACAACAAAGTACACACACACACAAAAGTGCTTCCCAGAAAAAGATTACCAAGCAATCATCCAGATGTTACCAAAGCATTAAGATTAATTTGAAAAAAAAAAAAAAACCAATCAGCAAGGAACTGACTTCCACTGGCTTTTTATTGTCATAAATTTTATCCTGCAACTTCCAAGTGAACTGAGTTCTGGATTGTACCTCAAGTCTTACACCCTGGCTATGTGCGTTTCTGGTGCCTCTGCTGCCCATCTCACACCTCTTACAGCAGCACCCTCTAACTCACCATGGGGGCCATGAGAGCCAACAAAACCACAACTCTCCTCCCACTTCAGAGAAAAAACCCAACAGGTTTCCATTGTTGTGCAGGAAGAAAAAAAGGCTCCCTTGTTACTGCTAAAAAAAGCACGTCAGTCATTTTTCACCAAAACAACCTCTGGCATGCGTTACACATCACCCACAGCGAAAGGCACGGGATGCCTGACAAAGGTTTTCTGTCACCGCTGTAACTCCCTGCACAGCCCTGCAGCCATCCCCGAACAACCACACACACCCCGGAAACCTGCAGCACTCCGGGCTCCAGCTCCTGCCCAGGGGCCTCTCTCCCGGCATCCCCTCACCAGGAGAGGAGGGATACCACTGGCAAAGGCAAGGAGCGGCCTGTGCACAGCTGAGGGGCAGTGGGGAAAGCTGGCAGGATCAGGCACAGGCTCTGGGTTGGGTCTTCCAGGCTGTGCCAGTGTTCCCGCAAAACCCAGGCACTGCTGGAGCCCCCTCCCTGCAGGTGTCCAAGGAACACCTGGACGTGGCACTCAGTGCTCTGGGCTGGGGACAAAGGTGGGGATCACTCAGACTCGATGATCTCAGAGATCTTTTCCAACCTAAAAGATTCTGCGCTTCTGTGAGGTGGCTGCATCCAGCAGCTTCCCAGCTCCCTCCCCAGCTCCCATTCCCAGCTCCCTCCCCAGCTCCCATTCCCAGCTCCCTCCCCAGCGGTGGCCTTGCGCAATGGGGAGTCTTTGTCTCCGTTTCAGTGTCTGAGGGCCTGGGGCACACTCTGAATACACCTTCCCCACCCAGGTTAATGCAAATGAGCAGCAGAGCAACTCCCAGCTGGGAAGCAGACAGCACAAGGTTCTTTGTTTTCCCTGTTGGAGGGGCTGGACGGGGAGCACAGAGAGCTGCCTGCTCACCTGGGAAGGTCAGGACATCGGGGTTTGAGAGCTTTACAGCAGTTTCCAGTATGGGAAGCCAAGCTGCTGCGAGGGTATTTCAGCAGCCACAAGGCAATGGTGCGGAGGGAGATCCTGACATGAGGAGCTCTGTTCATCTCCCAGAAACAGAGGAAGAAGGTTTTGATGCAAAACCTACACACTTCCCTTTTTCCTTCCAACTTCTGGTATTTCAGAGACCCCAAAACCACTTTCTGGCTTTGGACAAAATGCTGCAGGAAAGGTCTGGCAACTTCCCCAGCTGCTGCAGCTGCAGCTCTGCCTTGCTGGTGCCTTACACTGCCCAGCTTCAGGGAGCCTCATCTTTGGAGGGGTCACCCTCGGTGCCCAACAGCTCCAGCACCACCCGAAAGGGACATTTCCCCACACACACAGGAAAAGCTCCTCTTTCATAAAGACACTGCTGTTCCAGAGCTGGTTCTGCACTTATTATCCAGTATCACATCCCCTCAACAAGTGACTCATTCTCTTGCACCTCATAGGAGAAACTGAGCCCACTGCTTCCAAACTGTTTGGAAGGGAAAACAAATAGAAATGCAGAGCAGCTTTCAGAAGAAAATGACTGCTTCTGCCTCTTCGGAAACAAACACACCTGCTCCCAACCCCATGGCTGCCCACTGGCACCCTCTTTCCCCTCACACCCAAGGAAGAGCACATCCATTGTGACTTCCACACATTCCTGTGTCCACACGGCTGATCTCTGGGCAGTGTCCCCGCCTGCAGACACTCCAGCAGGATGTACCTGTGCAGGGTGATTTGTGGTCAGCCCCAAATCAGCTTCCAGAGGTGCTGCTCATTCCCTGTAACTCAGGGGCACTCTGGCACTGCGAGGTGATGCAATTTATCCCATTGCAGTCTTGCTGAAGTGGCACCACAGAGCATTTTCCGTGCTCCTCCTAACAACAGGCACACAGCTCCCGGAGCCCAGGGAACGCCTGGCCACTTGTTAAACTCTGTTAACATCACCAGGAGTCTGAGCTCCTAATCACCCCATACTCTAGAGCCATGGAATCATACAATTGTTTAGGCTGGGAAAGACCTCTAAGACCACTGAGTCCCACCACGGGACATCTGTCTAGACACTATTAGAAAATGCCAGAGTTGAACCACTGCTGGTTTCCCCATCTCCAGCCTGCCAGCCCAGAGCTCGTTGCGGAGAAGACCAAAGTCAGAGAGCAGAGTGGGAACTGCTGTGGGTGCTGGCAGCAGCGAGACCACGGAGATTCCCGAGGCAAACCAGGAGCAGACCCCCTTCCCAGGACCTGAGCTTTCCCTGGGCTCAGCCTGCAGGTCTGAGGACGCACGTCCTGCCTGATGGGCACCCCCTTCCCCTGCTCAGATCATTCCTTTGCTTGGCTTTACGAGGGCTTTTCAGGCTGCCTGAGAACACCACATCCCAGCTCTCATGGAAAGCCTGACTGGAAGCTTCCAAAAGCAATTACACTAAAAGCACTCTGCAGTGAATCAAGTACCTGTCTGCCAGCCCCAGCGCCGGCTCACGGGGCCATGCCTCTGGGACACGGGCACGCAGGAAGGCTTCACACGTGGAACAACACAGCAGCCTCCCCTGGAAGGAAGGAGGGGCTGGCAGTTCTCACACACTCCCCTTTCCTCAAGCCCTCTGCCTCCATCCCACTGGGAACGCAGACACGCTGCCGGGAGCGAGCCTGCTGAACCAGGGAAAAGGATGTTCGTGTCTGTTTCCAGTTCACTTGGAATTTGAGATGTCACAACCAATAAAAACTACATTCTGGTTCTAGAAACCCCTAACTCTTATGTGACCTGTGCCTTGTGAGGCACAATAAAAACATAAACATCTACGTGATAACTTCCCCTTTCACCCCCTGCTTCTGCACTGCTTGTGGCACAGCTGGGCTAATCCCGTTCCCACTGCTCTGCGCTCTGACCTCCTTAAACAACCCCATGCGAGGATGTTAAAACACTCTGATCTATAAATAATGTATTCCCCTCCACATCCAGCAATGGATTACTGGGCCATAAAACTCCCTGGAACGCTCCGCACAGTCGCCAGTCTAACGCAACAATACCCAGGAAGACACATCAGTAGAGACTCGTCCTCTTTCTTGATGAATTCCTGCAAAGATTCGACGCCGCCATTACTTCTGCACTGGATTTTTCTTTGTAAGTAATTATTTAGAAGCTGGTATTTTATTCTAGTGGCCTTTTTTTTGTCCTCCATCAAAGACCCTTTAATTTTTTGAGCTAATAACCCTCCCAACCTGAGAGAAGACCAGCGCTGGGGAACTCACCAGAGCCAAAGGGAAGCAATGAGGTCTCGCTGCTTGATGCACACAGTGGGCTCACAGTTTAGACCCAAGCCAACCTGTTGCCCTAAGCAGGGAGCTCCCACTTCTGCCCCCTCATCCTCCTGCCCCAGCTTCTGGCAGGAGGATTCCCAGGCATTCCCTGGACCAGTCCAGGTCACTGATCCTGCAGGAAACTAGCTGTATTTTCCTGGGATTCTCTTCCAAACAACCACTACCTACAACTCAAGCCACAGTGTGTAACTTCATTAGAGGCAAACGAGTCTGCTCCAAACACTGATGCCTAATAGGCTCACTGCTGCTGCAAAATCAATGCCTCTCCTCAACACCAATTCCAGCAGGAATCCTACCACTGATTTCCCAGAGCAGAAGCATAAAACTCAAGCAAACGCTTAAATGATGCAAATTTGCGGTTTGGCTGATTTTTTTTTTCTGTCAGGCATTTTGGAAAAATAAAGTGTTTCTGCCTCAAAACAAGTTAGGAACCAGACAGGCACCCTTTAAAGAGCACGTTCCCCAGGCCTGCCACATTTGGGCACCCGATCCCTCAGCTCCGTGTGCCGTGCTTAGCACAGCAATTTCCACACCTTTTCCATAATGCACAGATCACTTTTAACTCCAAAAGGATGGGGAAAAACAGGCAGCCCAGCGACACCCACCAAACCTGCTCGCTTCGTTCCACAGCACTGATCACGTGTGGAAATGTAAATCCCTCCTGCAATATTAAAGCACCATCCAAGGAACTAACAGCCAGCTCAGCAACGGGGCTCTGGTATATGAAACAAAACCATGAACGCACATCTCCAGCAGCTCCAGAGTGACATAATTCCCAGAAAAAGGTATGCATTATCCTGTGCCTCTGCCCCGGAGGATTACTCACGGCCGATGGGTTGCACAGCTCTGAGTCAGGGCTGAACCCTGCCCGTCAGAAGGCAAGCCCGTGCCCCTCGGGAAGCAGGAGCCATCCCCGGCATTCCCACAGCAGCCCTGGGGACAGCAGGTCGGGCTGGGGAGCTGGCACACGATGGGGAGCCCGTCCCCCAGAGCGCAGGGCCAAGAGACAGCGCTGCCGCTTGGTGCTCAGCCCTGATGCTTAGTCACAGTAATTGCAGAGCCAGGGCTCTGTGCTCACATTTCCTGTCACCAACCCAAGAATTAGGCAATTTAGATTCAGAGATAGCACCCGGGATATTAAATAACTTGATAAGGGATCGCTGAAGGAACCGGGAGAAAAACGAGCAGCTCGATACGGAGGAGGCTCCCCCAGTCCTGGCTCCGCAGTGTTCCCAAATCCCTGGGAAGTGTGAGCCCCTCCAAGCCAGCCTTCCCCCCTCACGGAGCAGCACTGCCCTTCACAGCCCCCTGGCTCTCCCCACCTCGCAGAGACACCCAACAGAGCTGGATTCAAGTTGAAACCTTTCACGGGGCTCATTTTCAACAATTAAAGAGCATGGCAACCTGTAATTACGGAAAATAAAGCCAGACAGCTGGAGAAGGGAACATCTCCAGTCGGTAACACGATACTACATTTTCTCTCTTAGGGAATTCAGCTATGAAGTCCCCAGGTCCCATTCAACCAGTCTGAGCCCTCGGTGTCCGGGCGAGCAGTGCAAACCCTGGAAAAGCAAACAGCACTTGACAAACCCAACTAAACGCAACTCAGAGAAAGCAACACCTCTATCCACACCGGGAAAGATGGGAATCGGGAGAGGAAAGCCTTCCTGGACACACAGCGTCCGACAGCCCGAAGGTGCTACACCCCCAAGCACATTTTCCCAGCTTTATCCAAGCCCCAGCTGCTCCCGCTGCCCCCGCCCGGCTCCCAGCAGGCGGGCAGAGCTCCTGCCGCCCGCGAAGCTCTTACCGCTCATCATCAGCAGCACAAACATCTTTGCCTGTTGTACTTCCCAAGCCCCAGCTGCCCGGCAGCAGAAAGGAGGAAGCGCCAGCGTTTCATTCCCCTTCTGCTTCGGAGTGGGTGTAACTTGCGAAGTTTCACGCTGAGATGAGATGGGTCAATTGGGTGTGTTTGAAGGTTTGGGGTTTTGCCACCCCTCCCTTTCTCCCTCCCTCCTGCTCTTCCTCCCTCCCTCTCCTGATTAATTCCTCCCGTCACAGGCTTCAGACGAGCTGCCACTCAACCCCGCCGGCTCCTGAAATCTGAATTCCTAAGGACATCCCTCCGGGGTGACTTTAACTCACCAGCGCTGCGAGAGGAGCCAAGAACTAAATCCCCAGTCAGCCCACAGACGCGACTCGCTCCTGCCTTCCGAGCGCACCAGCTCCACGTCCCTTCCCCACGCACAGTCCTCGGGATTCCGCTGCGTTTGCTCACCAACAAGACAGAAAATAAAACATTCTGACCTACTCCGTGCCTCTTGCCTCTGCCCTCGACTCCCTCACGACCCCGAGGGTTTCCCTGGGTACATATCTGGATGGTGCTTCTGGAGAGGACGCGTTAAGAACACACCAGCAGCTGCTCCCACCGAGCTGCCCACAGGTACAGAGGGGTTCCCAGGATCAGGAACTCCAGGGAATCAGAAATTACACATAGATCTGGTTTTACTTAATTCCCTACTTCCACATAACTGTCTCTGGATTAGGATTTGAGCAGCAGCATCCTCCAGACCAGGGCTGGCTAATGGTTGCTATAAATAAGAAATACCAACACAAAACCCAAACCATCTGTGTTTATCCCCCAACTTCCCCCACCTTGCCTCTGCACCACATATATGAGAGAACAAAAACAGGTATGAAACTGCTCTGAAAAGGAAGCAGACAACACAGTAAATATTCTTTACAAGCAGAAATCAAATTAATTAACAAATTAACATTTACAGCTCTGCGTGGTACTTCACAAATACCGACTGTTGAGCAATAACCGTACCCTTGCAGTTCCGCCCTCTGCAACCCAGCAGTGACCGCAAGTTGGGAAAAGGACAGAACCACGAGGAAAAGAACAAAACAAAATGGCAAAAGGTTCGTGCAGGAGCCCAGTTCCGACCCAGGGCTGGACACGTTGCTGTGGGACTGGAAGGATTTAACAGCTGGAGTGAGGCTGTGGGGCTCCACACACTTGGGTGCTGCGGGTACAGAGCAAGGGAGGAGATGATTCTATTTTGGGACAGGGACGAGATATCAGAGAAGCAATTTGCCATGGCACAGTCATCCTTACAGTCCCCGTGACCAGGAACAGGAGTGAGCAGTGAGATTGAGCCCACTTCAAACAGCACTTTGGGTTTAACTTCTCATCTCAGCGCTTGCAGCCTCAGATGTTTCCGACAGATCCACCCACGCTCAGCACAAGGTCCCCCCGTGACCACAGGCACATCCCAGAAGCACCAGAGCGCTCCACCTTGACAGCAGCAAAGGGCTGAAGGAGGGATGGGATCAGACACTGGACTGGGGAGCACCGAAACAATCAATCCTCAACATTATGGTGAATTTAAACCCGGAATGAGCAAACCAACAGCTCCCATCTGCAGGACAAACGAACGGGAAAGAAGCTTTCAGCACTGGGAACTTGCAAACCCCGAGCAGACGAGCAGGTTTGGCGAGCCATGAGTGACTCAGAGGGCGACGGGGGCTGCTGCTGCTGCCTGCCTTCGGGGCCACTCGGGCATGGCCACCTCCAGCCCGCTGCAACAGGTCAGAGCTCCCACAGCGCCCAGCCGGGATCGCTCCCGTCGTGACGGGACCGTTCCCATTGGGGCGGCCCCAGCGTGCACCTACACACAGGTGTGCACACACCAGCTCCCACAGACACAGCAACCACATTGCCACACTCAAAGGAGGGACAGGTGCTTACTACGACAGATCCAGCGATTGTCTGGAGCGATTTTCAGATTTGGAGGGCAAAAGGCAGCACCACCCTGCTGCCACCAGCGCCGGGTCCATCTGCATCCTGCCACAGCAGCGTGGGGCATCTCTTCCTGCTACCCAGAGAAAATCCTTGGCAGGGCCAGAACTCCCAGGAAAGCACAAGCTACATGTGCTACCCTCACTGTAAGAGTAGCTTGCAGAAAGCTTCAGACATTGGTGTGACCACTGGTGGGTTTTAAATCACAGAATCATTTTGCTGGAAGAGACCTCCAAAGCCGTTGAGTCCGAGCTGTGACCAATCCCCACCTTGTCCCCAGCCCAGAGCACTGAGTGCCATATCCAGGAATTCCTTGGACACCTCCAAGGATGGGGACTCCAAACCTCCCTGGGCAGCCCCTTCCAATCCCTGAGCTACCCTTTCCATGCAGAAATTCCTGCTGGTGTCCACCCTGAGCCTCCCCTGGCCCAGCCTGAGGCTGTTCCCTCTCCTCCTGTCCCTGTTCCCTGGGAGCAGAGCCCGACCCCCCAAGCTGCCCCCTCCTGTCAGGGAGTTGTGCAGAGCCAGAAGGTTCAGTGCAGATGTGTAAAACAAAAGCAGTGACTTCCCCTTCAATCACGACCCTCAGCACCGGAACAAAAACCAGCAAGCCATAAACAGCAACCCTAATGTATGGAGAGAGATCCACGGAGGGAGAGGCAAGGGAAGCCTTCTCCCGAGTCGTGTAGGCTCCAACCCACCCTCCTCCTGAGAAATGAGATGCTTCCTCCAGGGAAGCTTGGCTGGGTGGGCAACCCAGCAGGGTCAGGATGGTGGGAGCAGGAGGCCTGGCTGTGCGGGGAAGGCGTGGAGGAGTCGTCCCGCAGGAGCCTCGCCGGGAGCCCTGGCGGGCAGTGCCCCGGCGGGCAGTGCCAGGCCCGGCATGTCCGCTCGTGCTGGGCAGAACAGGCATTTCCAGGCCTGGCTCCGGCTCCCAGCCCCGCTGACGCACTGGGATACACCCTTTTGATGTGGGCTTCCTCCGAGGGCGCGAGCCAGCTTGTGTAAACAGCAGTGCTCCCCTGCGCCAAGTGAGGAGAGAGGAACTACCAAACCTGTTCCGGGACAGCCCGGCATACTCTGCCCAAAACGGCACAGAGACAGCCAGGCCAGCTCCAGAGTGGGATGGCTGCAGGGAACATCGCCTCTGGGAGCTTGAACAAGTAGCCATGAGCTCAGCCATGCAGCTGAGCACAAAATGACCCTCCCCTCCTCAGCCAAGTAATGGTACCACTGGGAAAAGTCTCTTTTCCATCCATCCTTCTGGCAGGATGAATCCCACCAGTCTGGAGAAGAGGATATTAGGTCAGACCTCAATGGAGGCTGCAGCTCCTCCTGAGGGGCAGCTCCGATCTCTGCTCCCTGTGACAGGGACAGGACCCAGGGAGCGGCTGGAGCTGTGTCTGGGTAGAGTCAGGCTGGAGATCAGGGAAACGTTCTTCCCCCTTTGGGGGAAGAGGGTGCTGGGGCACTGCCCAGGCTCCCCAGGGAATGGCCCCACAGAGCTCCAGGAGCGTTTGGACACCGCTGCCAGGGACGCTCAGGGTGCAATTGTTGGGGTGTCTGTGCAGGGTCAGGAGCTGGACTGGATGGTCCTTGTGGGACCCTTCCCACTCAAGGCATTCTGTGATTCTATGAACTTTCCAGGGAGCCCACAGGCTCTCCCAAATATCAAGCTGAGATGTGGAGATCCCACCAGAGAGCCCAGAGGAAAAAGGTCCCACAACACAGCACTTCTCTGCGGTGAAAGGAAGGGAGAGGGAATCCCATCAGACAGAATCCAGGTCTGCACCCTGCATAAAGGTGTGTTTATCAACCCTAATTAACATCCTGGGCCTCTCACACCCTGGCACACCTGCTAATTAGCACACATGAGTTAATATCATTCTAACAATGGATTAGCACTTGGGGCAGAACGGAGGGAGTCACTTCAGCACAGTGACTCACCCTGAGCACAGCAGGAAGGTGAGATACGAGGAGCATCTGCCGCGCTCGCACAGGGCTCCGCAGACCGTATCTCCTTAACTAAGGCTTACTTTACAAAGCCAAGGTGCTTCAAAAATTCATGATCGTATCTGTCTTATTTTTCACCTGCACACACGGGCGGCCTTGGAGGAGCGTTCTGTCTCCACCGTCCAGACAACCGGAGCCACTCGGGACTTCCTGCAAGTCACGGTGGGGTTCCTGAGGTGATTATCACCTGCCTTGATCAGGCGTGTTTCAGGACACGACCTGGGGCCCACCAGCCACTAATCACCTGTCAGGAACATCCCCGGGGGAGCACCAAGGAGCCAACGTCCATGGCCGGTTTTGGTGCTTCTCCAAGCATCCCATAAGCACGGATGAAGCTGGCGGCGCTCGCAGGCACCGGGCACACGTCACCGGGACATTAGTGCCCTTTTCCATGGAATCCTGGAAAAACCGCAGCCCTACAAATGTAACCTGGCCTTCAAAGCTCCCTGTGGATGATGTGGCCAAGCCATGCGCTGGCTTTCATCCCAGAATCCCACTCCTTGTGCCCGTGCAGCCTCACGCACCTGGCAGGAACAAAGGGTTGTCTCTGTGTAGGTGGGGACAGTTTGACTGAGCCAGCTTGTATTCAGTCATAAACTGAAAACGAAAATTGACTTAGCTTGCATTTTTTTTTTAAACCTCATCTTTCAAACTGGATGTCTGTGATGCAGCACCTCACAAGAGGGCACTGATGGAAAACCACCACACCGCCATCAGAATCACTTCTGCCCCCTCAAACTGATGTGTAACACTGCCTGCCTTCACTTCGTCCAATAAAAACCTGCAAGCCAACTCTTGGCAATTACAAAACATTAATGCCATGAAAAGTTATACTGGGTTGAATGTATCAATGCTCCCTGCTATCAGAAAGATTTTCTCGGCCTCGTGTTTCTATTTGGGATTAGGAAGGGAGTTGTGAAAGGCAAGTATTGTTCAGTCACAAATAGCTCCCTTTCAGCCACTAGAGAAGTCAGGTAATGAATTACAGGAGGGTTTTTTCCCTTTGGAGAGGTCAGCAGATGTATCAGCTCCTGGGAAAGCTGATCCCTGCTGTTTGGCTACAAGGGGAGCTGGAAAAGGTTCCTAATGAGCTCCAGGGAGTGGATGCTGGCAGCGAGCCAGCACCTTTGCCTGTGAAACCAAGACAAGTGACAAGAGGCAGGAACCACCTCTGGCCCAAGCTCAAGTTAAAATTTAAAGTTTGCATTCCATGGCGCTGCTTGTGGCTGGCAGCTCTCACAGCAACGTGGGCACTCTGCTTGCAGACACCCAAAGAACACCCTGAGCCAGAAGGGACCCCAGGGACCACCCAGTCCAACCCCTGCCCTGCACAGACACCCCGACAATCCCACCCTGTGCATCCCTGGGAGCACTGCCCAAAGGCTCCTGGAGCTCTGGCAGCCTCGGGGCTGTCTCGTCACTTGGTGGTGTCACCTCACGGGTGAAGGCAAGGCTGCTCCTCTCCCCTGGGACCGTCCAGGTGCGTGCAGGTACGACACACAACACACACCCCTGTGTGTGTGGGATTAGTACCTACAGAAAAGCCCCGCTCCCAGCACCGACAGAACACCTGCAGCGGAGGAGCTCTGCTGGACTCACACACGGGCCCAAAGTCACCCCGACCTCTGCCCTGCCCAGCACCAGCGGGGTTTAGGGGGTGCCCGACACCATCTGGCTGAGCTGGAGGCTCCAACCCGGGTCCCCCTGAGCGGAGGCAGGGCTGTGGCTGTGACACCCCCATCGGGCATTCCCCAAAGCCCCAGGGCAGCGCCCGCTACCCTGCTCAGTCCGCACCGCGACGGCCGCGTGGCACAAGGATAAGCCAGAGCTTAACAGAACAGGGACGGCTTCCTTTTTCCATGGGAAGGCTCAAGGAGGAACATTTTATTCAAGACCTCTAATGCAAACACCTCCTCTCGTTTTTTTTGAAACCAAGCAGTAGCTGCTGTCATTTTCACGCTGCGCTCTGACACACTTCCACCGCATCCCTGCCAATAGTTTTAACTTCATTGGAAAAATCAGCTCTGAGCGAGAGTGACAAGCTGCACGCTGCTGACGACGCCGTCAAGTGATGGATAATGTAGGTTTACTTTAGCTGTCAAAACTTTTCAACGCTAAAAATAGGTATCACAAGCTTCTGGACTCACTGCACTGAAGCATTAAACACACAGGATATTGACACCCTCAGAAGCACCCAAAGCCACTCACAGCTGAGCAGAACCAGCGATGTGAGATGGACAGCAAAGGTCTCTGAGTGTTACTTACTTGGAGGAGAGATAAACAACACACTGCAGGATGAAATCTCATATCCACGCCGGCCAAAGCGAAGACAAGATGCTGCACACACCCCATGAGACAGAACAGCACAATATGGGATGCAAACACGGGCAAAGACAGGGAGAAGGAAAGAGAAAAGCTCAGAGAGGAAATCTTGTACCCTGTTATCCCAGCTCTTGCTCCAGATCCCACAGAAAGGGAGAGCACACATCTTCCCATGGCAGCTCCTCCTTTCCTGACTGCCATCCCTCACGTGCCCCTGCCCAGCAAGAAAGGGCACAGAGCTGCAAGGCTGGGAAGGACAGGAGAGCAGGGAAAAGCAAGGGGTTTAGCTAGAGGGATGAGATTTCCATGGAAGGGATGAGATCTCCCCAAGCAGTAATCCATCAATGGGCACCAGCCAGGCAGCAGCTCACCAAAGGGGACAGTGGTTTTGTGGGTAAGGTGGCACAGGAGGATGGAGGGGAAAGGGACCATTTACACATCAAATCCAGCTTTTTTATTCCCTCTGAAGCACTGGGATGACAAGCACAGGCAGGGCTGTCCCTACATTAGGCCAATATTTATGGCAGAAAGAAAATGAAGCGTCATAAGGAATTACTAATTAGATGTTATCATAACCCTGTGTATAACTGAAGCAGCACTGTGATGTGCTTTGTAAATAATTAGCAAATTAACTTTCACAATGGCCCTGCAAGGCAAGTATTATCCCCATCTCCTGCATGGCCCTGACGGAAAAAAAAGGACAGTTTGGGCAGACTGCTCCCCTGCCCTGGACAACTGCAGAGCTGCCCAAACACAGGACAGGGACATCAAAGAGGAAGAGGGAACTGGAGGCTCAGGGGGAACCTTGTGGCTCTGCACAACTCCCTGACAGGAGGGGGCAGCCGGGGGGGTCGGGCTCTGCTCCCAGGGAACAGGGACAGGAGGAGAGGGAACGGCCTCAGGCTGGGCCAGGGGAGGTTTGGGTTGGAAGCATTGGCAGGGGCTGCCCAGGGAGGTTTGGAGTGCCCATCCCTGGAGGTGTCCCAGGAAGGCCTGGACGTGGCACTCAGTGCTCTGGGCTGGGGACAAGGTGGGGATCGGGCACAGCTGGGACTCGATGGGCTCAGAGACGTTTTCCAGCCTCAATGATTCTGGGATTCCATGACTCCTCATGTGCTGGAGGCAGGAATTGAGAGGGGAAATGCTCTCCACTGCCAGCAGACCCAAAGGAAACAACTCTGAGCAACTGCTCCTTTGCTCCTGAGCAAACTGGGCGCACGGCTTCAAGCACGGACCAGCGGTGCCTGCTGATCCAGGGACACGGCACAAAGCACCCTGCCAGTGACTCCTCTGTCCAGACAGCACTTCCCTGTCCACCCAACTCCACCTTCCACCCGAGCACGAGGGCTGCCACGCGGGTCCTTGCTCCCTCCTTCTCCCACGCAGAGGTTCCTAAGGGAGAAGGGGCCAGAGCAGCACCACAGCCACCCGCCCACACCCTCCTCGTGCCACTGCCACCTTCCCCCGCCGTGTGGGGCTGGCTGGCACATCCAAACCGAGCCACCCCCTCAGCAGCTCACTGCCAAGAGGTGGGAGCAGGGAAGTGAGAGGAGGGAGCACAAAGGAAGAGGGCAGGAGCACCAACGCTGCTGTGACTCGGTGCCGGATGCGCGCTCCCAAAGAGGCAGACTCGCGCCTATTTTAGATGTGCTGCATAAAAATAAAATATGCTGGCTGACTGCACATGTTCTCATTTTTAGAAAACAAGCTCCAATTTATTTCTTCTATTACAGCCAGATGGTTAAAAAAAAAAAAAAAAACCAAACCAAATCTCCCCTCAATGTCACCTCAATGAAAAGAAGCCCTGACCTGGTTTCAACCTCCCTGGACCAGAGCATGGCACAGGAACCTCGCTGTTAACACCTCTCTCAGGGGCCCTGACCCCACTCACAGCCTGACCCAAAGCGCTCCAGCGCGAGCAGAGATCTGGGCCTCAGGTCCTGCCCAGAGGGCCACCAGCACTGACTGCCACAGGATGACTCAGGGTTATAAACATCACAGCTGGCACACAGGGCTGGCACAACTGGACTGACCACACGTCTCTGCTCTCTGTCTCACTGCCTTCCCTGCTTCTCCTTCCTATTAACTTGTTCTAAGCTGCCTTGAGGGGTCTTTTTCCCTTTTAAAACTCACATCAAGTTCTTTAATTGAAAGACCAACACAACTTTATACGAAAGTAAATGCTGGCTTTCAGTTTTTCCTTTTTATCCTCCCCTCATTCACAGCCATGCCACAACACCCCATATAACTCTGTTTCCACATATCTGTTTGCCAGTGCTGTGCTCCTCATGAGCAACAAACCTTTCACTTCAAAGCACATTTTGTATCCATCTGTGGCCTCTGGCAGGCATCCATGGTGGTGCCCTGCCAAGTCCAGGTGCACCATGTTTCAGTGGGACACAGGGAATCACTGGCAGAGCAGCTGGGATACACCAAGATCTCCACCAGGAAGATGCTCATGGCAAAAAGGGAAGTGAGATCAGGTTCTCAGGAGAGGTTGTGCCTGCTCCATCCTTGCAGGTTTTCAAGCCCTGTCTGGAGAAGAGCCCTGAGGAGGCTGGTTTGGTCCCAGAGCTGATCCTGCTTTGGGAGGACCCCACACGTCCCTTCCCACCTGAGTGACACACTGACCCCAAGTTCAAGGACACTGCCCAAACAATTCCCAAGCGCCCAGGACCACCCATTCCTGGCAGAGAGGACATAACTCCACACCAAGGGGAGATGAGCCATCGCCTTGAAGCCTCCTCACAGTTCCTGGATGGCAGGAACCGAGAAGCACGACCAGGGAACATCTTTAAACAATGACTCTTTCCCATGGCCAGCAGGACAAAGAGTGGAGAGGCAGAACAAGTGCAGAAGAAAAGCATTAATCTACTGGAAGCACCTTCTCTGAACTGCAGTCAGAAGTCTTTGGCTATCTTTTGGTACCAGCACATTTAAAAGAAAATAAAGAGCCTCTAAACCTTGCTCCAAACTACTTTTTGGAGGAAGCCACGGCTCAACACGGACACAGCAGGCAAAGAATACCTGGTTTGTGGTACTCCAACCCTAGCCCTGCTCCTGTGAGCCCGTTCCTGAATGTCTGCACAGCAGCAGCAACCCTGACAGCCAGCAGGTACAGCCACGGGCTACACGCTCACCGCTGGAAGGGCTGCACTAGGGTCTGACCTGAGCCTCCAGCTTCTAAGGCCACTGCTACATGACCCTGCCTTTTTACTCGCACAAATGTGAGACTGAAGGCTCAGAGATCCATAATTTCTCTGACTGATCCCTAGACTGGGAGTTCATACACAGATTAACTTCTCACACAAGCTCGAGGGCAGAGACCTGGTCCCTTTTACTGGCAAAAGCCTCGTGTTCTGAACATCATAACAGTTCCAGAACTGCTGATTACTTTTCCTCATTTGTACTTTTCTGTTTTTAAAGTCCTGCCTGTTCTTATGAGGCTTTTCAGTATTTGTCTGTTACTTGAATGCTAAAGCCTGATTTGGGATTAAACACAACATTTGGGAGGTGGACTGCAATGCTGCCTGCTGTCACTGTTCCAGCTCTAAGAAGCTCGGACAGATATCAGGGCAGATCCTTCTCTGCATAAGTCTGTGTGACCAAAGTTATCTTCCCGTTACTCTATTCCCCACACACACAGACGTGATTAATACACAGAGCACNGCTGCCTGCTGTCACTGTTCCAGCTCTAAGAAGCTCGGACAGATATCAGGGCAGATCCTTCTCTGCATAAGTCTGTGTGACCAAAGTTATCTTCCCGTTACTCTATTCCCCACACACACGCACACAGACGTGATTAATAGGCCGAGCACGGGGTGGATAGTGGTGGAGAGGTATTAAAGTGGCAGTAAATAGGCAGGGAGAACACAAACCCACGGCAGAGCAACAGAACAGCTCAGCTTCACGGGCTGCAGTGATCGCCCAAAAGCAGAAGTCGGGGACCGTGTGCTGAAGCGTGTCAAGAATGCTGGTCACTTGGAGAAATGACTCTTATAACCTGGCCCACTTCCCCCACTGCAGCCACACTCAGGGCAGATAAGGAACTCCTCAAACCTAAATAACCACGTTCCGCATTTTGGGGTTCTGCAGAACCCGGCTGAGCTCCCTTGAGCTGGGGCCAGGCCAGCACAGAGGGTGTGAGCATCCATCTCCTCTCCCATTTCAACAACACACCAAACTCAGAGCCTCCTACACCAGCCATGGATCAGAGTCCTGCAGAGACCCCTGAGAAAGCAGAATAAAAGGCACAGAAGGCCTCAGGTCTCCTGCACGCTCCCCATCAGGGGATCCCGGCAGCGCGAGCGATCCAGAGCCTCTCCAGGGAGGGGCCTCCTCTTCCTCACTCTCACCCTGGCCCTTACAGCAGGTGTCCCCTGGGACATCACCTTGCAGGACACAAGTGGAGAAGCTCTAAAATGCACAGCAAAGCAGCACAACCCCACAGCTGGCACGGAAGAGTTAACCAAGGTGTCCATCTATCACCGGGCTTTGGAGTGAAGTGTTCTGATGACGCTACTGGGACTACGAGAGAGCCAAACAGGCTCCAAGACACCTCCTTCCTCTCAGACCTCTCCAAAAATGACCACATCAGGGCTGCCACATCCTGTCTACCTCTTCCAGCAACCTGGCTCCCAAAACACAGCTGGCCAAAACACCACAGTTTTATTTTCTGGCCATTCTGGCTCCCTGAGCTCGCTCACTGTGCGCTGAGCAAAGCCCCGGTGCCGCTGCAAGGAGGGCAGAGGGAACACATGGCCCTGATTAAAAGGCCAGCCCAGGCTCAGAGCCACGTCTCCACCACTGGGCAGGGCAGCACAGGAGGGACTGGGGCTGGATTAGGGCTAGCCAGGTGCACAACACACAGGTTATACTCTGGATCAGTACCGTGGGCTGATCCACAACCACCGGCCCCTGCAGGTGTTTGCTCTTCCAAAACCCATACAAGCACAAAAACATCACAAACAGCATCTCCTACCCTAAATGAAAAAACAAAAGGGATTAACTTCTGTGTCTGCCATGGAAGAAGCAGCAGGGTTCAGGGCAGCAGCCCCTCTGGCACGAGGCAGTATCTGATACAACAGAGTGGCAGAGAAGGGAAGAGAAAGTAGAAACCTCTCCCTTCCTTCTGTTATTTTGCCTTAAATGCACTGTAGTTTATGTCCTCAATAAAAGCCTCTGCATATCTTTCCAACTTAAATGTGGATTGGAACCTCGGGATTACTGCCCTGGCAGAATTAACGTATTAGACATAAAAACCATAACATTTCATTATCCATTGTAAACCGCATGTGCTTTCCCGCTGGGGAGACTGGAAATATCACCCAATTTCACTATCATTTTCTGTTAACTGACTGCCCTGCCACATGTTCACACACTGGCACGCTCACTTTGATGATATAGCAGTCCTCTGGTTTCATTCTTCTTTCTTTATGATGCTGACATTTTTCTTAAATCATGTTTTTCTGTTCTCTTTTTGTCTCTGTGAAGACACCACGCTACAAAACCACTCGGCTGGAAAGAAAAACTTACCCTGGAACAAAAAAACAGCTCGTATTTGTCTAGCTGAAAAAACACCATAACCTGATGTCTGAAACAAGGGTAGAAGGCAACACAGAGGCAAGAAAACCTCAAACACAACAGGCAAGGGGACTCAGACTCATTTATGGGCGCAGTGGGGTCTGTGGTCAATAGCGAGGCACTAAAGAACAGAATCTCTTCCCTCTGCAGTTCAAACCCCCTGTATTCCTCCTTCCCACTGTTAGGCTGGCTGCAAATTCAAAGATTTGCATAAGCCACAGACTTTGTCTGTCTCTTTGCAAGGTCAAAACCGAGAAGCCCCACACAGGACAAATGGGCCAGCTGGCAGCAATTTGGAGTGACCACACAGAGGAAGTGTGGGGAGGAACAGGGGCCAGAGGGGAGCCTTTAGAAGCCTGGGTCACCCTTATACTGCAGCTTAGAGGGTGCCTTTTTATTCAATCAGTTTTGTATCTTTGCAAAGATTAGTGACCAACTGTCCCGATTTAGTGCTGCCATGTTTCCATAAACATTCCTGGCCACGCTGCTTGGGTAAAACACGCAGCTGCTGACATGGTCTCTCATACAAACATTTCACTCTGCATCTCCACGAAGCCGTAACGCTTTTATTCCTAAGAGACCACTCGTTCTGCTCTGCAGGCTGCGGAGCTCTGTCCCAGCACGGAGAGGGGAGGGACGGAGCAGGAGGAGGGCAGGCAGGAGCTGCAAACACACACCCTCACCAAACCCACCCCAGTCCTTACTCACGTGAGGCTGTCACGGCAGCAAACAGGACGGGAGGGAGACATTGGTTGTCCCACGTAGCTCCTGGAATGAAAAAGGGAGATTAAAAGGTCACCTTCAAGCACATGAACATGCACAGAGCTGCTGCTCAGCTGCCTGACCCCCTGAAACACACCTCGGCCACACTACAGCAGCCAGACTTTCATCACTAATACCACCTCAACCTATTAATGCAGGGGGGAAATAATTCAAATCCAAATTGCTTCTCACTGTTTGTTGCTGTTTCTGTCCTGCCAGCGCCACAAGAGCCAGCTATGGCCGTTTCCCTTCGGTCTGCGGTCGGTCAGCTCCAGGCACCGAGGGCTGCAGGCAGCATTTACTTGCTCTAAAGCAACTCTTTCCACAAGACTTGGGTTCAGCTAATTGTACCACTGCTATTGATCTGGAGTTTTACAGAAAGCTTGGCTCCCAGTTGAATGCTCTCAGCAAAATTATGCTCGGGGTTAGTGTGGAGCTCACAGAACAATAACCTGGAAGCACTGGCAGAGGTTTCAGGTAGCAAACCAGAATGTATTTAAAAAATAAATCTCTAGAATGCCTGCACAGCGAAAGCAGTAAAAGGTCACTTATCCCCAGCAAATACCATCCCCACACACTCTCAGAGACTGGAAACATGAGTGGACTGACAACTCCTGAGCATCATCCAGCAGAGACTTCCTATGGCTCTTCTCCCTGGCCAGCGCTTCCCATCACCTCAGGACACAGATTTGTGGGAGGCAGAGCTTGCTGAGGGCTCCTGATGGAATATGGTTGCTTTCCCACACCAGGAAAGTGGGGAGAGCAGAGCTTCCCCTGGCCATCCAACCCACCACAACACACTGAGCCCTCCAAAGCCCTCACAGCTCCAAGGGCTGGGGATGATGTAACACCATCAGACATCTGCCAAATAAATAAGCAAGCTCCAGCATGCCTCGCACAAACCTGCACAGCAATTTCCATTCCAGAGCAGGAACTTGTACTGGGGTTTAATACTCTCTCCAATATATCCCTTTCCACAAAGAGAATCTGTGCCCACTGCTCCAGGAACACACGTAATCCTTGTAAGCAGATGTCAGCCTCCAAAGCTGAGAAAATGACTTTGTTCTCGGGGATCAGGGATTTTAAAATGCAAGAAGTTGAAGTGTCCTGACGAATTTGGTAACTTAAACCCCGGGAGGAAACACCTGCTCTCTGAACAGCCGCCCAGCTGAACACCCACCGCTGCTGCATCCATCCATAATTCCACGGGAACGGTCTTTTGCTCACCGACAATCCAGCAGCCACGGCCAGAGAGCCGGGAAAGAGAGGAGGGAGCAGCCAGGAGGGAGCAGCCAGGAGCGAGTGGCCCCCGTCCCACAGCACCGCCCCACGCAGCAGCTCTCACACTAAAACTCCAATCTGGTGTTGCTTCACAAGGATCCACCAAACCCAACCCGAGTTCCTCCACCCACCCGCCCTGGAGGGACACCAGGGGCCCCCAGCAGCGATGTCGGGTCACAGACGCACAGCTGCACCTCCCCTCTCCCAGCAAACCACGCACAGAAACAGCAGCACTGCCCTGGTTCTCACAGCAGGTAAAGGACGGCGCTGGGATGGCACAGCGAAGGCAAGGCACAGCCAGAAAAAAGGGATTTTCATCAAAAACTAAATAAAAACTGGATGTAGTCATGCTCTCAGGGATCTGCTTAGTTGAGTGCCATAGGATTAAGCCTTGGATGGAAGAAGGGCCCATGGAACCTGGTTGATACTCAAGGCTCACCTCCTCCAAGGAGAAAGGCAGGTAAGAACTCTGGGGCACCTGTGTGGTCGAACAAGGAGCTCCTAGAAAAACTCAAACACAAAAAGGAGGCCCACAGAGGATGAAAGCAGGGACATGCAGGCTGGGAGAGAGACTGTCCCAGCAGCCAGGTTGGACAGGGGTTGGTGCTGGTCTATGGAAGGTGTTCCTTCCATAGGTTGGAAGGAGATGGGATTTAAGGTCCCTCCCAACCCAGCCCATTCTGTTTCTTGTGCTGGTTGCTGCTTTGCCTCAGCAGAGCTGGGTTTTCAGGAAAGAAAACAGACAGAAGGAACAAACAACAAGCAGCTGAACACAGGGTGTCCCACACACCTTGTGGGGCCAGGCAGGCTTGGCACGAGAGGGACTGTGTCTACAGGGAGCTCAGGACAGATAGCAGCAGATTAGCAATGCTTCTGGGAAATTCTGTGCTGCGAAGGATATGGAGATCAGCCTGGGAGCTTTAATGCCTGCTGGCGTGAGTCCTAACGATGGGCAGAGCTGTCGCTGCGCCGCGATTAAATCTGCGCTGATACCCGGGGCCGGGCCGGGTGCTTCCCCTTCCCACCACCCCCGGAGGGGTGTGGAGAGCCCCGGGGAGAGGCTGTGCTGGCCCTGAGCCAGGCTCGGGACGCAGCAGCTCCACAGAGCCTCCATCACCATGTGCTCAGCACAGACGGGCTCTGCAGGACACTCGCACCCAGCACCGGCGGCTGCCACGGGTGCCCGAGTCCTTCTCCCAGCCCACAGGATCCTTCTCCCAGCCCCTGCCCCATCACAGGTGTCTGCCCCAGGCAGCTCCCTCGGACAGGAGGCATTCCCCTCCCTTGCCTGGCTGGGGCTGAAGGGCACAAGCGATGGGCACACGGCCTGTGAGCCAGACCGAGCCCAGACCAGCAGGTCCCCAGGAGAAGCAGATCCGGGGCTCCCCAAACTGAGAGCAACAAACATCCTTCTTCCCCATCCCTGAGTCCCTCCTGGGACAAAACCAGGGTGGGGGCAGCGCATTGCCACCAGCACTGCCAGGAACCAACCGTGCTGCAGGCGAGGCAGGAGCTGTCCTGTAATTAACACTGCATCAGAGCCCTCACAGGGAAAGATTAATCCAGATTAGGCAGACAAGCTCAGCTCCGACAGCTCCTAAGCTTAACTTGCTTAAAACTGTACTTCAGTAATATGTGTTTAACACGGAGCTCGGGATATGCAGAATCTTTAATGCATCTCTTGAAAGGTGAGCAGAAAAACAAACAAAAGTGTTGCTAAGAAAACCTCCCTTTTCCCATGAAAACTAACGGAAGTTCAGCTAGAAGATCTACAAAGAGTTTGTATTTTGTGTGAGAAAAACCTGTGATACCTGACTACCCTCAGGTCAGAGCACTGATGTTTTCTCCCCCCAGGAGCTCCAGCCTTCTCAGGGATCTGTTTTGTCTTATCTACAAAAGCCTTTTCTTCCCTTTTGCTCCTCTGGAAGCTCGCAGGGAAAGCCCAGCATCTCCAACAACTGCTGTAAATCCCCAGTTCTTTTTCTGATGTAAGCATGGCTGCAGCAGCCTGGTGTCATCAGGCAGTACTTACCCTGGAAAACATGTAACTCCAATTCAACAATCCTATTACATATGCTCCCAGCATTTGTACAGGAGAGGTTTAGCTCTTAGCTCTCCACTGCTTTATCTTCTTCTGGGCTTGCCAGGGCTGAAATTATCTCGGGCTATAAACAGGTCATATCCAAATGCTTCTGCCATCTTTGCTGCAAATCTGGGAAGAAAAGGTCACGTAGCTGTCGGGCACTGTCCGGCTCCCTCAGCGCTCACCAGGCCCCTCTGGAGCGTGGTGGGAAGAGCTGGCTGTCCCAGCTCCCAGCATCCCACCTCTAAGCCATCTGCCAAAAACACAACCTGCCCCATCAAGGGGTCCCTCCCAGGAGCGCAGGGAGGGGGAACCCCTGTGACACTCCCGAGGATCGCAGTGCCTTCAGGGGTGACAGGTCTGACAGGCTGAAGGGCAAAGAGCCCATTCCAGAGCAGAGATGGCAAAAGACAAAATGAGGAGAAAACAAGGAACATGGGCACGGATAGAAAACCCCACCCCCTCTATCTCAGTGACAAGCCCTAAAGCCCGTGGCTGGGCTGGGAAGGCAGATCCACCCCGGACTGCCTCGCTGCTGGCAGGGGGACTCATCCCATCCTGCTCTCTTCTGCCTCTAATCCCCCAAACCCCCCAGGCCAGGTTCCCCTGGCCCTTCTCTGCCCTACTCTATCTCCCTGCCTTTGTCAGCAAACCGAGGCACCACCGCGCCGTCCCCGTGTCTCAGCAACACACCCACCTCTTGCATAAAAAAATAAAATAAATTAGAGCTAAACCACTTCTGCCTCATTTATTCCAGGAGCACTGTTCCCACAGGCCCATATCCATGAGATACGTGTGCAGCTCCTGAATCACCATCTCCTCCATCTAACACTGACACCCAGTTTTTGGGCTGTGCTCCCATCCACCTGCCAGGTCCCTCTTTCCCCATGGTACCTCCCCTGTGCTCTTGCCCAACACCTGTCTCTTACCTCACCCCCTTTTCCTCACATCACACCTCCGACACATTCTTGTCAACTCATGGTTTAGTCACTGTTAGCAAGCCCAAACCCCAGCTGTCTCTGCCAGCAAGACACTTCTATCTCCGTGAGAACATCAGCCCGGCTTCCTGGATTCCTGCTCCCAGAAAGTCTGGGACAGCCCACGGAGCAGACAGCGCTCTCGAGAAACAACCCTCAGGGCAGCAGTGGCACTTCCAGAGGCTTGGGGCTCATCCTGCAGCAGCTCCGCTCAAGGAGCACCAGCTGGGATGGACGTAGAGACGAAAGGAAGGATTAAGACAAACATGTCAGTAAAATCAAGCTGCCCAAACCCACAGCAACTCAGTTCTGGAGCATTAAAAAGTAATTGAAAAAAATAAAATCACCCTGATACTCAAGAATGTATTTTTTTTTTCTTTCCTGGAAAACACGCCAAGGGAAGCAGAGAGCAGGTCACAGGCAGCCCCAGCCATGCTCCGCCAGCACCACTAACGCTGCTCACAAGAGTTTCTTCTGTTTTCCGCTCTAAGGCCAATTGCTGCTTTGGCTTCCAAGGGGAACAGCCCACCTCACCCAGGGAGCACAGCACCCAGCCCCACAAGGAGCCATTCCCAGTAACAAAGCCAGAGTTTCACTCACGACATCGCCCTACAGGAAAAACCCCTACAATATGCCTGGGAATGATCCCAGCCGTTTCCTCTGGAAAACATCTTCTCCCCACCCTTGCAGCATCCTGAACTCCTCTGGCTGTGCTGTTTGGCTCTGCCCCCACGGTCAGGCCCCGAGGTGGGGCTGCTGCAGCCCCTCACCCCTGACCCACCACTTCCAACATCCGCTCCTCCTCCTCCCTCCCTCGCTCTTCCATCTGGCCCTTTCCCACCAGCCAACAAGCCCAGCCTTTGTCTTCCCCTCCGGGCAGCTCTGATCCCCGTGCCCTCTCCCCACCCCGCTCCCCACTGCACTGTGGCACCCAAACACTGCAAAGTTTAGGAACATGTAAAAGTTCCTGGAGGGAAAAATTTAAAAAATAGCCCTTAAGTGTGTGCTGGGTGTTTTTACTTCAAACAGAGCTTACACCTGCCTGCAGGCACCAGTGACTGTGGACACACTCCTCGCCTCACCTGTCGCCCAGGTCGCCCCACACCACCTGCCTTCCTCATGGAAAACCTGGATGGGCGTCTTTGCCTTCGATTTCTGTTCGGTAAGCAGCTCTGCAGAGCTACACAGCCTGGCAGAAACCTCTCCTGGCTCAGCAGGCTCCTCTGGCCTCACAGCACCGTGAACTCGCTCCCACAGGTCCCTCTGGAAGAGCCCCTCTCCAGGAGGGGCCCCGGACACAGCGCCGCAGGTGCAGATCAAACAGATCAAAGAGGGAAACCTCCCCTCTCCTTTCACTTCAGCTTTGCCTTCAAATCAGCCTCTCTGATGTGCTGCTTCTCTTTCATTACTGCTCCTTTTGCCTCCTGGTCCTGTCCACGGCTCTGGCTTTCCATTATGCCATCAGCTCCATCACCAGGAATATTTTACCAGTGCCTGCTTGTGGATGCTGGAATGCTGCTAGCAGGAGAATTTCTCAGCTCCTTGCCTTAATTCTGTGAGAATTTTTCCTTTACCACGCAAGTTATGTAAACAGTGAGATAGGTTTTGTAAATAACTTTCACATCTGGTGTTTTTGCTAAGGTCTGGTTTTTAGTGCGTTGGACAAACAGTCTGAAGTGGGTGTCTAAGGCTTCAGCCAACCACCCCAGGACAGGTGTGGACACTGTCCAATGGGTGTATGGCACTAGGATATATAAATGGTATTGTAAATTAATAAATAATTCATTCTCTCGCTAGGTCTCCGCGTTGTCGCATCTCTGAACCCCTGCTAACATAGCCACACCTGCTGGCTCTTCTCTTCCCTCAGACTCACCCTTTGCACCTGCTCCTCCCAAGACACTTTTTTCCTGTCCAGGTGATGGCTTCCTCCATGCCAGGGCTGCGAGACCTGAGCTGTTATGGGGCTGAGCACATCCCCTGTGGCACAGCCCCGCTCTGGGAACAGCACAGCGGCACGCAGGAAGGTGGCAATCTGCACCAGATCTCTGTTTATACACACACACACACACAAAAACACTGCTAAGTGCTTTTTGAGAGGGAGGTGGGACCAGAGAGCTCCTCTAACCTACACAATCCTACCATTCTGTCAGTTTCTTGTAAACAAAATAATCCAGGCTGGAGCGGGAAGCGGCTGCTCACTTGGCAGCACAGCAGAGAGGTCTCGCAGCTCCGTGTCCCCTCTGCTGTGGCATTTCACTTCTCAAATCCATCACCATTCAGACAGGACATCAAAGGTCTCTTTCTAGTGCTCTGCCTCTGGAAATCCTCCCATAAGGAGGGAGATAATTGCACCTGCTTAAGGCTCAGGAACATCACCACAGCATAACATGCTATTATTGTGGCACCTGGAAAAATTGGAGAGAGATTCCACCAGTTAAAGGCCCCAGTGCTCAAAAAATACTTCAAGCTTTTCCCTTTCCCCAGCGCTTTCAGACAGGGGGAGGAGGGCTGATTTCTGGAGATAGATTATTTAAATTTAATCTTTAATTTTATTTGGCAGCATGGTCCCAGCCCAAAGGGGTCCATGCCTTCCACTGGCATTTTCCAAAGGAGCAATTCTGCCCCTGGAAAGTGGGGAGCTCTCAGTCAGCACCACTAAGAGATGATGCTTAGTTCGACAATGAGACTGTCAGTGGGCTCTGAAATGTCACTCCCACACCTCGCAGATGCAGTTGGCTCATCCCTTGTTTCAGAGGAATGTACTGGAGCTCCTTTTGTAGCTGATACAAAATGTTTCACCAGGCTGGAGCTTTATTTTGGGAAAAAAACCCTCTCCTTCCCTTTCCATTGAAAGGCATTTTAATTAATTCTCTTGAACATATTTAAACTGTTCCAACCTTTCCAAAGACGCTTTTCCAGGGACAAACCATGTCCTTAAGTAAAACCCATATGGCACCAAGCTGAACTAAAAAAGCCCCAAAACAACACAAAAAGCAAACTGATATTTCAAGGTGGATCTTTCACCTATCATCATTCTTGTCCCTGACGTTGCCAGAACTTCTATCTGTGAAAAACTCTGGAAGGATAACCAGGACAAATGTTTGTATAATGACAGCTTGACAGTGTAACTTGTTTTGAAACAAGCATCTACGGCAAATCACAACTGGAATGACAGGAAAAAAACCAAGCGAGAGGAGACACCAAAAACCCGTGGGAGAAAGATAACACAAGCTCCATGGAGTTCTGGTACTTTATCTTACAGTGAGCCCATCACTTCAGTACCAAAAATAATCTATTAGATGAGCTTTTCCTTTTAGCATCAAATTTCAATCCATACAAAAACAGTCCCAAAAAGCCTTAACCATCACCACTGCATGCTTCACATCTCTTTACCCTTTCACATTTCTTGCTCCTCTCTGGCCAAATGCAGGTGGAAAAGGAGGAAAGCCCTACAAAGCAACTCAACTTCACTGAATCCTGGATGTATGAAAACGTGGATGTAGAAAGCAAAATTTATCCCTGAGTTAATATTTCACTCAGAAATAAAGCTTTGATTTTTATCCTGTGGTAACTCGACCTCCCTTCCTTGCGAGTCGTGACTTCCAGCTTTGTGGAAATTGGACTGGGCTGTGACATTTTCCAACGGCCCATATCTACATATCCATGTGCTGCTCTTCAACTTCATCAGCTAAACACACCAGACTTGTCTCCTAGGGTTGGAACAACACTATTTTCTCTCTGTTCTATCATGCAAAGTTTAAAAGCGAACTCGCTTGGGTTGGTTGTGTCTTAAAACTAAGGCAACGATCACTTGGCCACTGGCAATAAAATCAGCTCGTCCTTAGAACTCATCACAGCTCTGGAAATTGCTCTTCTGTTTCCCCAGGAAGCTGAACTTTCTTCTTGGAGAAAACTGGCTATATACAAATATTCCCTGTATATAAATCAAAATCAGCCCATGAATTGGTCGCTGGTATTTGGTTGGAGGAAGGAAGACAAGCGCACCCCACACCAAATCCTGCGCAGTTGTCCTCCTCCGTTACACAAACACTTGGCAGCCTTCCAGTGTAAAATTTATGCACTAAAATTAGCTCTCACAATTGCAATCAATTGCAACAGTCAAGCATAAGTAATTCCAGGGAAAGGAGAAAAAAAAAAAAAAGGTGAGCACGGCAAACAATGCCAGAGCACTGCAGTGGCTCCTCCATGGATCACCCTTGTGTCCAGCAGAGTTTTCCTGCCCGTCGCTCGTAGGGCTGCACACACAGCCCCTAACCACAGCAGTTTCTCACCTCAGCTTCCTGAGCATTCCCCTGCTCTCTGCCTTTCGGGACACTCGCCCCATCTCAGGGAACGCTGCTGGGAAGAGACCCTGGAGACTCTGCAGCGGAGAGGATGCCCAGGGAGGGGAGGTGCAGCTCTGCATGTCCCCAGGGAGCCACAGGGCGCAGGGACAGCACAACCCTGGCTCTGTAGGCTCCTGCCAGGCTGAACCCCGTCTCCAGCTCTGTCTGTGGGGCAGCAAAGCACCCTTCCAAGAGGGACAGGCAGGGATGGGGCTCCAAAGTCCTCACCACGATGTGCACAGCACCACTTTGCAAACAGGAGCCCTATTTTCTCCACGTGCTGTGGAGAGTGGTTAGGGGTTAAAAGCCACCTTAGCAACCAGCCCAAGGCATCAGGAGGAGCCCTTAGAAAGAGATTTCCATGGGTTTTAAGCCAAGTCCGCAGTGCTTTGGTTCATACACCACTTTTTACCCTCCCGTGTGATGCACTCGGCACACACAGCCCTGGTACAGTGCCAGAGCACAGCTTTGTGCAGGTTTCCACCCCCGCCCCCCACCCTTGAAACAACAAGTCATGAAACTTGTAATAAATGTTACATTGTTTGGAACGAGAGGCAGAAAATGTATATAAACTCCTGGCAACCAAACACATATGGCAGGAATATGCTGGAGAATACAGAATGCTCCAGAGAACACGAGTAATTACAAGCCCTCCCCGGGTAATTGAGTGTAAATATTACAGCTGATGGCTTCTTCTCTCCCACATACAAATAAATAAATATCTGTCCCCCCACCTTAATCCGGCCTGTCCTCTGCCTCCTTATGCCAACAATCTACATAACTTCTGGCCCCTGAGAACCCACATCTTGCTTGTCATCGCACATTAAAACTCAACTACCTGCCACTGTTTTCATTCCCTTCTGGGGTCTGGGCTGGATTTTTATTTTAAACAGGTCGCAGCTGCATTATAAAGGAGCAGAGACAGATAAACAAGCAGATGGTGTTAGAGGCACATTTTAGCTTTGCAAGGAGCACAAGAAGCTGGCGTGGCACAGCTCAATCAAACCAGCAAAGCCACAAAGTACCACAGAATTGTCTCCTTTCCTCAGGTCCCATCTGCAGATGCTCTTCTGACCCACACCTATCCCACCACAGACAAAGCCAAGCATGAACTCATCATTCTTTGTATCACCTGAAAGCTGTGTTAAACCCAAGCACACTGAGAACATTTGGGATTATTTCATGTTTTATAAAGGAGTATTGACACTTCCAATGCAACTGCAAATGATAAAAGTTATGCACAAAATGCAGGGGCGAAGCCAAGTTATCTAAAATTCCTCATTTTGAGTTTGCATCAAGAGCAAAAAACATTCAGGGAAAGATCTTTCTAAAAATGTATGAGCTATATGGGATAGTTTTAACTACTGCAAAAAATGGAGATGTCTAGGGGAAAGGATCTGGAGGAAAATGAAGCTGATCATCAGGAATGGTGCATGTAACAACACACCAGGCTGCAGAACGCCCTCCACAAGCAATGGAAAGATAATCTTTGCCAAAAAGCTTTGCCACAGCAGAAGACGACCACTGAACACTTCTCTACAAACCCCACAGTGCTATGGAAATGCAACAATATCCCCAACACAGGAATCTCCTTAGACTGGAGAGACAGGGAAAAGCAAATGGCCACGCTCCAAAAGAACCTTAAAATATTTCCTGTGCTGACTATCGCGAAAACAAACAGCAGCAGAGACTCGTGCAGCCGCGTTCCCAGAAAGGAGAGCCCTCCTGGAGTGGCTGCCCTGCTCCTCAGGAGGGGCCCGCGGTGCCAGGCTGCTCCAGGGGCACCAGCAGCCTCTCCAGCAGGAAATTCCAGCCCTGGCACGGCCAGCCTGGCACCACCCGTGTGCCCAGGCAGGTGCCTGCTCAGGTAACAGGCACGAACACAGCCACACACGTGGGTGCACAGCAGGAACACCGGGGCTCCAAAGGCATCTCCCTCAGCACCAAAACACTGCGGGAACTCCTCTCCTGTCTCAAACTGCACGAAGTCCATCCACCCCTGGTTAGTTCCGTCCCATCCCACCACCAGAGACACAACTGCGGCCTCTGAGTGCCCGGGGAGACCCCAGAGCCACGTCCTGAGGTTCGGAGAGGCTCTGCCACCCCGGGAGCAGCTATTTTTGGAGAGCTCTCTGGTTGCTAGGGCAAGCTCCCAGCGACACGCACCATCCTCCAGGCAGGGCCTGGTGTGCCAGTCAGGAGAGGGGGAACGAGCTGAGAGGAGGGGTGACTAAGCAGGGGAACGTGAGAAGCCAAACAAAATGCCAGGCTGGGGAGA
Organism: Oriolus oriolus; assembly: GCA_013400235.1. Taxonomy (NCBI): domain Eukaryota; kingdom Metazoa; phylum Chordata; class Aves; order Passeriformes; family Corvidae; genus Oriolus; species Oriolus oriolus. The sequence continues at coordinate 167,550 of VXBT01007926.1, forward strand.
AAAACACAGCCATGGCTTCCACCAGCGCTCAGCTGAACTCCTACGTGAAACAAGCCTGGTTGGATTGAGCCAACAGAGCCCAGATCAGCTTCCAAGAAACTTCCAAAGGCTGTACAAGGCCTCCTGCTGCCCCCCAGGCAGGATTAACTCCATCCAAACACCAGCTCTGAGCCAGAGCATGCGTTCCTAGAGCTCTCCCGGACCGCTGCTCCGGGTGCTCCACACCAGGGAGTCAGCAAGGCAGACAGAAAGGAAGCACTCGGCCCTCAACTGCACACCACGTCTCCTGCAAAATTAGGAAATCGCTCCAGATGCTCAAAACCCCACGCATAACTGATGGATCAGGTTTCTAGGAGGTGCATGCATAGACGGCTTCTCACTTTCAAAACTACTGGAGCCTTGGTTCACACCGGCCTCTTACACATCTGGATAGCCTTACGTAGTTTACAAAAGACCACGACAGCTTTGTATCCATTTCTATCTCTTTTTCTGAGCTTTCAGCTCAAAAAATATCTTCAGAAAATTATCAGGGCAAATGTGGTAAAGAGAGGACAAAGTTGTGGGGGTATAAACTATGTTCCCTTTTCTCCACCAACAGTGAAGAGGCTCAGACAACAATCTCACCGAGGCTTCTAAATAACTCAGTTTTGAAAAATGGAGCTTAAACACCACTGAAACCTAAGACCATAAAGAGAAAAACATATGTGCACGTGGACTTCAGAAAGCAAACAGCTTTTCAAAACAGAACTCCTCTGACATACTCCTAAAGAAAGTGGTTTTTATTTAAACCATCACCAGCTGAAGGGCAGGAGAAGGACTCCAGCACATGTCAGCAAGAACTCCCACTCCACACAGGCAAAAACACTGGCATAAAAGTAAACCAATTCCTTCCTAAGCTGCTAAGATGCCATTATAAATTACAATATATAAATATATATGCCCATGTGATGTTTGTACAGGAACATATCCACGTATCACAATTTAGGGCTTTTTTAAAATAACTTCAGGAGATAATTTGGTCATAGGACAACACCCTTGTACAGAAAAGATTTAAGGGGAAGACACACTCTAATCCAAGTGAAATCCCCCACAGTCAGGAGACCCAGCCTTACTGACAGAGATCCCTGAAGGTCTCTTCCAACCCTGATGATTCTGTGATTCCCACTAGAGGAAATACAGGTTAATAAATATTGGAGCGTGCCTGTAGCATGAGCTGGAAGTTTCCTGGAGCACCAGGAAGCTCGTGGGGAGGACACAGAATGCACGATTAGGGAAGGAGGGTGGAAGGCACCAGGAGGTCCGAGATATTTTGGGTGAGATCCACACACAGGCTCACCCCATCTCCTGACAAGCCCTCTGAGTTTAAAAGGACCTTTAATCTGCCTCAGATCTATATAAACAAAGATCATAGGAACAACTGCCTATAGCAGCCTGGGAAAGAGGAATTCTGGTATCAGCTTTCACTGTGCAGCTTCATGCTGGAGAGGAGGGAGGAGATGGGAGAGGGAAGCGAAGGAACCACGCTCAGCATTAGGGCTGGCCATGAACAGGCCTGTTTCCTTCGTACTCGGGGTCATCAGGATAATGAATCCCTCTCTAGCAGCCACTGACCCGTGTCAGGCAGCACAGATACGGAGACCCAGCTCCTCCGAGCTGCACAAGGGACCTGCTCCGTGCTGCAGAGCAGCCCCGGCGCCCTGCTCAGCGCCCCGGGGACGGAGCCTGCCACTGACACTCGAGCCAAGGCGAGGGGACAGAGGGAGGGACAGCGTCACCCCAAGCCAGCCTTGGAGCCTGGCACGCCTGGGAGGGAGGAGGAAGCCCGGTGCCTGAGGCACGGCTGCCCCGGGACCCTCGGTCGCCCCACTCAGATGCCGCATGCGCCTCTGGAAGAGCGCTGGAGTTGATGGAAAGGTCAGCCTGGGCTGCTGCACTTCTGTTTCCAGCCCTCCTCCCCGAGCTGCACAGTTTCTAAATTAATCTGGGTCTTTGGGCTTGGCGGCTTTTATTGCCGTTTCTTAGGGCAAAGCCCGGCTTCCCCGCCGGGGCCCACGCGGCTGAAATCCCCAGACAAGCTCACTGAGTGCTTTTTGCCGCTCGCCTTTGCCCTCACTCATCCCAGTGCGCTCCCTTAAGTGTCTCCTAAAAACCTAAGGAAGGAAATGCGCTTAGTCTCCTCCTCATTCCCCGCTGCCTGGAACATTTTAATCGGGAGGCGGCCGCCGGCTCCCCCCAGGAACAGCCCTGCTCTGTAGGATTGTGCTCCACAGGTCACACCAGGGGGTCAGCCTGCACCAACCCCCCCTGCCCAAATCCTGACCTCCCGACTTGAGGATGCCAGAGGGCAAGAAATCCTGCTTCTGTGCAACAAGGCATTGTTAAAGGGAAAATTCCTCTTTTTTTTTTTTTTCCTAAATCCTTTACAAGTCTGGGAGAATTGGGATTGTTCAGCCTGCAGAAGAGAAGGCTTCGGGGTGACCTAATTGCAGCCCTCCAGGACCTGAAGGAGCTGCAGGAAAGATGGAGAGAGAATGTTTAAAAGGGCCTGGAGTGACAGGACAAGGAGGAATGGCTTCCCACTGCCAGAGGGCAGGGTTAGATGGGATATTGGGCAGGAATTGTTCCCTGGGAGGGTGGGCAGGCCCTGGCACAGGGTGCCCAGAGAAGCTGTGGCTGCCCCTGGATCCCCGGCAGTGTCCAAGGCCAGGCTGGACGGGGCTTGGAGCAACCTGGGACAGTGGAAGGTGTCCCTGCCCGTGGCAGGGGGGGCACTGGATGGGATTTAAGGTCCCTTCCCACCCAAAGCATTCTGTGACTCTGTGCTTCTGTGACCTGTGTGTCCATTGCCCCGCAGCACAAATCATCCTACGCCCACCAAAATCAAGCAGGAATTTACTGACCCCTCTCAGACACTGCAGGGACTGAGCCACAGCCTGGAAACCTGCACTGGCCATCTCATCACAACAGAATCCCTTCCCTAGTTCAGTGTCCCTTAAGGGGAGAAGGAAATCATAAGGGGGAGGAATCAGGAGGGGGAAGAAGGAAATCATTAAAAAAGGCATTTAAGTAATAATTGGAAACCCTGTGTTAAACTAATCAGGGCACTTCACTGGGGCAGGAGAGCATGGAAGCCACCCAGGCACCACCCTCCATGCCCTCCTGGCAGGACCAGCGGCTCAGATCCAACAGCTCACATCTGTCAGCGCTGGCAGTTTGCAACTGGAAGGTCTCGGGGAGGGCTGATTAATGGCTGTGCTATGGAGTTTCCATGCCTTTGTTTTACACTGGCAGCTTCTTCGTGGTGAGGGAAACCCTGAGGGAAAACCAGGCAACAGGGGAGTTGGGGCAGGAGAAAGAAGCTCCTCTCAGACATGCCCAGGGCAAGGAGAATCCTCGGGAGGATGCTCCCTTTCCAGTGGGGCTCTAGCTTTATCAGAAACAAAGTGGGCCTCCACCTTCTCAGGAAATGCTGCAGGTGGGAGCTGAGCCAGTGACATCCCCCAGAGCCCCGGGGTCATACAGCCCTGCACAAACCTCCACGGCCACAGCATGGATGGGGCAACGCCATCCATCCCCCCTCCATCTCTCCTTCCCCTCCAAAACACAATGCTGAGGGTTGTGCAGCACCTCCAACCCTGCTTCTACCCTCCTCCTGCCCAGCCCTGGTGCCACAGGCAGGGACCAGCAGCCTTTACAGGGGCAGACTGTCAGGAGACACCTCTGCCCCACCACAGCACACGAGCAGGCCCAAGGATGCGCACCTGGGCGGGCACGGGGCAGTGCCGGCCTTGGGAAAATCCCAAATCCCCAGCCCAGCACTGGCCCAGGGACACACTGGAGAAACCCCCTCCTTGCAGGGAGCTCCACTGCTGGAAATATGGTGTTGACAAGCTTCAGGCATCCAAACCATGAGGTCTACTTCACACCTGGGGTTTTCTGAGGGGTTTTTTAGTGAGTTGTTTTTTTTTAACTGCTGCTGTGTCCATGTGACAAATTTTAAGCATGTGAAACTTGAATCCTCATGACTAAAGAGGCAGAGAAAAGGGGGGGACGTGTGGTGGGACACACATGATGCCACAACAGACACCCACACATTTTAACTATAAAAACCTAAGAGGAAGGATAGCACAGAAGTTTTCTCCCAGAAGCAGCAAAGACTTATTTTTTTCTTTCTTGAAAACACCCCAGCCACTGAAGAAAGAAAAGAAAAAAATAAAATAAAAGAATGGAGTCATAATCCGACATGTCATTTGTACTCACTTTGGCAAGATGTGTTTTCCAGAGGTCTGACAGCTCCTAGGTGAGCACAGCAGCTCCGGTGGGACAGGGCTCGGCAGTGCTGTCTGCAGAGATCCCTGGAGAGCAGAGGCGCTGAGCTTTCCCTCTGGGTAGTCCCATTGACAACAGATTTCAGCCTTCACAGTTCCTCCACCTGGCTTCTCCGTGGCGAAGGGTCTGGAGAGGAGTCACCACGGGCCACAGGAGGAGCCTCTCGGGGAGCTGCCTGCACAGAGAGCAAACGCGGCGCTGACACGGCACCCGCGGGCCGCGGTTTATGCAACGTTCGCGACCGGTGCTCAACGCGAAGGAGAGCTCGCCATGGAAACTGCAGGGAGCTGGTTTGTTTGAGGCACAGAACGAGCTGCTCACAGGCAAACATCTGAACTGCACTCAAGGCTCTCCATTCCCATGTGCTCCCCACAAGGCGGCCGGTCCCACCCAGAGGCTACAGCACGCTTCCAAACAAAGACCTGTGGAGCTGTTCCTCCTCACGGCTCCAGCCAGGTGACATGAAGGAATGCATCCACCACTGCAGGGTTCGGAGGGAGATCCCCCAGGGACCACAGAGGCTCAGCAGGCTGCCAGCCCACATCAGCTCCCGGACTGCGGAGCCTCCGGGACCAGTCCCAGTCCTGCAGAGCCCGCAGCGAGCGGAGTGACCCACTAATCCAATTAGGCTGTCTAGGGACATAAACCAAAAGGAAAGGGGAAGGAAGGGAAAAGGAGCAGGAAAGAAACTCTGCCTAAGCGGAGTGTATCCTCAACCCCAACCTGCAGCTGCAAGCAGGAGCTCAGCTGGGAGCCAGTGCCTGGGAGGGAGAGACACCACCCTGAGGGGAGCCCAGCCCGGAGCCCTGGCACCAGGCACAGGAGCTGCCCACTGCTGTGTGGAGCCCAGGCAAGAGGAGAGAGCCCTTCCTAAGCAGCCTGCTCGGGAAAGCTTGGAATGGCAACTCCAGCCTGTCCCAGCTGCTTCCCTGGCTTCTGTCACACCACCTTCAGCACTGCCAGGGATTCTGAGGAGCGCAGTATCCAAAAACCACGTGGCTGCAATGGGACCAGGGGAGGGACTTGATGATCCTCACGAGTCCCTCCCAACTCCAGATATTCCATGATTCTGTGATCATGCCTTCTGAACACAGCTGGGTGGCCGAGGCTGCTCCTGGGAGCCCTCCCTCAGGGTGCCCGTTCCCTTCTGCCCAACTCCAAAGAACATCCATCCCATGGATGCCCCACATCACACATAAACACGGACAAGTCCAGGAGAAAGCACCCATTCAGCTCCACAGGTCAGAGACCCCAGGAAGAGAAGGGGAATGCAATTTGGGAAAACCCCCACCATGGCAAAAAGGGGATTTCTGGATAAAACAAGTGTTTAACTGCCAGTTGTTTGCACATGTCTAAGAAATGAGCATGGCCAAAGTGCTAAAAACATGTTTTAGGAAATTTTCTAGCTGGACTCCAGCTTCTGCTGAGACAAAAGGGAATGGCAGACCTGAATCCAGAGCAAGAGATCACAGACACCAATGGATTTGTTTGTGGGTGTAAAAGCTCAAAAGCACAAAACCATCATCTCAGCTCCCATGCTGGAAACCCAAACAGCACCATCTGGGAGTTGGGAAAACAACAAAATTAAAGAAAAAAGCCTTATAAGTGCCACTGCTCTGGAAAATTAGAATCCTTAGCAGGAAAGTAAACATAAGGCTTGCTCTATATGATGATAACTATCAGCATGTCAAGGGTTTCAGGGCTTCTCCATTATCATAACAAGAGCATCTTGCTTGAACTGCAGGAGTTAAAAATGCAGAACATCCTGACTTCCCAGAGATAATTCTGAAAACAAGGAGCGACAAGGATGCGCTTCCACTGCTGATTCCTTTCAGGAATAACTTTACCGGCGCTTTCACTCCGCAGGGAGATCCAGATGTTTTATCAAGATGGATTTACAATCCCAGATCCAGGTTTGAAAGCACAACAGGCTGAGGAGCTGGGCATCAACCTCCTGCTTAGAAAACTCCTCTGAGTATTATCCAAAGGGCTCCTTTTCTCTGTGTCCTGTGACGTGAACGAAGAGGAAGCACCAAGGAAGTGTTCGCCAGGCTACCAACCCCTGTGTGAGCGTGGCCAGCAGCTGCCCAGGCCCAGGGAGCCCCCAGATCCTCGGCAAACACAACATTTTCGTACCCTCTCCACGGACGATTTGCAACAGAGCCCGAAATGTCAAAACCCGACTCTTAATTACCGAAGTCGGCACTTAATGACTCCAATTACAATTTCCACTGATTTCTGAAAATTGGATTCTCCACTACACTTGCCGTGTTTAAATGAATTTCTTACCTCATTCGTGGTAATTATACTCTGACAAACTAATTTAAAATACAGTAGAGATTTCTAAAATACTACTTAAAAATAGTGGGGATTTAAGAACAAAACATTGCTTAAGCCTCCCCCTTCCCACATTTTTTATCACGTTCCTTTCAGGGCCCAGGAATGCAGAGGGTTAAAAGATGAGAGATAGAAAGGACAGTATTTTGTCAAAATGCCATCAAAAGGGTGTTTCACAAGTAGGAAACAGCATTTTATTTCTGTGATAGAAACTCACTGCCTTACCCCCTGTATCACAGAAGTTAACTTCTCCTTTTATCCTAAATCCCCCCAGAAGCTGCTCTCCTCAGGCTCACCATCAGCAGAGCCACAGAGGAGCCCAGCAAGGGGGAGATTGATTGGGAAGGGATAAATCCATTTCTCAGGCACAACTAACAGCTCTGTCTCTCACCTGCATGCTGAGACCCACCACCAAACCTGCCTGTGGGGTGAGCCTGGCTGCAGGATGCAGCTGCACCCACCTGGGGATGCCTCCCCTTTGCCAGGGAACTGTACTCAAGCTCCCGGTCATAATTAGTAAAAGAAATGGAAAAGGGCAGGAGAGTCTATTTCAAGAAACTAAGCCACCAACAGAAATACCACTAAAATGTGGTATTTTAGGGCTCATATGATACAAAGAGCAGCAATTCCTCCAGAGCCTGCCTTTTCCATGCATTTTTCTCCTGGAAAAAAAAGGAAGGAAAAGCCACTAACATCCCCCGATCCCTTCCAAGTCAGGGATCCAAAGCACAGAGCCCGGAGCTGCAGGAGCCACGGGAGCTGTCCGGTGCCCGCAGGAGCCGTGGCAAAGCCGAGGTGGCTGTGCCACACAACGCCGCGCCAGCAGCGAGCCCCAGCACCCGGACAAATCCCTCCTGATCCCTGCAGGGGCACGGCCAAAGCCACCTGAGGGGAAGGGACAAGCGGGGTTTCAGTTTCTGAGGGACCACGGCCGTCCCAAAGGAGCGATGACAACTGTGGAGGGATGCTGGGGTGCCACCTCCAGCTCCTCAGAGGGACACAAAGCCCCCACCAGCTCAGCAGAGCCGGAGGGGAGCACAGAGCAAACCTGCTGCACGTGTTCACTGTGCCCAGAGTTAATGCAGGGGAACATGGAGGCACAGGGTCACGTTCCCACTCCGGCACACCTGCTCCTCGCAGTGACACCTTCTCATTCTGCTCCTTTCTGCTTTATTTCCATTCTCGTCTTCCAGATACCCATTACTCAGCAGTGGTTGTAGGGTTTTATGTTCACATATGGTTTAAAGAGGTGGCTGTTTAATGTTCCCTATATGTAAATAACTACATGCTGCTCCAGGCCCTGCTGAGCAAGTGAAGGAATGATTAGATTATAAATCTTCAGCACAGAAACATGTCAGGTTGGTTTTTATCTACAAACACATTAGAGTTTAGAAAATGTAACCCAGTGTATCTTCCCTTTTACCCACAAATTCCCATTGCTTTTAACGAGCACATAAAGCAACCAGCAACAGGAAAAATTACCCCAGAAAGCAGGAGTCCAGGGGAGCAGCCAGTGTCCCGTAGCCATCCCTCTGCCTGGGGCAGGGCTTTTGCCACCACAGTGTGAAGCTGAATCTGGAATGCCAATTCCAGGGGCTATGTTGTGGGTGCCCCCATGGCAGAGGGGGGAGCAGGAGCCTGACCCCTGGGCTGGCACTGCTGGGGCACCTCCAGTGCTGTGTCCAGTTCTGGGCTTCTTGCTCCAAGAGAGACCTGAAGGGGCTGGAGCGTGTCCAGGGCAGGGAACAGAGCTGGGAAGGGTCTGGAGCCCCAGGAGTGGCTGAGGGAGCTGGGAAAGGGGCTCAGCCTGGAGAAAAGGAGGCTCAGGGGGGACCTTGTGGCTCTGCACAACTCCCTGACAGGAGGGGGCAGCCGGGGGGGTCGGGCTCTGCTCCCAGGGAACAGGGACAGGAGCAGAGGGAACGGCCTCAGGCTGGGCCAGGGGAGGCTCAGGCTGGACATCAGCAGGAATTTCTGCATGGAAAGGGTAGCTCAGGGATTGGCAGGGGCTGCCCAGGGAGGTTTGGAGTGCCCATCCCTCCTGGAGGTGTCCAAGGAAGGCCTGGATGTGGCACTCAGTGCTCTGGGCATCAGGCACAGCTTGGACTCCATGGCCTTGGAAGTCTTTTCCAGCCTCAATGATCCTGTGATTCCATGATTCTGAGCCTGGGGAAAGGCCCCATGGAACAACATGGCAGCTCCTGCCACGCTCCATGCTGGTGCCCCACAGGAGCAGGAGTCACTGCACAGGCAGCGGGCTCCACCTCCAGCCAAAACCCACCCTGGGAAAATCACGGAATCACAGAATGGTCTGGGGTGGAAGGGACCTTTAAGCCCAGCCAGCTCCAGCCCCTGCCAGGGGCAGGGACAGCTCCCAGCAGCCCAGGTGGCTCAGCAGTGCAGCCCAGCATGGTAGGGGCCAGGAGGGCAAACACCTGCATTTCAAATGATTCTGCTTTTCCTGTATTTGTGGCATAACCCCAGTGCTGCTGCTGGAAACCAAAACACGTTTTTCAGTGTAATTTATCATCAGTTTCACATGGCTGACAGTATTCATTTCAAATCAAAGCTCCCAGGCCAAGCACATTAAAACCATTTCTATTTTTCAGAAGCGAATGCCACGAGGGCCAGGAGCAACATTAACATACCCACTCACATTTCCAGCCTGCCCGGTATCAGAAACCAGCACAGAGAGAATCATCTTTTGAACTTTCCAAGGTGGAGGAACACTCTTTAAATAAAGAGGAGATACATAACTCCTTGCTCAGCTCGTCTCCCTCCCTTGCTGAGCCACGACAGGCCATAGGGAACACCCCTGCTCCCGATACTCCCCGGCCTTGCACAGCAAGGAAAGCAAGGCAGAAAGCTCTCCCAGAATCCTGGGAAGACATCCTACAGCCACAGGTAAGTAGCAGACTTCCATCACAGGCAGCCCACGCTGCAACCCACAAAGGCACCAAAGTCACTCAAGTGCCACCACAAGGGTGCCAGGGCTTGCCCTGCAAGCACCTGCCTGGGTGGTGGGGATAGAAATCCATCCCTGGTGGCAAACAAACAAGCAAAACCAGGGAAAGGCTCACAAGGCAGAAATGAAGATGCTAATCAAGAAGGCAGGAGGAAGGAAAAAACCCCTCTGGCCTGTGGAAGCAGGCAGCAGATAGCCTGAAACTGGGTATTAACTCAATTTATACAAACACAGTCCGAGCTATCAGGTTTGGGCACAGCCTCTCTGTGGTGAGGAGTCACTGGAGTGACTGCAAGATCCAAAAGACGCTCCAGACCAACACTGCAGAAGGAGGATGGGAGGAACCCCAAAGCTGCTCAGGGTTGCCCTTTCCCTCCCCATCCCACCCCACGGTCTCCTGATATACTCATGAGGAATCCTTGCCCAAACCCAGCCCCTGTACCCGATTTCTGCTGACCTGAAGTTATCCTGCCGCAGATGATGGATCTCTTCCTACCCCAGCAGCCTCTGCTGCCTGGCATTGCTCTGCATATTAATGATCCCTAATGACACCTAAAAGCCTCTGCAGTCTCACATATGGATTTTACCACTTAGTCTGAAGCCATAAAGAGCCAACAATGGCAGAGTGTGTTTAATGACCAAAACCAAGCAAGGAAAGCATTCATTAAGACATCACCTGACTCTCGTGGAAAGGGGCATTAAGATGATTTTTCTCCTGGACCAGCGGTGGGAGGTGAGGAAGGTGATGAGTAATACCAGTTTGAAAGGGATCTTTATAATATGCATTATTTTAGTTGGCAGGGAATAAGTCTATTCAGTGGAAGCAGGGGAGGGGGAAAAACGGTCAGGGGAGTGAAGGAAGAGAGCTGCTTGCCCGTGACATTGTCAGCTTGGGACAGTGATGGAAGATTAGTCCTCAGGAATATAAATCACCGTCAGCCAGAGCTCCTGGAATGCACTGCTTCCCGTGACTGCTGAAGACGCACTGTCAGCTGATCCTCACCTCTCAAGATCAGGATGATGACTTGGGGGGGGATAAGGCTGAAAAGAGGGGTTAATTAAACAAAGAGGCAAACAGGCAAGAGACTTGAGGAATTGATTAGACAATGAAAGTAAATGACTTGGCAAAACAACCCTGGTATCACATCCAAGAGATGCAGCGCTGTTCTAGTGATTGATATTCTCACTGGATGTCCCTGCAGCACTCACTGGGACATTTACTGGGGTAAATGAAATCACAACCCAGACACCTCCTTTTCCACTCCGTGCAGGGAGGAAAAGCTGCCAGGGACTTCTTCATCCAGAAACCAAAGCACCACCAAGGACTTAGGAAAATGATCACTTTGCCAAAATAAGGCTCAGAAAAATATATTCACCAAGCTTCCGTGGCATCTGTAGTTCGCTCGCTTGGAGGAACAGTGCATCAACATTCACACAGGTGACCAGAACCAGAAACCCGCTGCCCTTCCTCATTTCTGCTCTATAGCTAGACTCCCTATTTTCCACTCCCCTGTGCAGATCTATTTCTGTTTGTTTGGGAAGTCACACGGGCAGGGGAAGGCCCAGAGCCTTGGGAAAAAACACATGTCGAACACAGACCATGCCTATGTTACTCATCCAAACGTTATTTAATGCTTTTGTTGTGAGATATCGGTAAAGGAAAGAGACTTCAGTCTGGTTTCAAGCCCTGAATCACTGTGCTCATGAGGTCAAAACTACAGCTGGTATAAATTTACTTCCCACCACCATCAACCCCGGCGTCGGAGCGCTGAAATATTCCGGCCGGCCGAGCAGTGAGGGTGCAGACTGCCCTGCATTTTTAACCTTGATTATACATAATTGTTAATCACTGACCCATTCTCCGGCCGCCCTGGTTGCTAAGCGACCCGTTTTTGCTCCAGATACTTTTTAAAGCTGGTTAAGAAATGGCCAAAAGTCAACAGAAAGAGGATTGAGACTACTGGGGACAGATCTTGTCGGAAGTGAGGGAGACTCACCCACCCCTCCACGCAGGGCGGAATAAAACACTCAGTAATAACCCCTTGGGACCTCTGACAGCCGCTCAGAGCAGCCCCAAGGCTCACACACTTCCCAGGGAAACCCAGGCTCCTAATGGGAATGTAATTACGCTCCCTGGCAGGAGGGCAGGGACTTTCAGAGACCAGCGATTAAAAATAATCAGGTAGAATTAATCAGGCGAGGGTAGAAATTGTCCAGCCCACCTTCCTGCGCCCGTGTCACCCCTCAGCCCTCCCTTGCCAGCTGCCCCATGCCCTACCAGCTCCCAGCCATGCCCAAACTCCTTCTGATGCTCCCTTCAGCAGCCTGGGGCTCTCGTGCCCACCAGGATCCTTTGGATTTGCAGGAAGGGACCTCAGAACTCCGGGACTTTTACCCCCCTGGCAAACTGAGTGGGACATAGGGCAACATCCACAGTCCTCCCTGTGCCATCTACCTCCGGTTTTCCCTCTTTTTTTCCTTTCTTGGAAAACATTCTAAGAAAGGGCAACACCTGCTGTGTTATATAATCTCAGGGCAATCTCCTCCTGCCGTTCCACTCCTGTGTCACCCTCTCGTGAACAGCCACTGTGGTGTGTCGTGATAAGCTATAGAAACACCATTTCTGTCCTAGAGAAACCAGTGGTTAAAACGCTACAGATTAACACTGAAGCAACACTGAGCAACCACAGGAATTAAGAAGGAACTGAAAAAAAAGTTTACGACTTGCAAAGAACAGGAAAATGCCAAGGTTCTGCTTTTTCTGCCTTTTCTTCTTTTAAATATAACCTCGTGTGGGTTATGGGCACAACTGGAGTTACTGGTGTAACCAGTGCAAATCAGACCTCTGAGATCAGGTTCCCAAAGCAGCTGAGCACTTCAGAAGGAGGCTGTGGCGTGTGCCAGAGTGGGAACTCCAGTTGCTGAACACGTTCATGTTTGCATGAACTGTTATCAGCTCAGTACATTGATGCAAACATGCTCTTTTTGGGGTGTTTTTTTAAGTTTTCCTTTAAACTTTCAAGCAAACTTAAGCACAGCCTAACATGTGCAAGGCCAGGCTGGACAGGGCTTGGAGCAACCTGGGATAGCGGAAGCTGTTCCTGCCCAAGACAGCAGGGTGGAACCAGAAGCTCTTTAAGATCTCTTGCAACTCAATCCAGTGTAATTCTCTGATTCTGTACAGTACTGGGGTAAATACACCCAGACTGCAAAGGCTTCCAGCTTGTGCCTCTCTTTTCCTGTCACAAATCATCTTCTCACCAAAAGCAGCCCAGGCTACACCACCAATGTTTTCTGAGTACAAGACATGGCTTAGAGCACAATTTTGTAAAGAGGAGGAGAAAGATCTGGACAACGGGATCATAGCCAGGGACAACGAGCAAACAAAATGCAGAGAGCTATAAGGATCAAGAGGCTGCTATGAAATGATTAGCTTGGAAAAGAAATGATCAAGCATGAAGAAGTCACCCAAAACCAGAGGGCCCCGTGAGTCATTTGGCCACTTATGTTTGGATATTTGTTGATAGTGTGTTATAAAGGAGTGAAAACCTCAGCCTCGCTTGCCTTTGCTGCTGCTCCTGGGCAGGTTTATGGCACTCTGGGAATAAAACCAGAGCTGTGCAGCACAAAACTCTGTCCAGTGACAGAGTCACTGCAGGCAACACGATCCCATCACCTCCAGCTGACCCCGGGAAGTTAAGCATGCTTTCATGAAAAAATCCTGGAGCTTGCTGATGGCAATCCGCCCTTCCAGACAGGCCTTGCGCAACCCCGACCCCGTCCGAAGCCAAGGCATCGCCCAGCAGGATGGGGAACCTGAGACAAACACCCCGGCACAGGAGCCAGACACACAAAACCAGGGGCTTCGGGAAGGCTGCGGGGATGAAACGGCGGCGTTTCCACCGGCTCTGCAGAGCAAGGGCTGGAGACAGCCCAGAGCAGGAAACTCCGCCAAGCAAAACTGCTGGGAGCGGGAGTGCTCCCTGCTCACTCCTGCAAGCAAAGCTTCCAGGAAAAGAAAACAAACCCCTTTTGGGCCGAGAAGAGCCTGGAGTACAAAACCTGCACTTGGCTCTGTCCCCTGCCTTCCCCAAGACTCCAGAGGATCAGTGGGGAGAGCAGGACAGCGCAATGTGTCTGCACACACATCAGGGGATGACAGCAGGAGCCCTTCTGTCTCGGGGATGCGCACGGGACGGAAGGGGCAGCGCTGGTGACCCCACTCCTGTGCCGAATCCCTTCTGCTGAACAGGCCTCCCGTTCCCAAAGATCCATTAATCCACCACCCTTCAGCTCTAAAATTCACACAAATTATTTTATTCATAATTCATTTAGGTCTCTAAATGTGGAAATTAAATTACCATTTACAGTGCAGAAGGAGGTAGCACAGGAAAAGCTGGATGGCAGCGACAGCTCTGCATGGATAAGGAGGACATGGGGAGTGGGGGCTCTCTGGCAGGCATGTTAAGGAATCATGAAATCTGTATTAGTCAAAAACATAGATTTCAGCATCTCGAAAAGGCTGCTCAGGCCCAGTTGCAACAGACCTTTATGTCTTAGGTACCAAACTAACCCCAAAACTCAGGTGCCCTCAGCTCTGCTGTAAATAACCCCCAGGACTCTTGCATTAGGAGCACATTTTCAGGACAGCAAAAACCTCAGCGTTCCTTTTGTCACTTGGCTCCTCTGCTGGCAAACAAGCTGTTGGGAGAACAAAGGAGCCGCTCCTCATCACGTGCATCCAACCTCACCTTTCCACTCGGATCAGGCTGCCAGGGAAGAGAGAACATACAGGAAAACAGATGGCCCTGCGCCAAACACGAGGCAGAATTCACTCGAGGGGCCAGGAGCCGGGGAGGGAAGGGGATGAGCGAACTGCAGCTCAGCACCACCACTGAGCTCAGCCACAGCAGGGCCCTGCTGCCACACAATCCACAGCCACCCACGTCTGCTCCCTAACTCACAAGGGGAAGACCGTGAAAAGTGATTTGGCTTCTCGTTTCAATGGCAAAGGAGCATCTGAATTGGTGGTGGGGATGATTCCATGGTAGGAATTCAAAGGCAACTCCTCCCCATCCCTGATAGCCCAGGGCTGCATTCAGTGTCAGAATCCAATGCAAGAGTGGGGATCCTTTTCCCTTGTAGTCAGCTCCTGGTCTGCCCAACTGCCAAGGGATTTTTAGGGTGAGAAGATGGTCTGTACACAATTACTCAAAGAGATCAGGAAACAGACGTGTCCCACACATTCCCATGCTCAGCAGGGCAGGCAGATTGCAGAAAGGGTAATGGCCAGGTTGAAATTAAGCGAAGAAGAAAAGGTTCCTGTATGTGACCTTTCTGGTTCTGAGCAGCCAAAAATAACGATGTACCAAGTACAGGTTAGATTCTCCCCAAAACTCCTTAGTGAAGTCAGTGAGGGCTGAGCGGGTGCTTGTGCCAACAGTTTTCTTAGCAGAGGGAACAGGGGGAGCTCCTTGTAGCACCCCACAGGAGCCTTTTGGGATCAGTCCTCACTTGGCAAGGCAAACCCACCACGCCAAGCAACAGCACAGGCATGTTTGGTGCTGGAAAAGCAGGCTCTGGAGAGATTGAGAATGTGGATAGCAGGAACAAGAAGAACTGCTCCGTCTGGTCCCTCCTCCTCCAGTGCCCATGGCCACGAACCCGCTGTCTGTGTGACTCCAGCCACCTGGCGAGGCCCTTCTGCCGCTGACACACCAAGGATGCGGGACTCCGTGAGGGATCCACGTCTCCCAGGCTGCTGTGATTCATGCCTTCGGCTCCACGGGAGCCCAGGTCAGTTCCTGAAGGGTAGCTGCTCCATGAACACAGTCAGAGGTGAGCACTTGCAAAGTGCCTGCAGGCACACTCACACACACTGATAAAACCGAGCACCAAAAGAAATGCAGCTCCTGTGGAACAGGCAGGGAAAACCCATGGCCTGTTCCCTGCAATATATCCAGTAGACAGAGTGCAAACATAGTTCCATTCTCCCTTCCAGTTCAGGCTATTCCAGCTGCTGATGGTTTCAGCCCCACAGAGGCCAAGGCTTTCCAAGTCTATCCGAGTTCCGTATTTACACACCACGAGTGCAGCAGCTCAGCAGATGCCCCAGGTGAGTTGGTACTTCAGTGCCATACCCAAGGGAGATCACCTCTTGTATCTGTACCTCCAAGCTCCAACAAGCTCAGTGATCACAGCGGAGCTGAACAAAACTCTTGGATTTCAGTTGGAACGAACGACACAAATTTTACAGATCCAGCTCAAACAGAATCCAGGGAAGGCCAACTAAGCTGGTGAAGGGTCTAGAGGGACGTCTGAGGAGGAGAGGCTGAGGGAGCTGGGAAAGGGGCTCAGCCTGGAGAAAAGGAGGCTCAGGGGAGACCTTGTGGCTCTGCACAACTCCCTGACAGGAGGGGGCAGCCGGGGGGGTCGGGCTCTGCTCCCAGGGAACAGGGACAGGAGGAGAGGGAACGGCCTCAGGCTGGGCCAGGGGAGGCTCAGGTTGGACATCAGCAGGAATTTCTCCATGGAAAGGGTGGTCAGGCCTTGGCAGGGGCTGCCCAGGGAGGTTTGGAGCGCCCATCCCTGGAGGTGTCCAAGGAAGGCCTGGACGTGGCACTCAGTGCTCTGGGGACAACATGAGCATTGGCCATGGGTTGGATTTGATGATCCTGGAAGTCCTTTCCAACATAAATGATTCCATGATTCAGAGATGCCAGCATCAAGACAGCACAAAATAAGGAGACATGGGTGAGAAGTGAGCTGAGCTGCACCCCACAGCTCACAGTGCACAGAAACATCCCTCCCACACTGAGGGGAGCCAATGGCCCTTCCAAAGGCAGCTCTTATGATTTGCAGGCAAACCTCTTCTTGAACACCTCAAGAGCTGCAGCTGTGTCCCAGGCACCCAGGAGAAAGATGTTTCCAGAAAGGGGATGCTTCCACACTCCCTCGCCAGCACAGCTCTTTCTGCAAAACACTGTTTTGTGAAGCCTGGCTTAAATCAGAGCCCAGTCCTGCAAAGCACATCCTCACCTCCCGTTCCCATCACACCGACCTAACGGGACTGCTTCCAAACCCATGGGTGTGCCACACCATCCCCAGGCCTGCCTGGCACCCCGCAAGCCTTTGGGCAGTGTGAGCAGGGAGCACCATGCCCAGCTCCCAGATTTTGTTTGCACATTTGCTGTTTCACTTAACACCAGCTAATCCCAACCACGTGGGCACCGTGGTGCCCAGAGCCCCCCGAGCTCCCTGCTCGGTCTGAGCGCTGCCATCCTCATTCCTGCCCCCAGCACTGCTCAGGCTCTCCACAAGGAAAAGCCACCAGCATTCCAGCTTGGATAGCCCAAATCCCAGATATCTCCCAGCAGCACCAACACAAACTCTGGAGCACGGCAGGCAGGAAAACAGCAATTTCCTCATCAGAACAACTTCCATTCGCAGCAGGACCCAAAACAGCAGAAACACCTTCTGCAAAGCACCCTCACCAAAGCGAGAACACCTCACACATCATAAATACCGCTCCTGAGCTGGGCATCAAGGGCTCTGCTTCCTAATGAGCCTTTTCAAACCAGAGCAGACAATGACCACAAAACAATTACAAAGAATAATATTGGAAAATGCCCATTAGGAAGAGTACATAAGAAAAGCTTCAAAGGAGAAAAAAAAAACTTCGGCAAAGACACTCCTCGTTTTTACCCAGCTACAGACAGTATTAATTTAAGGGAAAACATTTGGCTGAAAAACATAGAATCATAGAATAGAATTTGTTTTAATTATGTAACTGACTTTCCACACAAACAAATCCAAGCTATGGAAAACGCTTTTAAAATGGCACGAGTTGAGCCACAGAGAAGAATACGCCACAGTAATTAATGTTTCTTTGCAATCTCCACAAGGTATTCACCATTTGGTTTTGCCCAGGGGAAATAAACACTGCTGCAAAGTGACATAAAACACTGCTCCAGAGTAAAATCTGTCTCTGCCCCGTGCTGATTTCTCCCTGGAAAAACCCCTACGTGCACATGGGCTGAGAGAAGTGGGTGAGCTCCTGAAGGCACCTCCCGGACTGGGCACCCCCTCTCCATCCCTGGCTCCCTGTGGGAGCGCTGCCAGGGCACCCAGCAAGGGTGGCAGGGGACCAGTGGCCAGTCCAGTCGCTGCCATCTGTCACAGAGGTTCCTGGGGCTGCTTTGAGTGGCTCTGGGACACCTGGCAGGGCTTTGCTGCCCCTTCCCACCGGGGCCAGCAGCGAAGCCACCACAGCCGCTCGTGGTGCAGCAACCGGGAACGAAAGGCACGGAAATCACTGTGACCCCCACTTCAGGAAACTGTCTTCAAGGATAAAAACTTTTTCTTTCAGCTCCATTTCTACCCAGCTGAAGCATCCCAAGCTGCCTGGGGTTATCAGCATAAACATCAAACGTGAGGAGCCACATTAGGCGCGTCAGCAGCTGCCCCAGTCACAGCAATGCCAGACTAAATTGCTAACCCAGCGATGATCACCAGGATCCCAGGGAATTGCACGCACACGAAAAAGGGAAAATGAGCTAGATATATAGATAGTTAAGAAGAAAGCGCACCAGGCAATTAAAAAGAAAAGAAGAACATAAAATTTCTTCACATCAGAGGCGAAATCATCACTCAGGCTATTCCACTCCATTAATTTTTTAGCAGTGCTACCCATTCAAGGCAAATATCAGACAGAGAATTTATACTTCAAGTCTTTTGAAGCAAACCTTCTTCCAGAAAAAGGAGAAGCGACCTGATAGCAATCCATTTGCAGTGAGGAAAAAAGGGATTCCCTCTCACACACAGCAAAATCAGCAGCAAAGCTCCCTGATTATCGCAGGCTGGTTTCAGCAATACATCTGATTTGAAAGGGGCTCAGAAGCCAATGCTTAAAACAAGCCAGTAAAGTCAAATACTTCTGCAGTGAAGGGTTCAGAGGTGGTGGGTTTTTGGGAGCTTTGGCAAATTTATTTATCCATGTTTTTCCTCCCCAGTTTATGACATTTTTATATCAAAAGCTCGATCTGAACCCCAAAGGGCAAAATGCCAGCTTATTGTATTTTTATATACTATTTAAATGGCAGGAGGAGATTTTTGGACCCTCCCTCAGGCAGCAGCCCCAGCGCCAGGCTGCTTTCCCAGGAGAGAAGCCAGAAGCTTCTCCTGTCACTGGGATGCTCACACAAGCCCTCCTTGCTTCAGTTAGGGGTTAGTCCTGATCTCCTCGCCTGGAGAGAAGGAATTTAACAGTGAGAAGGACAGCTTTCTCTGTAGCCCAGCAAAGGTTTGACATGAAACACAGCCCAAATTCCCCCAGCACCTAAACATTTCCAGCAGGAATTCCCACAGCCAAGGAAGGGAGAGCGACAGCAATTCCGTAAAGCCACAAGAGGTGCAAAGCAGAGCAACAACCTCCCATCCAAGACCTGTCCTGCTATTTCAGGACAAGCTCCTTTTGTAAAGAAAAAGAAAAAAATAAGCAAACTTCTGCTTAAAATATATTTTGGAAGTTACATGAGGGATGTTTAAAAACCTGAAACCCTATTAATTCTTTGTTAAAAGGAAACATCCTGAACGAAGGCCCTAGGAAGAAACAAAAATAAACTCCTGCCACAATTGCACACCACTGACTCAAGACCCCTCTGCTGAATGCACACAAGGAGCCTTCAGGCAGGGCTTCCCCTGCACTTCCGAGTGTTCAACTCCTCTGCTCTGACCACTGGACCAAATAAATAACTCAAATTGAATGCCGTATGCATGAGTAACTCCTGACTTCAAATATTTATGCAAGACTATTCTCATTCCCCCCGTGTGGGTCATCCGCAGTGCCACGACACCACAGCAGCGAGGACTAGTGGGGATGGGCATCAGGAATGCTCTTTGCCACCTGGATCACTCAGAGCTGCTGCTGGGTCTCGGCTACCAGGAAGAAAAGGAGGGTCCCCACAGTCACAGGGTCAGACTTTGCAAAGCCAAACAGCCAAACAGGAGGGATGGGGGATCCTGCGGGGCATCGGGAAGAGCACTGGTGGCAGGTCAGGGAGTGATCCTCCCCTCTGCTCAGCCCAGGATGAGGCACATCCCTGAGCAGTCCCCAAGCCCTGAACAGAGACCAGAAAGGGTGTGGAGCTTCCATCCCTGGGAATATTCCACACCCCTCTGGACACAATCCTGTGCCCTGTGCTCTGGGATGGCCCTGCTGGAGCAGGGAGGTGGCACCAGGTGACCCACGGTGGTCCCCTCCAGCCTGACCCACCCTGGATTCTGTGATTCTGGGAAGGGGTTGGTCTGACTGCAGGTTTCTGAGAGACGTCTGCTCCCAGACGTTCGTTACCCTGCACTGAAGCATCCACACGAGTCAGATCAGCACAATTAAAATGAGCCAGAACAATCCTATTACAGCTAGGCTGGCTAGTTTCTAACACAGACAAGCTTAAATACATACTTAATTAGCTATTTTAAGAAAGCTCAGTAGTCTCTTTCTAGGACCAGCTTTCCAGAACTCAAGGGATCACCAGCAGCAATTTTAAAAGACGAGGGAAAAAAAACCAAACCCATTTCCTTCTGTAGCAGAAGCCCCATGGAGAGCACAGGCACAGGAACACACTGATCCCCCTCGCCAGCCCTGGGGCTGTGCAAACCCACATCACAGGCTGCCTCGGGGCCCCTGAGCCCTGGCTGGGGCTGAATGCCACACCTGGAGCAGCAGCCACATTCCAGAGACCAGGAGAAGTCTCGCTCACCGTGGCAGATAACCAAAGTACCAGCACAAGCAGCTGACTCCTTATCCCCATTATCCAGTGTGACAGGGAGCTCGCAGCCCCTGGCAGGGTCACAGCAGCTGAACCACAGGGCACAGCATCCTGTGATACTCACTGCCTCCTGGGTAGGCTTGGATTTATTTTCTTTATCAGTGTTTTCCTTATGAGGCAGACGCTATTGTACACAAAATGCTTCAGCATGCTGGGCCTTTGGGTCACGGGCTGGCCACCACTGTAACACAAATAAATACTGAGGGGTATGCTGGGTTACAGCCACCTCAGAATAAAAAAAGAAAAAACCAACTAAAGACACTACTTGAACCAAAATAGCAGCATGTTTACTTTAGGCCTCTGGAGTGGGAGCAGGTATTGCAACCCAAGTACAAAGAGGGCAGAGTAAGTGGCAGCAGCACTCTGATAACAAGGAAGGGAGATGAAAACAGACCCAAACAGAACAGACCTTCAGCAGACCAGAAAGGATAAACCCAGGCTCTGACAAACACAGTGACATCACTGTGATTTTAGCTATATGGATGGAGAGATGCTTATCAGTGTTTACATTCCCTTAAACACTATTTCTGCAAGTGATATCTTATTCTGTACAAAGCAGTTACACAAAACAACTCTACTTTGGCACACTTTCAGGCCCTGAATTCTAGAACGTTCTAAAGTTAAATGAGAATGGGAAATTTTAATCTCAGCTAGGAGAAGCAGTATTTCAAACAGAGAAAACATTGGCACAGGTTAGCAAAAGACAAATGGATTGAATCTCTTTCAAAAGCTCAGAAGGGTAGGAATTATCTTCTTCCACTGAGCTTACAGAGGTGATTTTAAAGGAAAGCATCCACAGAGGAGTGACACTGCCATACCCAACTGGAAAGACAAGATTTAAGGCTAGATTGAGCGTTGTTGGCAAGCCAGAGGAGCTCCATCGGTATCAGCTGTCCTACACACTCAGGCCCAGCCAGGAGGTGCTTTATGGCACCACACAGAGCGACCTCAGCTCTGAGCTCGCATTAGCAAGGAACAGCGTGTCCCACTGAGGCACTAAAGCCCATGGACTCCTCCAAACCTTCCATCTCCATCTGCCACCAAGTCAAACCAGCAACAATTACCATCCTGGTCTGGAAACACGCAACGGCACATGCAAGAAATATGCTCCACTTGATCTGGGAGACTGCTCAGAGCCCAGCACGTCTTAATTTCTTCAGAAAGCCAGAAACTTCTAATGCCTCAAAAATGAGGCCATTCCAGCAGCATTGGGCTGTCTGCACTTGGGGAAAGAGAAGATAAAGGTTACCAGTTCTCTTCAACAGGTACCTAAAAATAGGGAAGGAAGGGCACAAGCATCTTCTGCAGGGAAGCAGAAAACAACACATACACACACACACACGATTGCCTCTCCTTTCCCATATTTCTGTCATCCTCCCATTCTGCAACACTACGGAGCAAAAGGAAAGCCCAAAGCATCCTGCACACAAAAGAAGAAAAGCTGGCCTTGCACAGGGATCAAGAAGGAGGTGCAGCACCTGCCCCTGAAGTACAAACAGGTTCAGACACTTTCTCCTGCGGAGATAAAGTGTTTCACATCCAGCTCCTCCCACCACCTCCAGCATTACAGTGCTGGAGAAGGAAGGAAGGATGTGCTGAGAGAATATCATACATTTGCATCAGGCACTTTGATGGGGTGAACAGCTCTGTGTCCCCTGTGTTAAAGAGGTGATTAAGTGCACAGACATGCTAGAAATGAATTTTTTTAAAGTGCAGGGTTTGGGCTTTTAGTTTGTTTTGTTTTTTTTTAAATTTGACATAGCATCATTCCCTTGGCACAACTTGTTCTTTCCATCCACACCGAGGGGAAATCCAGAACTGCCAGCCTATGCTGAGTGAAGGCACTTCTAACTCCTTGATTCCCCGAGTGCCTCTGTATTTTCATAATCACTTATCCCTGAGCTGGAAGGGCCCCACAAGGGCCATCCAGTCCAGCCCCTGCACAGACACCCCAACAACCCCACCCTGGGCACCCCTGGCAGCGGTGCCCAAACGCTCCTGGAGCTCTGGCAGCCTCGGGGCCGTGCCCATTCCCTGGGGAGCCTGGGCAGTGCCCAGCACCCTCTGGGGAAAGAACCTTTCCCTGATATCCAACATAAACCCCTCCAGACACAGCTCCAGCCCTTCCCTCGGGTAATGGTGATTAAATGATCCCTTCTCACAAAGCCCAGTGCAGGCCTAGAACCAGAACAAGGTACGCACAGGCTTTTCCATTTTTGGCACAGCTCTCCAGAGGAAAAAGTCTCACCACTGAAGTACAAGTGACAGCCGAGACCAAGAAAATAATTCAGTGCCATGGAGACAGATGCTCAGCTTGGCAGATCAGCACAACCAACACCAGAGCTGGGAAAGCCCCGTGCAGACCCCAGGCAGGGCAACACCCCTGGGTAACTCTCAGAAATGCCTGATGACTCTCACTGATTTCTTGGAAAACTTCCAAAAGTACAAAAAAATAGAGGAATTTCCAGCTTCTGTTTGGGAGAAGGGTTAGATTCCTTTCAGGACAGCCTAAAGAGAGACTGCTGGCCACCATGGACATTATGTTGAATCGTCACCGGTGCCACTGTTTTCCCCTCATTCTAAGCCAGGTTTCCCCTCAGCAGGTACCATCCTTGCAGGCTCACACAAACAGGGCCAAGGAACACCAGTGTCTCCCCAAGGTCCCCACCCAGCAGCACCCAGGTTTGCAGTTGGGTGCTGACAAACCCCCTTCACGTGAGGATTCCCCTCCAGTGGGGCACGGAAACCCAGCAGGAGACTTCCCCGCACCTAACAGAGTATTGGTGGCCCAACGAGATAGACACGTCCCTGTCTGCCTGTGCTGGAGCAGATGAGCCACGAGGCAAGAAATCCACACATTCCTTCTGTCAACAAGGATTTAGGATGATCTGAGAGAGGATCCCCAGCCCAAGCTGCTCACATTATCCCAAGGCTCACTCCCACCACGCACGAGCTCTTCCCTCTCCTGCCCATCAAAACAGGGAATAAATTCCCTCCCTGTGCATGAGACTCAGTTGTTCACTGATTCCAGAGACCTGGAGCATTTGCAGCAGGCAGATCTCCTGAGGCATTTCACGTCCTGCCATTCCCAATTCCCAACAGGATGATTCCCACCAGGGTGCCCCTGCCTCCTCCGCAGGATTTCAGCTGCCCTGGATCCTAAGGGCTCTCAGCAAAACTCTGCTTCCACTGCTGCTGCCAACCCTTACAGCGTGCCAGACCTCCAATCCTTCTGGAAAAACATTCTTTCCTCTTTCTTGTCCACCCATACCCCTTTTTTTCTTGTCCCCCACCCCAGGATGAAGCAAACAGGTCAGGCAAGAGCCGAGCTCAAGGATGTCCTTCCACACTTCCAGCACAAGGAACAACCTGAAGCATAATTTCTCTTCAAGAAAATTTAGGTTCTCTGCAGAAAAATTATGGATTTGCTCCTACAGCTACACCAAGCTGAGAGTTTGGTTTTAAGCACAGGGTTCAGTCCCCTTTGCTGCTGCCTCTCCTGCTCCCACTGCAGGGCAAGAGGAGGCAATGGGGAAAGCACTGACAAGGAACAGTAAACTTGCAACACGCTGCACTGCAATGGAACAGTCCAAGGCAGGGAGAGGGCGCCTGTTACCCCAGCAAGCCCTGGATTCGTGTCTGAGCTCTGCAGGAACAGAGGACCAGATCAAGAAACCAAACTAGAAGGGCCAGAGCCAGAAACAGCCACAGGAGCTCAGCGAGGAGGGAGCAAGTGTGCCAAGGAAGTGTGCAAACTCACCTGGCCAGAGTTCCAGGTGTCCAGCAGGAGGAAGGGCACCTGCCTGTCCTTCCAGCAGCAGTCCTGACACACCTGCCCTACCCAGACCCGCACAGAACCAGGGGGCACAGGAGAAGCCCCTCAGCAGCCACATCCATCTGCCCCAGGAGCTCCCTGGGACTAGATCACCAGTTTAGGTCTGTGAAGCAGCCAGTGAAATCAGAGAGCCCTGCGGGGCAGATGGGGGGCAGATAAAGCCTACCTGGAGCAGGGGCTAAGGCAAGGAGATGACTCTCTGCCACAAAAATGCAGACAGCTTATCTATCAGACCCCAGGGGGTCCCTTCTGAGGGATGTTTTTCCTCCTTTTCCAGGAAGAGAAAGGAGGGGGGAGTGTCTTTTGGCACTCTTAGTTAAAAAATACACAGCAGACCTACCCTCTGTTGGCCAAACCTACAAGCACTCCTCCCACTCCCCCCTCCAGGCACCTCCCCGCTGTCCCCCTGCCTCTTTCACCCCTGGACAATGCCAGAGGGGGAGGACATCAGTGAAGATTCTGACCTCAGTGGGGAGAAAAGGCAAGGAAAAGGGATGGCATGTAGGATCTGTCAGTTAAGTCAAGCATTTGACTTCACAGCTGCAACCAAGCACTGCACAGGTACATTTTTCACCCTGGTTTGATCCAAGGGTGCCCATATTCACAGGTTTTGTTTTACAGGGTCTGCTGTCTTAAAAACAGAGCCCAGCTCTGCTTCTGAGAGCTTTGGGGGAACTTGTTTCCCTCTCTATGGGAGAACTATTTAATGTCCTTGGTGGTGACAAGGGCAGTGGGATTGGTGCACCCTCAGCACGTTTGCTGATGACACTGAGCTCTCTGGTGGAGTCACACACCAGAGGGAGGGGATGGGGCATCCAGAGGGACCGGGATGGGCTGGAGAGGTGGCACTGTGAGAACCTCGTGATGTTCAGTCAAGCCAAGTGCAAGTCCTGCACCTGGGTCAGGGCAACGCCAAGGACAGTCACAGGCTGGGAGAGAAGGAACTTCCCACTGCCAGAGGGCAGAGATGGATGGGGTATTGGGAAGGAATTGTTCCCTGGGAGGGTGGGCAGGCCCTGGCACAGGGTGCCCAGAGCAGCTGTGGCTGTCCCTGGATCCCTGGCAGTGCCCAAGGCCAGGCTGGATGGGGCTTGGAGCAGCCTGGGACGGTGGGAGGCGTTCCTGCCCATGGCAGGGGGGGCACTGGGTGATCCTTAAGGTCCCTTCCCACCCAAACCCTTCTGGATTCCCTGAGGTGAGTGAGCAGTGTCCGCAGCCCCAGAGGCAGCCCGGGCAGGCTGCAGTGAGTAATGCAGCGAGTAATGCAGCGAGCCCTGGGTACCCCGCCACGCTGCAGTGACTGCGCAGAGCTGCGAGCGGCCGCGCCAGAGCCCGTCACCCTGCAGGTAACTCACCCTTCACCTCAGGCACACGCACGTTAAAAACATGAATAAACAGCCAAACCAAGCCCACCCCACCCACACCGTGCACTTGGCCAGCAGCTGGACTGCTGGCTGCTGGCCAACACCACGCAAGCCTTCCCTCGAGCCGCCACGAGCCCCACACAACACACCCTGACAGGGGACAGACACGATGACGGCACTGCCAACTTCCAAGTTCACACTGCCCAGAGAGAAAAGCGTGCAGTCCTCACAAAACCTGGGGCAGGCTGTCAGAAGCCAAGTGAGAGGCTCCCTCTGGAAAAAAAAGAAGCAGGCTGCAAAATCCCCCCCAGTGCACATTACTGGAAGCTGGGGGAGCATTGTGGAGAAGTGCCAGCAGCACCTGCCCAGGTCCATCCTCATGCCCAGGACAGAAGGGTCTGGCACTACTTAGTACCTTCATATTACAAATGTAGAAATACAGATATATTTCACAGTGGAAGAAAAATCAGAGTGATGTGAGGATGCCTTCATGGCAAGAGGAGGCCGCACAAGGAGCTGCCTTGTTCATCCAGGTTGAGTTGACCCCAAATCCTGCCCCAGCAGGGACCTCCAAACGCCTACAAGTGGCCAAAGGAAAACTGTCCTTTCATTCTCCCAACCTTCTGAAGCCTTCCTGTGATGCAAATCAGAGCACACCCCTGAAACCACATGCTGCCAACAAACAATTTCCACGTGTAGAAGAGAAGAAGGAATTTCACACCAACCCCAAGCTGAAAGCTAAACAGCTTTAATTTGGGAAACAAGGACAAGAACGTGCATTGCCAACAAATAACTGCCCAAAGTAAAACAAGGCACTCAGCCTCTCTCACACAACCTTTTCAGAGAGAACACAGGCACATCAGGAGGGTTCCAGTGCAATAATTACAATTAATCCACTACTTAATCTCCTAATCACTTCTGGGCAAACACCATTCCCAGACATTTGTAAACCACAGAATCATCCAGGTTGGAAAACACCTCCAAGAACAACCTGTGTCCAGTCCTTGTCACCAGCCCAGAGCACTGAGTGCCACATCCAGGGATGGGGACTCCACCACCTCTCTGGACAGTCCATTCCAATGTCTAATCACCCTTTCTGTGAAGAAATTCCTGCTGATGCCCAACCTGAACCTCCCTAAATGACACATTCCTTTCCAAACCATCCTTCTCATGAAAACTTCACGGAGAAAAGAAATTGGGAAATGCCCAGGTAACACCAATTACTTCACTCAAAGCCCCAAGAAAAGCAGATTCTCAGCCAAGGCCCAGGAGCTCCCCACACTGGGGGTCCCACCCTCCTGTCCACCTCCTTGGGCTGTGGTTTAAATGGTTCATGGTCCACGAGCTGCTCCAGTAACTGGACATGCAGAACCCTCAGCACTCCCTCTTACTCAGTGTATTCCACCTAACACACAGAGAACAGATTTAAGCAGGCAGGGGATGAGTTTAACCACCCCGTGGGACACAATAACTCGGCGCTGCCAACACAGTCTGAGAGCAGACAAGGGTAAGAATAGAAACCCCGGCAGTTTCTGCGACACTTCAGTTCCGTGTCTCGCGTGGCAGGTTCAGGGAAGACCTCAAACACCGACTTTTTCTTTGCTTTATTACCAGAGGAAAGAAAATATTCCAGCATGGGAGCCCTGAAGCTAAAATTAACCCCCTGTAATTTGGGTTCAGCAGAAGTTGGTACAATTCAGATCCCAGCCACAATGAGAGGTCTCCAACATTATCAACTGTCAACAATTGCTACTGGCCGGGCACACAAACCAGCTTTGTTCTGCACTGCAAGCCACAAATGCAAGCACAGTAATTGCTACCGAAGGAAAAACACACAAAAAGCCCAGCCAGGCCATGCAAAATAACTCTCCAAAGAGGAATACAGGGATGGACACTGAACTCTTGCTATCTCCACTCACATCTTTAAAAAACCAAGAGCAAAATCCAACACTGTACACCCAGCAAAGGAGGGGGCTAGCAAGGAAAAAGGATCCTAAAAAGACACTTGTTAACTATTAGGAGTTGAATGCACATTTAATGGAACATCCTGTTCATTAGTGATGGAATTTCATTAGCAGTTTAAGGGAAAGCGACACATGGAAGAGACAAAACGCAATCAATTTCTCCTGGAATTGCACACATTGCCACACTGAGCCACGACAAGCTCATCCCAGCCCGTATTAAAACCCAAATCAATTAATACTAATTGCTCACCTTATTTTCACAGAGGGATCTTCGCACTCCAGCAAGCCTCAATAAAGAAGCAAAGACAAAAGGGGATTTGTACAAAAGCAACTCACTTGTCTGGTGTTTTTATATTCATTTAGCTATGCATTTCATTATGCTGGCAGGTGATTCTGCCAGCTCCAGCATCCTTCCTCACACACACCCCTGAGCAAAGGGGCAGCACGAGGCCACCCTGCTGTTAGAACTCCCAAAACAAACAAAGTTTTATGAGTCATGGGAGACATCCCAAAGGCACTGACTTCACTGGCAGATGTGCCTGTAGGTGTGACTTTTCCAGGACACAGTGATGGCCGAGCCAGGAGATGTGCTGTACTAGAAACAAGCCAGGATTTACGTTCACGGAATCCTGGGATGGTGGGGATCTCTGGAGATCACCCAGTCCCACCCCCCTGCCAAGGCAGGGTCACCTGGAGCAGGTGACACAGGAAATTTCGATTTTTGGGATGTCCTCAGAGAGGAACACTCCACGCCCTCCCTGGGGCTCTGCCCCTCTCATGGAACAAAGTTCTTCCTCCCATTGAGGTGGAACTTGTGTTTCAGTTTATGGCCATCACTGACAGCTCCCCATCTCCCGGATCACAGACACCAAACCCCCTGCACCAAAACCCACTGCCATCTCCCGAAAGCCTGATGGGACCAGAACACGAGATTGAGTGGAAAAGTTAACTGCAGTCAGCTCTCTCTGCGGGTTTTTTTTCCCCTTCCTGTGCTTCTGCAGATTTAAAAGGGCCTCTGCAACTGCATCACACCTGCCCAGACATCAGGGAAGGTTCGTGCAGAAGGAACAAGCTACACATGGAGGCGTCCTGCAGGCAGGAATGCAGACATGCAGGTAGGGCATGAATCTGGGCTTTCATCGAAGTTCCAAACAGCACAGGAACTCCCCAGGAGCTCGCTGGGTGGTCAGGAAGCAGGACTCTCAAGGTTGCAGACACGCTTTCCATAAGCAAACTGAGCTGAGGGGCTGGTGCAGCCAAACGGAGCCGTGCTGGAACACGGAGGAAGAGGCTTTTTGTCCAAGGCCCCGCTGGTGATTGAGGGCAGCAGTTTCCAGGGAAAATCCCAGCAGAGAGTTCAGTGGAGGGACAGAGCGGAGGGGCTGGAGAGGCCATTCCTCCCCAAGCCATGCCAAGGGGCAAAGACAGGCCAAGATTTGCCTTAGAAGAGGCAAAGTGTGATGGGCTGGGGTATGAGAGAACTTGAAACAACAAAACCTGCCTGCTGCTACAGCAATGGATGGGTCCCACAGACAAGCAGGAACTGGATCCAAGCAGGAACTGCCCTGGCTTGCTGAGACCTGGGCGTCTGGCTGAGCCCCGCTTCTAAGGGAGGCTGGAAAGGCAGGGGGAGGGCTGAAGCCTGGACAAATCTACCAGGTTACTGTAAAAGACAAGAATTAAATAAAAATATTAAAAAAAAAAAGGGAGGTGGGGAATCAAAAACCCCAAAAGCCAAGCGAAACTCTCCTAACGCCGCTGGCTTTCTGCACACTTCCTCCTGCAAATCAGACTGTCCAGATACAGGCAGCCAGGATATTCATGTTCTTGCAGAGTAGTGCTGGTGTAGCAGGAAAAATCGCGGGCAAAGAATTCCGCCACAGTTTTCTGGCACGAGGCTTTACATCTCTAGATATAAGATGTTTTGAGTGAGAGATGAGAGATGTTTTCCAGCTGTGGTTTAACTGGAGCCCAGAGACATTCAGCTGCTCTACAAAGGTAGCTCCTAAGAGCAGTTTTTGACAACAAAAGGAGAGGAAACTCCAGTCATCTGAGAGTGCTTTTGTCAGCCAGTCTGAGCGCTGGCTGAGGCAGGATGAGACGGGTCACACGTCAGGGAAAAAGGTTTCTTTCTTTAGGTGCTTGGTTTGGGACGAGCCCAGAGCAGCAGGACTGGGGGAGCAGGGACTTGGCTCCTGGCTCCTCAACCCCTCACCCCAGCAGGGCCAAGGGAAGGCAGTCCTGGCCTGCAGCAAGGCACACGATTAGGCAAAGCAAACGAGTCGTCAATAAACCCTTGAGCGTTCAATGAGATGTTGCTAATGGGGAGGCAAATGTACACTGTCAGAATCCCTGCCACGAGAGCAACAGTCCTCAAGTTATGCTTGATGTTTCTGTGATGAAGCTATTTTCAGTTGCTTTGAATCTTCTTCAGGAAAGGCAGTCTTGGAATAAAAAAAATTTAAAAAAAAAAAAGGACTCATGACTGCTGTGAGCGGAGATGCACACACTTAATCAGTCCAGGTGTTTAAATTATTTATCCACGAGGAAGAAAACTGTACTAATCTTAGTCACAGAGCACATGAAGGGGAAAGACAGACACAAAGACATGCCAGATACTGTGATGCAGCAGAGAATCCTCTCACGCACAAGGCAACCGCGGCCAGAGGTGTCCCAAGTGTTTGTTACTGCAGCCTGGGCTGCAAAACTCAGAACACAGGTTTGCTGCTACCAGGAGAAAGGTGAGGTGAAATGATTGTTTTCAGCAAGCATGAAGCCCTAGTCCAAAGTTGGTACTTTCCCCAGTTGGAAAGGGCAGAACTTTATTTAAAACTGCTTTTTTTTTCAAACCCAAACCCAGTGTCTGGGGTAAAACACAGCACTTCAGGAACTGTTCTGCCCCAAGAGAGTGCCACATGCAGTCCTCAGGACCAGCCCACCCCTCCTCATCCCTGACACACAGAAAACAGCCTCCTTTCCTCTCTGATCTGAGCCTTCTCCTCCTCCCTCTCACCTGCCCAAGCCAAGGGTCTGCCCAAGCTGCAGCGAGACTTCCCAGCTGGAAGATACACGGCATAACCCACTGCAGCCCTGCTCCCACGGGAACAAGCTCCAAAATAAAACCCCTTCCCAGTCCGTGCCATATCACAACGCTTGGGCTGAGCACAGAGAACTAAAAATCTCCACCTTTCCTTACAGCGACTCGGGGAGAAGTTCAAGGTACTTCAGCTCACTCCCAGCCACTGCCAGCTGCTGTTTCCATCATTTTGTTTCTCTAATCTGGGCAGCACACCAAAGATCACAAGGTTTGGGTTTAAGTTTCATTTCAAAAACATCTCGTAGGAGAAGAATCGTTCCTCCATTTTATTAAGCAAAGCCCATAGGCTGCTGACAGGTCTGTTGCAGGCGACAGCATCAATGGGACATTATAGACATGGTAAATACGCAAAGAGGAAAACACTGAGCTGGAAGGCTACTAATAAAAATAGAGAGGAAGACCCCTGAGACATTCTCTGCAATTTCTTTCTACACAAGCCAACTCTTAAAAGTCTCCTGGCTGAGTTTCCCCAAGAAATCGACAAAGCACTCCACAGCATCACTGCTCAAACCAACACAAGCAGCCAGCAGGTCCGTTTCTAGGGCAATGTTATGTTTGTTACTGACAAAATACTTCACTGAACAAGGAGAAACCGACAAGGAAGCGACACCCACTGCTTTGAAAGTAACACGGGCTCTAGTTGAGTTACAGCGAGAAAGTGACTTCTTGTTATGCCCAAGGTCCTTGAAATTACTGCTCAGATAAGTGTCTGTGAGACACTGCAAGAGGGACACGGTTTCACAGGGAGCAGCAGCCAAAGGGGAGTGGAAAGAGAGGGAAAGCAAAAAATAATAACAGACCAGCCTTCGGCACCACGACCTGCTCAACTGCCCCCAGGTCCAGGGGATCCCGAGCCCCATTCCTTCTTATTTCCAGCCTTCATTTGACGTTTGTTTTCAGCTCACATCAACCTTTTTACACTGTTTTCCCAGATTACACTTTTGTCATTAGTTCTGGTCAGAGACAAGATCACAGAGCCACAGAATATCTTGGGCTGGAAGGGCCCCACAAGGGCCATCCAGCCTGACCCTGTCCTGCACAGACACCCCAACAACCCCACCCTGGGCACCCCTGGGAGCGGTGCCCAAACGCTCCTGGAGCTCTGGCAGCCTCGGGGCCGTGCCCATTCCCTGGGGAGCCTGGGCAGTGCCCCAGGACCATCTAGGGGAAGAACCTTTCCCTGATCTCCAACATAAACCCCTCCAGACACAGCTCCAGCCGTTCCCGGGGCCTGTCCCTGTAACGGGGAGCAGAGATCGGAGCTGCCCCTAGGGAGGCGCTGCAGACCCCAGTGAGACCACTCCGTCTCCTCTGCTCCAGCTGAACATCCCAAGTGCCCTCAGCCTCTCCTCATGTGGCCCCTCCAGACCCTTCACCATCCTCATGTCCCTCCTCTGGACACTCTCCAACAGTTTTAGACCTTTATGTTGTGGTGTCCAAAACTGCTCCCACTCAACAGGGCACAAGTCATTCTTTTTTGTCTTTTTTGCTTGGGGTTTTTCCTGTGGATTGTTTGGGGCTTTTTAATTACAGTGCCTTTTGCTGTAACTCCAAGCATAATTACTTTGGGAGCTGACATTTCCCATTCCTGTTCTGGTGGCAGAGGTACACATCTGAAGAAGATCTGCTTGGTCATTCGAGGCTTTTAAACATGTTCCCAGATAAGCACAGCTGCATCTTTAGCAGTAGCTGAAATTACAGAATTTAAGAAAGGAAAATTTGATATAACGTTTCATGCTTTAGTTAACAGTCTTCCAAGACACAAAGCTGCTCCAGTTGCTCTGGAAACTGTAACTTGGACACAACCGTGCAGATACATCAGCCCCCGGGCTATAAATGAAACCACTTTAGCAACACTGCACATTTGTATGACAAACATTTATTAAAGCAAGCATTGCATCCCGATCCTCCTGCAGGAAGGGCACATCCCATGGTCCTCCACAACAGCGCACAGCTCTGATTTCCTCTGAGCTGCAAGGGACACGGCTGGAGAGTCAGGGGGGCTGTGGATCTATTTCTACTGAAATAAGAACCCCCCCCCAGGTAAGGGAGAGAGGGGAAACATGGGTGGGTGTTTGAGGGATACACTGTGGATTCAAAGCAGGGCTGCGCCTATCGCACTCTGGCACCAAAAGGAGGGCTTGGAAGACAAAGGGACACAGTGGCCAGGCTGGGATTTGGTGCATACAGTCCTGGCCCAGGAGAAGGCAGTGGGAAGCCGGGAACAGAGCAAGAACAGCCACGGGGAGAAGGAAAGCGGGAGGGGGACGCTCAAACACTGAGCAGGAGGAGTGAGCGAGGGGCGTTCGCGGAGGAGGACTGGACACGGCACCACAGCAGATGCCAGACACATGGGCTTTTTAAAAACAGGGGGAAATATTCCATACACAAACGACGGCCTGAGTGCTGGTTGCTGTGGAAACCATAACTTTGAATTC
Organism: Oriolus oriolus; assembly: GCA_013400235.1. NCBI lineage: Eukaryota > Metazoa > Chordata > Aves > Passeriformes > Corvidae > Oriolus > Oriolus oriolus. The sequence continues at coordinate 200,708 of VXBT01007926.1, forward strand.
AGTGGCTAAAACCCAGCGCTGCTATTTATACCATGCTCCTCACTACAGCGCGAGAACTTCGCCTCGAAAGCAGAGCTCTGGTACTCACAAACACGGTTTCCCCCCCACTACGCACACTGATCCCCTCAAACCAGGCAACACAAGGTTCTTCCAGTGCTCCTGGCTACTGAAGGACTACACAGCACTATCACCTCTGATGGGCAAAAAAAACCCCCACCAACCACTGCCTTTCCTCTTCCAAGCAAGACCAGGTGAATCCCTGGACAGACATCAGGCAGGAGTCACTGGATTCTGCTTCAGTCAAGAGCAACCAGAGACACCAAAAAAGCCCTTTCAAACAGCAGTTTATCTTTATCTTCCCTCAAGGCAAATTCCAATCAGCATCACCTGAGATTATGCAGGGCCAGAGCCCAAAGTCAGTTATCATTAGAGATGACAAGCATTTGTGTAATGACTCCAGAATACTGCCTTTAATATCCCAGAAAGCATAACTGGGTCATTAACACAACAACAACAACAACAACAGAAAGGCTGCAGAATAAACCATTTCGTGGAGAATCCCTGTAACAACACGCATTTTTCAAGCTGCTCTGCTGTTGGAGAAGGAAATGGCTTTTTCCTCCATGGGAGTCATGATTCTGGGGCAGCAAGTGCTCCCTCCTGCCGCCGAAGCGGGAACAGGAGTGATCTGCCTGCAACCAAAGCTGAGGTGAGCCAAGTATGTCACATTCCTTTTCCACCTCCACCATTCCAGGGCCTGGAAGGGAAGAAACAGCCCCATTCATTCCCCACCCACTCCTCAATCCTGTTTTCCCCCAAGCAGGATGAAGGTGCAAGTGTAGCACAGCCAATAACCACCACAGGATGATGATCCCATTCTAAGACACTTCCCAGGACCTGGGCACGTATCAGTCCCCAAATCAGTGTAGAAGGGCAAAGAAAGCTGAGACAGAACCGCACTCACCAAGGTCACTCACACCTTCAGAATCCCACGGGACTGTCCCATCCATGGGGCTCCCCGGGAAGCAGCAAGGACAGCGGTTCCATGCAATCCAACACCAACACTCTACCTGCCCAAGGCAGGGTTTTCCAGGGGAAGGGCAGCCAGGGATCGCACAGGGACAGGAGCGGGGACGCAGCAGACAAGCTCCAGGAGCCGCCGAGCCAGGAAGGGTGGCAGGAAGTTGCTCTCTGTGGGATTGGGCCCTTACAGCACAGGTGAAGGAGGTCTCGTCTGCCCTTGCTCAATAATTTACATCGCAGCACTGAAGTGTCATTGAAAACGACAGGAGCATTTTAATAATACAGGAAGGGGGAAAGATGTTCTCATCACAGGCACCCAACTAATCACACCATACGTCTCAGCCTCCCCTAATTTATTCCAATACATTTTTTAATCAGAATTTCAAAATTATTAGCAAGCCCTGAGTGCTACCTACTCCCTAGCCCCAGCCAGTTTCCACTAGCCCGGTCCTCCAGATGCCCCGAAGAATTTAGAATGAAGGACCACTGAAGAGGAACAACACGTCAGTTTCTTCCAGCGCTCCCCAATCCAGCGTGGTAGCGCTGGAAATACGCACTCGTTCCTGCAATTCCATCAGGACCGCGTTTGTGCCCGTGCTTCTCGCGGGTCCCAGGGCTGCGAGCATCCTTCGGGAGCCCGCAACTCCTGCCAGGGCAGCGCTTCCCATGGATCCTCGGGCTGCGAGCATCCCTCGGGAGCCGCAACTCCGGGCTCTGCCTGCCTCCGGCGACCCTGCGGCCGGGGCGGGCACCTCACCTGCCCCGCACCGCTC
>VXBT01007926.1:203280-214172 GCA_013400235.1 Oriolus oriolus
CCAGACCCCCGGCACCGCCGGCCCCTCACGGCCCCTCTCGGCCCCAGACCCCCGGCACCGCCGGCCCCTCACGGCCCCTCTCGGCCCCAGACCCCCGGCACCGCCGGCCCCGCATGGCTCATGACTTCCGCCGCTGTCACCGCGGTGTCCCACGCTGTTACCAATCCTCCGAAATCGTCGGGATGAGTAAAACCCTCTAACACCGTCTGTTTAGCGCCAGCGAGTCAGGCGGTACTTTATTGTTGGCCAGGGGGCGGGTGGCTGGCAAAACTCCAGCCTCCACATCGACAGGTATACAAGACTTTTTCACCTATTCGTACGTTTCATCAAGTAATGGCATTTCTAAATTACATAGCTCTCTTTCATTAATTAGTATTCTATCCTACTGGTTATCGATTTCTCACTGTTCATGCTAATTAGTCCATATTCTTAGTCTTTCTAGTATTTATTTCCTCCAGCAGGACCTTTCCAACGCATCTACCGAGTCTTTTTTAGTATCTTCTTTATCTTCTGCTTTCTGCAGTGTCCTTGTGGTCCATAAATTCTGCGTTCCAGATGTCCAAGCTCACCAATCCATCTTCCTCTCCCAGGCTTTGTTCATTGAAGCACATCAGAGTTTATCAAAAGTTAAAGTTTCAGTCCTTTTCCCCGGCTGTGTTCCCACAAAAATAGCTTATGACAATTTTGCTAAATGCTGGCTAAGATTAATCTAAGAATAACACACGATAATTAATATACATATTCGTTATGATAAATTAAAACAATTAATTAATATGTTAATTTAAACCATTAACTAAAATGATAAAGCTCTATCGTTTCTGACAGTGCAGTGAGTAACTGCTTGAGACACCCTCTCCTGCCTGGCTCCCAAACCCTTCAAAGCCCCCAGGACTGGTGTTGAGCTTTCCCTGTCTCTGCCTCAAAATGTGGAATATGCAAAAATTCCCTTATATAGGATGGTCTGTGATGTTTGATCTTTGTACGCTTTCAAGCCTAATCAGCGAGAAAGGAGATTTAATCCCAGAAACAGAGAGCAGCCAACAAGCTCTAGGTGATATGCAGGTGTTAGGAAAACAAATCACTTGCTAAGATTTAGGGCTGGACGTGTTTCCATGATGTCAGAACTAGGGGAGGCGAGCAAAGCTTGGGAAGAAGGATGTGCCTCTGATAGCGGACAGGAGGAATGCAGGATTTACGGGCCACGAGGACATTTGGCAGAACCCCCAAGATAAGGAAGAAACTAATAAAAGTAACTGTGCTGAGTGAGCTCCCACTGGGGAAAAGGGAATTCCGGGAGGGCAGATCCTGGCCACCAGCTCCAAAACCCCACTGACCCAAAAGAAGAGGAACACTGAGCATGGGAATGAGCAGGAGAAGCAAGAGAATCATTAACCAACAGATGACAGAGCACTAATTAATAGGAGAACTGTGTAACTTGTAGCCAGTGAACGTGAATGCCTTTGTTTGCACCGTGCACAGCCTCCCCTCGGCGGGACATGGGTCAGTCTGCAGAGAGCACCTGGGCACTGCAAGCACTTGGATTTTGTTACGGCATGACTCAACTCCAGCCTGGAGAAGCACATTTTATAATGCACTCATAAATAAACATGAGCTGTGTCTGAACTGACAATGTTTTTCAACACAAAAAACTGGGAGCACCTCCCCAACACCTTTCAAAGTCAGAGTGGGGAAATCCAAACCAACCCAATGTGTATCTAATAAAGAATATTTATTTTCTAGTACTGTGTATTTGTTCTGCCTTTAAAAATCAAATACAAAATCTCAGATATCATTAATCACATGTTGCTTGCAAATCAAGTCCAAATATTAAATGTCAGTCTTCTTCATCAAGCCATTGACTAATTAATGGCAGGTTTTAAATGGCATTACCACACCAAGCACTTTAGGCAGAGCATTTAATCAGCAGATTAAACACAGGTCCTTTCCTGACTTTGATTTCAGGCGTGCCAGGGCCTCACCACCCTCACAGCCAGGAATTCCTTCCCAATATCCCATCCATCCCTGCCCTCTGGCAGTGGGAAGCCATTCCCTGTGTCCTGTCCCTCCATCCCCTGTCCCCAGTCCCTCTCCAGCTCTCCTGGAGCCCCTTTAGGGGCTGTAAGGGCTCCCTGGAACCTTCTCTTCTCCAGGCTGAGCAATCCCAGCTCTCCCAGCCTGGCTCCAGAGCAGAGGGGCTCCAGCCCTGGGACACCAGCAGTGGGAAGAGAGGCCAAAGGCTGGAGCCCCTGCAGGCACTGCCTTTCTGTGCCCTGGTGCACACCAGACAAGTGCAGGAGAGCCGTGTGTCCCCCAGTGCTGCCCCCCTTCCCCGCTGCAGCCCCGCACGCGCTGGACACGGCTCCCACCGTCCGGCACATGTGGGCAGGGATCCGCAGCCCAGCAGACCTGCAGCTTATGCCAGCTAATATGGGCATATTTTTAACTAATCCCACCTCGTTCGCTGCTTTTCCAGGGCCTCATAATGGGTGAGACTCATTAGTCATCTGACAGTTCCAGTTACTCTGCACGTCAAGTCCCATCTCTTCATTTGCATACCCAGACTGTTGTGCCAAGCCCGTGTGCTGGCCGTCCCCCTCCACCTACTCGCTGCTAATTTGGGAGCTGCTATTTCTGTCTCACCGTGATTGTGTGCATAAAAAGTTCCGTTTTCTCCAAAATGTTTTCAAAGGAAGCAGAAGACAGGCCTGAGCTGAAAATTCCCCTTGCTATGCATCAATTGCCCAACATCAGCCCACCCTTGTTTTCAGGGAATGTGGCAGGAGTAAAACACCTTCCAGGAAGATCCTGAGTTTGTGAATGATTGAGCTGCACAAAAGAGAGTTGTTTCTGACAGGGGCACGCAGGAGTAGCTCAGTCAGAAAGAAACAATTTGGCAACTCTCAGTGAACAGAGTAAAACTTAACTGCAAGGGCGGCAGTTCCGTGATTGGAAACACGGCACAGCATTCCTCATGGAAGAATCTGTATGGAGGAGGAAAGCTCAAAAGCAAAGTTCTGTCTCTACTGCCGACATTCCGCTTGTTAAATTTTGTAAATAAAGCTTTCTTCTCTTTGCAATGCACGCTGTGATGTTCCTCCTCCACACAAAAGAATGCTCTTGCTCCGGAGCAGTGCACGCCTGTACCTGAGAGACAGGAACCACAGGGGAAGTGGGAAGGTGGAAAAAGGGTTTTAAAAAAAAAAAATTGAGGAAACTGTTCTTTGAAAAACAGTGGTAGACAGTGACCAGTACACACCAGGCTGTCCAAACTGGTCTGAGTTAGGACTTGTTCTGCACTGGTGAAACACGTATTTTCCTGTCAGATTTCCCTGTAGCTTACAGAAGATGTTCACCACAACCCAGAAGTTGTTGCCTTCTTTTGGTCTTTGAAAACAGGAACAACAATGTAATAATGAAGATTTCTGGATTTTATGTAAGTGACTCAGGTTGGCTGCCAACTCCATACACAGAAAATAAGTATTCCTGCTCTTGAATTTTAGTGAGGACTCTCTGCTTCCTTAAGCGCAAAATATCCATCAGCTCTTACAGTCCCTTGGAGAAGCTCTCCCAGGCCTCTGCATGCTTCAAAAATCATAATCCTGCCTTCCCAGGTGGTTTTCAGCCGGTATTTCTGTCAGGCTACAGCGAGGCTAATAGTGGGATCACATCCTCGTGCCTCTAGGATTATGTAAAAGAGGGAAATGCATTTGATGAATTATTGTCCACCTCAGCCTCTCTGTTGAGAAACGCTGTTATCTGTGTTTGCTGCCGCTGCGGGTGAAGCGGTCTGTGAAATCAGAGTTCTCTGGATAATGGCAGAGCCAGAGCTTTCCCAGGGGTATTGCTGCTCATCCCATAGGACTCACATGAGGCAGGCAAGAGCTTCGGCTTCCCATCCTGTTTGTTGTCAGCTTATTCTATTAAACTCTTGCTTTCAGTGTCAGCGCTAATTTCGGAGAATCCCAGAATGGTTTTGGTTGGGAGGAGCCTTAAAGCCGATCCCATTCCACCCTCTGCCATGGGCAGGGACACCTTCCACTGTCCCAGGGTGCTCCCAGCCCCAGTGTCCAGCCTGGCCTTGGGCACTGCCAGGGATCCAGGGGCAGCCACAGCTGCTCTGGGCACCCTGTGCCAGGGCCTGCCCACCCTCCCAGGGAACAATTCCTTCCCAATACCCCATCCATCTCTGCCCTCTGGCAGTGGGAAGTTCCTTCTCTCCCAGCCTGTGACTGTCCTTGGCGTTGCCCTGACCCAGGTGCAGGACTTGCACTTGGCTTGACTGAACATCATGAGGTTCTCACAGTGCCACCTCTCCAGCCCATCCCGGTCCCTCTGGATGCCCCATCCCCTCCCTCTGGTGTGTGACTCCACCAGAGAGCTCAGTGTCATCAGCAAACGTGCTGAGGGTGCACCAATCCCACTGCCCTTGTCACCACCAAGGACATTAAATAGTTCTCCCACAGGAAAACAGTTGGGCTTAATGATCTCAAGGGACTTTTCCAAGCTAAACAATTCCATGATTCTATGCCCATGAGACACACAGAGACATGCAGCTGCCTGTGAAAGGCACGAGAGAGAGTACTCCCACCCCTAAATCATTAGCCCAGAGCTCTTCTCCCTCAAATATTAATGTTTTCCTCATTACCTGCTCCTTATGGGAAGGTGACTGTGCCCGTGTAGTCCTCTGAATAATTCATTTAAACTATTAAAGCCCTACAGAAGTGACCTTTTACTTAACAGTGGGTTAGAGCATGGTCTGTCCAATGCCATCCTTGCCCAGTGAGGGAAGCACTGGGAAGCATTCCCAGCATCCTAGTGCTTTGGAGATAGCAGTGTGGAGAGCAAAACTAGTGTCAAGAGTTGTTAGAGAGCATCTCGTCCCACATGTGTGTTGGTGTGGAGTGGGGAAGGAGGGCAGGAACTGCAGGGGGGAGTGGGAGGCAGGGGTGGGAAGCAGGTCAGTGAGCTGCCCTTCAATTTGCCCTGCATGGCAATGGGGTCACTGCCTTGCCTCCAAATAAACAAATTAAACCAACAGAGCAAACCTGGGCCATTGGTACTCCTGCTGCCCGTGGTGCCACAAGCACAGGGAACAGCTTTAAACACCTTGTGTGAATTCTGCCTTCCTTGAGTTGTCTGCTTGGATTCCACGCCTCTGAGATGCTAGATGCTGTATGACTGCAATATTTGAAAACTCCCTAAGTATTTCTGTGCTATTCACTTTAAAATCCTTTCTCCCCAGACAGATTGGTTTCACGTTCATGGATGGGGTTTTTTCCCCCACAAGCCAGTCCTTACACCCCTTGTTTTTATCACAGTCTGTGTAAGATGCTGTATAAAGATCTGCCCCGTATCCCCTGAGCAATTAGAGCAATCATTTCATGTGAAAACTTTTGGATCTTTTTCCAGACTAGTTGTTTTCAACCCTTGCAAGACAGATTCTCTCTTCCATAAAACTATGAGCGATCCTCCACAATCCCTGTGGGACGTGGAAGGAGGTTTATTTTCTTTCCACAGTTTATGCTGTCACACAGGCCAAGATTCATCAAGGTACACAATTTACAAGCCTAGACGGAAAAGGACATGTATTTTTGTGGAGCTGATCAGCCTACATCCTTTCTTCCCTTGGCTTCCTCAGAGCCCTCACTCATAAAGGTATCTTACTTTTTTGTTGTTGCTGCTACTTCCAATTCTACAGTATTTTGCCAAAGAGAAGCACTGTGGAAGGGAGAGTCTGTCCAACAAACCTGGACCACTAACGCCATCCAGTGGCACTCACTGACACTTGCCAGCGCTGATAAACCCCGAACTGCCTGCAACAAACATTAAGCTCTTCCCCTCACGCTGTTTGCAGCCGTTCACACTGCGGTTTTCCGTCCCCATCAGAGCCCAAACTTATCCTGAAAAAATGTAAGAAACAACACGTTGGTTCTAGCTTGCGTTCAGCGCATTTTTCCTTTCGTACCTCTGTTTTCTGTACACTGTGCTCTAGAGCTCAGTCTCTGAAGCAATACCCAAAAATGTACGTGCTAAGGGGGGACCTTGTGGCTCTCCACAGCTCCGTGCCAGGAAGGTGCAGCCAGGTGGGGGCCGGGCTCAGGGACAGGACACAAGGAAAGGTGCCACGAGGCTGCAGTGAGGAGGATTTGGCACACCAGAGCAGGGCTGCACCCACCTGCCTGTGCTGAGCAGCCCCTTCGGTCTCTCGGACCGCCCGGCACAGCTGCACCCGGAGCTGCTCCTTAAGCACGGCGTGTCAGAGTGACCCTGGCCAGGAAATCCCTGCTCTTCCAAGTGCGGCTTAGCAGGGATCACAGCGCCAGGCCGGGATTAGGGAGTAAGCACCCGTGCAGCCAGCGCTGCTGTCCAGCAGCTGGGTGCCACAAGCTCCCCGTGCTCCATCCAGCTGCCGGCAGAGCGGCGCTGCCAAGCGCCTCCCGGGCTGCGGCACGGCGGCTGCCAGGGGGCTGACACTGCCCCACCACGGACTGCCAGCCCTGGACGTGGCTCAGCACAGAGCCAGGTGCTGGAGGGTGCCACAGCCTGGCCCCGGCAGAGCCCCCGGGCAGGGTCTGAAGTGTCTCCACACGACCTAGTGCGGACGGGAGCTGCTGCTGCTGCTGCCTCCGACTCCCGCAGTCCCGGCGCAGCCCCTGGCCTTGCGGACACGCAGAGGGGCTCTGAGCGCGTTCTGGGAAGGCGCTCCAGCCACACGGAGCCGCAGGGACGGTGTGCCCGGCGGGCCCGCGGGGTGCAAAGTCTGCAGGCTGCGTCCCGCAGCGCCCTTCGGCCCTTTGGCACGGCTGGAGAGCGCGGAGAAAACTTCCACACGGGTGCGGAGCGGTCACATAAATATTAATGAACAAATGCTCCACAGCGCCGTGGAAACTGTATGAAAATACGTGGCTGGTGTGTTTTCCAGCTGCATTCCCATTTAATGCTTGTGTTAAGCCAGCACCCTGAAGCTTCGTTTTACTGACAGCTCTACAAACCCAGCGTGGCGCTTGTGAAGGAGCTCACCCACTCCCCGACCAGCCAGAGAAGAAACCATGTGTTTAGAACTCCAAAGAAAACCACATCTTTGTTATTCTGGACACCTGCCAGTTATATTCTGTTTGTCCTTCCTGCTTTCCTGCACAAACAGGGTAGTTTACCCTGTTGTAGCATTTATTTTCTAATTGGGTATTAATTAATATTTTCCCTATGGTTTTGTACTTTGCATCTCGGGGATTACCCAACACAGCTGAGTTAAATCCAAGCCACCTCACCCCTGGGTGTCCTGACGCCTGCTGTACCACTGAACTGTGCATGTGGCAAAAATGAGAGTGCAGGGCACTTTGTCTCTGAAATAAACCCAAATGAAGCCCCCTCGATCTTACCTCTGGCTCGCACTCAGCTGGGATGGGATTTGCAAAGTTTTTTGCTTAGTTTAGTTACCATTGTAAGGACTTCCACAAATAAAAACCTGCCTATAAAATCTAAGACCAAGCTTTTCTTTTTCATCACTGTGAATGGAATCCTTATCCAGTCATTTTATATAAAGCATGATAAGATACAGGCTTTCTTTGGACTTTGTCGATTTTTATCTGAGTTGGTATTTTAAAGTATATATTCTGTGTATATATATACACATTTATACACAGACACACAGTGTTTTGGTTGCATTCCTTTAGGTGCCTTTCAGTGGCCAAAATAACATTCCTGAGTGCATAAACATTTTGAGAGACTCTCATTGAGAAAAAAAAAGAAACAACACTTTGCAGACGCGCCTCCTGGACAGTGTTCTGTCTTTGGCCAGTTTCACAAGTGATATTTCCATTCTCTAGTTAGCAGCTTAAAAACCATTTCAAACTCCAGCTAAGTTTCAGTTTGATTGCAGTCATCCCTCTGTGCCACAGCAGCAGCTCCCATAAAGCCCTCAGCAGATTGTTGTTTCTGCAAACGCAGGGGAATCCTCAGAATCCCTGTTTTCATCCATCCTGGCTTTCCTGGCTTTGTGCTCCCTGTCGCAACCTGTCAGGCTGTTTCCACGGGGAAACATGCCCAGGCTTTGGTACTGCGTGGAACATTTAAAGCACTTGGTGAATGTGAACAAGCAAAAATAGCAGTAATAAAAAAAATTAATTAAACCCCTCAGGGGCAGACCTTGAGCAGCCCCAGCGCCCGGGCAGGTTGTGGAGAGGTGCAGGTCACACCCCACACTGGGTACAAAGTTCTTAATCGACATTTACACAACCTCTCCTCTGAGTCTCGTGTTTCAAGTTTGCTCAGCTCGGGGAGCAGCGGCGGGTGAGGGACTCGCAGCACACAAAGATTAGCTCAGCTCAGCTGCGAGTGAATGTTGTGTTTAATCTCGCCCGTTCCATGCAAAGGCTTTCCCGCTGACACTGCTTTAATTACATGGACGCTCTGGTTATCAGCAGCACTTCCCCTCATTCCAACAGCAGGCTTTCCACTAGGGAGCTGCCAGTTTGTAGTGAAACGATGATTTCCACAGCACGTTTCACCTTGGAAATGCCACACAAGCACAGACTCAGTGACTGCCCTCTGCCAGCATCCCCCGGAGGCGGGGAAGTGCCGCTACCCACGTGTACTCCAAGGGGAAGGGGAAGTGTTGATGACACCCAGCGTCCTGCTCAGCACACGAGCTCGGGCAACCCAGAGTGATACGGACATTCCAGGCTCAGCTCAACTCCGTATTTTTCCCAGAGAATCATCACAAGCAGGAAATTGTATATATCTGCACCAGATGTATGGTTGCCACGGGAAACACAACTCTCAAAAGTCCCTCTAATTTTTCAATTCCCACAAAATCTCCCTCAGAAATTGCTCCCTCAAGGGCTTTATCCTTGCTCCAGGCCACCTTTTTACAGGACCTAAGGGTTTGGATTTTTTGTTACTTTGTTCCATTTTTCTGAGAAGTTAATTAGCTTTTCTCTACACAGCTTGGGCTGCTGCTAACCTGCATCACACAGCAGTTGTTTCATCTGGCCTCTAAACTGGCAGATTAGGAGACAATCAGGATGCTCTTTCTTTTCTTCCCTCTCTGCTTTGACTCTGATACTCCAAATAACAAAATATTGTCACCATTTGATGTGACAGGGTCAAATTATGCTTTCTGTGCTGTCGAACACCCCATTCAGCTGCACTGGGGGGGTGGATTTTCTCACCTACTGGCGAGATTTAAGAAAATAAAGGAGTTAAAAACAAGTATGTGGGAGAAAACACAACAAAAACGTTTCCCTGGCCTCTTGATGTGAATGAGCACACCAGGAACTGATACTTTGGTATTTCTATTGTCCTCGTGAAAGAAAAGGATCATGGAGAATGCTCTCAAAGGCCGTGACTTGTATAAGATTACTGACCTCTTTCTGCAGGAACCACACGAACTCTTGTGTTAGTCCTTGAAATCCCCACCTCGGCGGGGTGTGCCGGAGCAGGACAGCTTTGTCAGCCGAGTTCTGCCCAGCTGGGGCACCCCAGGGGACCTCCAGCAGTGTCCTGACACCGATTACTCACACCACCACTCTCTGAAATTACCTCGGGTTATTTCACTTCACCTATTCCACTGCACCTGACACATCTGGCTCTCCCACATTCGTGTAGGGACATGAAGAAGGGCAGACCTTGGAACTTACTTCCAGGGAGGAAAGAATAAACCTGATAAGAACATCAGGGCAGGTTTGGAGATCAGGCTAGCAGTAAGAAAAAGCCCTGCATGAGAGGGCCCTGAGGGGTGAGAAGAGTGATAAGGGAAGTAAAATGAGACAGTACCACTTTAAAAAAATTTACAAACCTCTTGAAATCAAACAAGGGCCACCTCGAGGGCACTGGAATCTCTCCTCCCGATGGAGCAATGCTCAGCGTGCTGCTCTTGTGCCACAAGCACAGACCTGTTTGCTCACCAGTTACTGAGTCTCTTCTCTCCAGGCACATCAGGACTGAAGCTCCAAGGAGTTAATCTCACGTTGCCAAGGTGCCTCCTAGATAGGAACCTCTGGCTGGCTCTCCTCCCAGCATCTTTCCAGGGTTAAACTGCAAATCCCAATGTGTCTCTCAGACAGTCTTCAGGTATTTATGGGGATCAAGTTTTCTTCACCTGTGTTCTCAAGCAAACAAATCTCTGCTTCAGTAATGTCACCTGAGCCGTGGCTCAAGTGTTTTGTATGAGTCTGATGTGTGAAAAAACCACAACCCCTCTGCATCCTCCCCGGCCTTAATGTGGTCCAAAACAAGTAATGGAAAACCACCTGGGCTTTAAGTCATTTAACCTCGGTTATAGACAGAGATTGATCAAAAACCCCGTGGGCAGCAGGGGAGGGGGGGCATTCTGCCCCTCTGTCCCACTCAGGTGAGATGCCACCTGCAGAGCTGCCCCAGCCCTGGGGCCAGCAGCACAAGGACCTGGAGCTGCTGGAGCCAGTCCAGAGGGGGAATGGCTTCAAACTAACAGAGTGTAGGTTTAGACAGGATATTGGGATGGAATTATTCCCTGTGAGGGTGGTGAGGCCCTGGCCAGCACAGGTTGCCCAGAGCAGCTGTGGCTGCCCCTGGATCCCTGGCAGTGTCCAAGGCCAGGCTGGATGGGGCTTGGAGCAGCCTGGGACAGTGGAAGGTGTCCCTGCCCATGGAATGCGTGGAACTGCACGAGCTTTAAGGTCCCTTCCAACCCAGCCCTTTCCGTGATTACCTGAAGTCCCAGGTACTCTAAAATCTTTCTGTGATTCTGCTTTAAGTTTAAACCGCCCTCAGGGCAGAGTAGCTGTATGGAAACGCAGAGCTACTCAGGGGCAGCCCCACAAGCGCATTCCAGTATCGGATGGGAGCGCAGCATCCGACCCAGCGCGGCCGCGGCCCCGCCGGAACTGCGACAGGGCGGCCACCGGCGCTGC
>VXBT01007926.1:214523-250545 GCA_013400235.1 Oriolus oriolus
ACATGGCGGCGGTGCGGGCCGTGTGCGTGATGCGGGGCGAGGGGGCTGTGGAGGGCGTCATCCACTTCGAGCAGCAGGTGAGGGCACGATCGGGGCGCCGAGACCCACCTCCGGCGGGTGCGCAGCCCCCCGGATCTCCCTCCTCATCCTTCCCCCCGTGGCCGGCGCGGCGGGAGGGACCGGGGCGGGCTGAGCTCGAGGGCGCTGCGGGGCTAAATGGCCGCGGCCCTTTGGAGCTGCGCCGTCCCTTGCGGTCGGCCAAGGAGCCGCGGCGTCACTCGCGCTCCCCTGTGAAAGTACGGGATCTTTCTGGAAGGCGCCATCAGATAACGGGTACTTCTTGCGCTTAGCGATAAAACAGGGGAAGGAGTGTGTTCGAGAGGGTTAAACGAACACAAACATTCTGGGCAGTGTTGTCGTGGGCTCGTGGCGGGGCCTCCAGTGCTTTCTGTCACCTTCGTTTGATACGGAGCCGTGTAATGCCAAAGTCCTTGCGGTGATAAATCCTCTCCTTTGAAGGGTACTGGGCCGGTGAAAGTCACTGGGAAAATCACTGGATTGGCTGATGGAGAGCACGGCTTCCACGTCCATGAGTTCGGTGACAACACCAATGGTAAGATGTCCCTCCAGGCCTTCGGGTCACGGCTGCTCAGCTGTGAGGAGCTGCTCGTGGTGTTGCAGTAGCAGCTTGGGTCTCACGGCCGCAAATCTGTGCGAGGAAGTTGTGACATCTCCCGAGGAATTGCTTCGTGGATAATACTCTGAGCGTGTTGAGGCTGGTGGTCAAGACCTGACATACCCAGCACTCACCTGAACGCTTGGATAACCCGGCGTTATGAAATAAATTAAAGCTGCTGGCTGAGCGTGGCACTTGTAAGTCTGTAGTAGGTGATTTATCTCCAGGGGATTAGCAGGGCACAGAACGGGAGAGGAGCTGTTTGCTGTCGCTGGGAGCGGTGTGGGAGCAGCAGGTTGGTCCTGGGATCCTGCTCTGACGCTGTGCTGTGTTCCAGGGTGCACCAGTGCTGGCCCCCACTTCAACCCGGAGCGGAAGCAGCACGGAGCTCCCAGTGATGCCGAGAGGTGAGTCCCAGGGCACAGACACTGCTCGGGGCTTGGGATGTGCCAGAAAAACCCTAGTAATTCCTGCAGGGTTCCCGAGGTCACTTAGCTGCACTTTGGTAACTCCAGCAGTTTGTTTCTCTGAGAGTGTGGTGTGAAATGTCTTCCTGGGGACATGTTCCTGGCTTTGTGATGGCTTGGGAGGAGGGCACAGTGAGGGCCTGATGCTCATGCTGGATATCTCTACTTCAGTGGGATGTGAGACCGGGCTCTTCCCTGGGAGCTGTTCTCACAGCCCAGTCCCTTGGGTGGGTGCCAGAGGAAGTGCTGTGGCTGTGTGTGCTGGGTGTGGGGAGTGGAGCTGGGAGCAGGGCTCAGGCAGCCTGGCCTTGCACAGGGACCAGCCCGGCATCGGGATCAGCCTTGGAATGCTCACGTTGGTGTCGGTGAGCGCTCCTCGTGTGGCTCATAAATCCCACCTGGGCCACAGGCCGGGCTGAGCTGGGTGCTGGATGCGGGCCAGCTCCTGCATGACACAGCATGAAACGTGTGTCGGGGCCCTGGCAGCCACTGCTCGGGGCTAAAGGTTGGGGTTGCATGGACATTGTGGCTTCTGGAGGCTTGGCAGATCCTGCTCCTGCCTGCTCGGGTGGCTGTGGGCAGGGGAATTCCTTAGAAGGGGTGCAAGAAGTGGAGCATGCTTTTATCAGCGTACAGAGACAATTGGACTGAAGCTTCCTGGAAGCTTAAATCAAGGTAATTCCTCAAGGGAAAGCTGCCATTAACCCAATTTTATAGGACTTGGCTAAAAATAAAGAATTTGTGCTGTGTAAGAAGCTGGTGGTCAGCCCTGGGCTGGCTGAGCTGGTCACCCAGCAGGGATGTGTCAGTATTCCAGGTTCTGGATCTGGATAGAGGAGCCTGACAGAACTGGATCAGCTGCATTTTGAGTGAATGTTGTGCTTGGGGCAGGTGTGCAGGACACAACACCCTGGAATGCCCAGAAATCCTGTGAAAACTCCACTGCTGGAGGCTCAGTTCTCCAGGGAAGCCTTAGCAGAGATGTAGCTCTGATAGAAGCTGTGTGGGAGAGCCGGATGCCAAGTGATGGGGCAGTGCTGAACTGGAATAATCATCCCTGGTACTGGCTGGAACTGAGCAGTTCCTGCATTGCCTTTGACCTGCTGCCTGACAAACTGCTTTTCCTAATCCTCCTTAACCCTAAAGCCTGCAGCTGCCTGTGCAATAGCTGAGCTGTCATGGACAGCAAAAGCTCTGGCAGCAGTGGCAGTGTTCCACCAAGCCTGCAGGAAAGGTTGTTCCACTGGATTTGGGAGCCTTCATTATGTTGTAGCAGAAAGTCCCAGCCTTCCCTTGGAAGAGCTGTCAGTCCAGGCCACTCTTCTGAGCTTCCTGTGGTTCTGTGCAGGCACGTGGGAGACCTGGGCAATGTGACTGCCAAAGGAGGTGTGGCCGAAGTGGACATCCAGGATTCTGTCATTTCCCTCTCTGGACCACACTGCATCATCGGCCGTACCATGGTGGTGAGTGGCGAGGGGCCTTGGGACACTCCGGAGCAGCGAGAGGGGATTTGCTGTTGCTGGGGATGCACAGAGATGCCTTCGCTGCCACGAACCCTCGTTCCCTGCCAGCCTTCCAGAGGTGTCCCTCTCTGACTCTGCTCCCTCCTGCTGTGGGTGCCTGAATCGCCCTGGAGCTGCTGGAGGCAGCTGATCTCTCAGAGAGGTCCAGTTGGAAGTTTTTAGCGGGGATATCAGTTTGGTATTGTGTAATTAGTCTGGTGGTGCTGCTGCTAGCAGGATCAGTGATGGCTGGATCCACAATAACATCACTGAAGGTGCCTTCCATTCTCTTCCAGGTGCATGAGAAGCGGGATGACCTGGGCAGAGGGGGAGATAACGAGAGCAAGTTAACTGGAAACGCAGGACCCCGCTTGGCCTGCGGAGTGATTGGGATTGCCAAGAGCTAAGTGTGGTACCTGCAGTGCTCTTCCATTGCTGCTCTCGCCCTTCCTTGTGCAAGCTCAAGTTCTGTCATTAATGTCCTGCTCCTCTGCATCCCGAGCAGCACTCTCACGCTGGAGACTGACCGAGTTTTGTATGATGTACATTCGATTAAAATGTCCCTGATGGAACGGCTCTGTGGTCTCTGCTCACGCTCCTGCTGTCACCATTCTGTGTCATGTCCCTGCTGTCTGAGGGAAGATGTGAGTAGTGCTCCTGTCCCAGACCCTGGATGAGCCTCACGCACTCTGGCAAAGAGCAGCAGCCCCCAGGTGTGTCAGGGCTCCCTCCTGGGCAAGGTGCAGCATCTGTAGGCTTCAAACTTGTGTAATAAATGTTCTGGGCAGATACTCCTGGGTCTGGCTGTCTGTGACCAGGGAACCACCCCAAACCTGCCCCTGCTGGGAAAGGGGGTCTGGGCTTCAGCAGGGGGATGGTTAAATTGCATCCAGCAAGTTGTTGCAGGCAGTGTCCCAGGAGTGACCACTGTGTGCCAGCGCCTGCCTCCATCCTGTTCTGGTGTGTCCTTCTGAAACAGATTGCAGTCTCTCTTCTTAATGGAGAAAATGAGTCATTTTAATGAGGACTTGTATCCATGTTCCTTTCTTCTGTACTTAAGGATGTTCATGGAAGGAGCAGGCTGTAGTTCTAGGTAACCCCATTCCACTGAGGCACATTCCTAAGGGAACTGGGTAGTGGAGCAGGAATACTGTAAAAATACTTTGAACTTACGTTCCCTGCTGCCGCCAGACCACTGTGTGTCTTCACCTCCCTGTGCCTCTTCCAGAGGGTTGGCACTGCTGCAGAAGCTGGTAAGGAATTGTTACACAGTTTTCCAGGCTCTGGTTTCAAATCCCTACTGAGGCAGAGAATAGGGGTGGGATTTGTGTGAACAGAGCAGCCTTGCGTCTCTTGTTCTTGTCTCCAGCTATTTAAGGAGGTGTTCTCAGTGATACAAACCCTCCTTACAGAGCTGCAGCAGCTTTTCCCGAGGTTTAGACCTCAATTTGTGGGACAAGGGAATGTCCCGTGGGCCTGGCAAGAAACAACCAGTGAGGACACGAGTTTTAACACATGGGAGTTCACTACAATCTGTAAACAGGTTCTTTCTCTCTTTATTCTGCTATTGCAAGAACATAAAAATAGATGTCCTCTCCCCAGTCCACAGCTCCACACTGGCTCTCCCACCCTCTCCCTCCCCCAGAGACAATTCCCTCTGCC
This sequence comes from Oriolus oriolus, assembly GCA_013400235.1. Taxonomy (NCBI): domain Eukaryota; kingdom Metazoa; phylum Chordata; class Aves; order Passeriformes; family Corvidae; genus Oriolus; species Oriolus oriolus. The sequence continues at coordinate 218,831 of VXBT01007926.1, forward strand.
GCAGGGCAGCTGTGAAAAAGAACTGATGTAAGGAAGGAGCTGCCCTTTCCCTGGGGCAAAATCCCCAACTTTAAAGGCAGAACACACCTATAGCAAGGAGAAAAAAACCATTGAATATGCACAGGATTCATACAGGTTTGCCCCGGCGCTGCTGGAGTCAAGGGGGCTCCGAGCCACGGCCAGGCTGCGTGCGGTGGGCAGGACTTCCCAAAGTGTCCCTGCCCCGGGGATCGGCCGTGGATGAACTGCACCTGCCCTCGTCACAGCTGACACAACACGGCAGTGGCTCTGCAGAGGAAGTGGCACAATGCCAGGAACACCTGGAGCTGCCCTCTTGTCCCCAGCCCAGGGGGCACAACCTACCTCTGGCAGGGCGAGGGGGGGCCGGCATTCCTGCAGGAGCAGCCCCATCTCCATGGAGGAAGGGCCAAGTCCTTGTCCTTGTCCCAGCCACACCTCAAGAGCCAGGCTGGAATTTTGGGGCCTCCGAGGTCTCACTTCCCAACAAGTACAAAAGCTGCGGAGCGGGCGCTGTCCAGCCCAGCACACGCTTTGTAACATCAGAGCAGACGGTCAGTGCCTGGAGGTGCCACTTCTTAAAAAAAGGCAAATTAAGGGCAACAGGAACCACAGAACCGATTGAGGGGGGGAGGAAAAAAAAATAAAGCAAAGAATGGATTGCATTGCAAACACTAAAACAGTTAACTCTGCGATTAACATCTTAAAACTAACTTCTACCCGGGGTGGTCAAGTAGCTCATTAAAATGCAGCAATCTAAAACTCCAGAGGACTGTTACAAATAAAAATTCACTTCTGTGAATCGCTACACAAACAGATGGATTTCCTTTAACAAACAGAACCAAACCAGTCTAATTTAGACTCCAGTACAGCATTAACAGTTCCAACTTTAGGCTGTTGAACACTCCTTTTCCACTTCAGTGCAGCGTAGGAAGAATAGCACACGTTAAAAGTTTGTTACGAAAATAGAGTTTATTAAAAACACATCCCTATTGTTTTGAGGAGCTTTCACCGTTACCTTTTCTTAAATTAAAAAAAAAATAGAAAGCACTTCTACTTCTGATTCGTAAACTTTTTAAAGTCAAAACTTTAAAAAAGTTACAGCAAAAATGGGTAATATTTTAATCATCTCTTCAGTATTTTATGTTATGTTGTGGCTATTTTAAATAGAAGGGAAGCAATCAAATTGCTCACAGTGCCCCGGCGTCAGGGGCGCAGGGGCGGAAGCGGATTTACAGCACTGTACAACTAAAGCTCGACACTCCAAGCCGGGCTGCAGCCCTAGCGCGGCGCCTCCGCCACGGAGCCCGTGTCCTTGTCCGCCTGTTCCAGGGATGAGGTAGCCTCGGGCGCTGGCTCTGGCACAGGTTTCACACCCGCGGGCTCAGCGTCTCCCGCAGTGAGTTCTGAAACAAGTTCCGCGCCCTCCGTTTTGCTGCCGTGGGGCTCGTGGTTTTTGTCGCCTTCCGCCCTGTCTGTCACCTCCGGCTTTTCCTTGCCGCGGGTTTCTTCCTTGTCTCTACGAGACTCCCGATCCCTGGAATCCCTCTCCCTGTCTCGGTGGCCGCCGGAGCGCCTGTTCCTGTCCTCTGAGTCCCTGTGCCTGTCGCGCTCGGGGCTGCGGCGTCCCCAGTCTCGCCTGTCGCGGCCGCCCAGCCGCTCGTGCTCCCGGTCGTCGCGGCTGCCGTAGCGCTCCCGGTCGTTCTCTACCCGGTTCCCGAAGGATCTCCTCCCGAACCGCTCCTGGTCTCTGTTGGGCGTGAACTGCCTGTCGTTCCTGAACTGCCGCCCGTCCCTGTTCTCCTCGGGGCCGCTGGGCCCGCCGCTGCCTGGGCCGCCCCCGGGCCGCACGAAGTGACCGGGCGGAGGGAAGGGGGTTTTCATTCCGTGCGGGGGAGGCATCCCGAAGCCGCCGGGGCCCGGCGGGGGCCCTCTGTGCATCATGTGCGGGGGCATGTGGCGTGGGGGCATCATCGGGAAGCGCGGCAGCGGCGGCGGCGGCATCCCCGGCGGGCGCTGCAGCGGGATCAGGCCGGGCCTGGCGCCCAGCAGCCCCGTGGACGGAGTCTGCAGCCCCACCACGGGCGCGGGCGGCGGCGGGGCCACGCCCTGGGTGCCTGCAAGGAACACACAAGGGACAGTCAGAGCCTGGCAGGAGGGAACACGCAGCGTTTCCGTAACCTCAAACCTAACCTGCAGTTATCCCAGGAAAACAGCACCCTAGAGCTTGGAGCGGAGCTTGTGGTGTTCCCCACGCCCTGCCCGGGCAGCAGCGGCTGCGAACACCCCTTTGTGTGCTGCTGGCAGCAATGACTGTGCCCAGGGCTGCAACTCCTCCCTGATCCCAGAGGCTTCCTTCGGGGAGAGCCTTTACCCATGTGCAGGTCAGGGCTCCCCCTCAGCCCTAGCTCAGCCTCCTGCTTCCTCAACCGACTGCAGCCAAAGCCCCTTCCTGCTGCTGTGCTTCCAGGCAAAGAGACCTCACCCCCTCCAGTCGGATTGAAACATTTCCCTCTGCTACAAACAGCAGCTGAACACCCCAGAGCTGCACAGCATCTGCAAGACGCTCAGGCACAGAGGCAGCAGAGGAGAGGCTGGAATCTGGCTGGAGCACAGCTCCGTTTGCCATTCCAGAGAAAAGGGACACAACAAATATTCATTTCAGTAGAATAAACCTCACAATGTAAACTAAAAGGAAATGCAACAGCTCATTCCTGGCTTCTTTTTTTGTAACAGTGTTTCGTCCTTTATAGCACATATCCAGCACTGTTTTCCAGTTTTATTCCTACACTCGTCATAGGAGGAAAAAACTCCCTCTCCAAACACACTGTCAGATAAAGCTCAGCCTGAAGCTCCCAGACACCAACACAAGGAGCCAGAAGGAAGGAAGAATTCTGAGCTCCAGCTGAGGCCTTCCCACCCCTGGGCAGGTGCCTCCTCAGTCTGAACCAGGAACGCTGTCCGGTGTTCCCAGAGCCCTCACACTGCTCCCATCTGCTCCTGCTCACCAGCACCTCCTGCCCTGGAAGCACAGCCCCTGCCTGGGTAAAACCAGAATGGGAAATACTGTGGAAATTCATGCTGGAATTAGTGCCAGCAATGAAAACTACACTTGGGTGCAGCTTTATGAGCAGCCACACCACTTCCCCCTCACCTGCCACGGTGTTCCTCCCTTCCTCGTCCGGCTTTGGCATTCGTCCCCCGGACAGACCTGAGCCTTCTGTGCTGCCCTCTCACCACACCACTGACTTTGAGAGACGCCTTGACAGCAACCTTTTCACCTGAGTGCTCTTTAAATTCATATTGGAAAGAAATTGTATTTTGCCACATGAGTGAGAAGACTCACGTGACATCTTCCAGTCTGTGGTATCCTTTCCCCTTCCCCTCCAAGCAGTCAGACACGGCTCCATGGGTCATGCTCTTGGAGAGAAATGGTCCAGTACCAACAGCATTTTTTTCTGCATTTTTCCTCCTTCCTCTCCATCTCTAAAATGCAGAGCTTTCCCCCCTCCTGGTCAATAAGCAGGTCTGTAATCACCCAGTTTAAACTCCTCCTGTGACAGAACTACAGATCTCACAAGACAGACATAGCTAATAATGTCTCCCAGGATTTTGAGGTTTGGGGATATTCTTGTTGGTACAAACATCTTTTAATCTTCCTCAGAAGATTAAAACAAGGCAGAATAGAATAACTGAGAACTACAGAGCTGAAGAAGTTAAGCCTATGCTTCTGCTTAGAAGCAGCAGAGCAGATGTGGGTTACGAGTGCATGAACATGAGGTTTGGGAGAGAAGTTTACCATTTAGTAAGTACAAGTAATTTCATTTCTCAACCTTATTTCTACACAAACTGCAGCACTGAAGCGACAAAATGGTACCTGGAACTCTTTCATTCCAAACTGCATCGACTGGAGAGCTGCACACTTTTTATTTTAAATTTATTTTAAGTATCAACCCCCTTCACTGCTGAGGCTAAAGCAACTGTAGAAGAACCACTGGAGTTTCCTCACTCTGCTGACAAATCAGGCACCAATTAAACACTTACAGAGCTGTCCAGAAACACACCCCAGTTTATTGAAAATGCTCAGAGAAATTTGTCGTACAGACACACACCCCCCACGTCTGGGGCAACCTCTTTTAGTTTAGGAAGTACCTAACATTTAAGTGACTGGGTAAGAACTCCCCGAGCTGCGAGAGAAACCCTGAGGTGACTTCCTGACCCAGCTTCTCCGACTGGAGCCAGTTCCCTCACACCTGACACCTGCTCCTCTGTCCCAATGTGTAAAACCACACCTGGCCTTCACAACAGATTTTATTGGTTTCGGAGGAGCACCCATCACACACCAAAGTGGCCCAAGTTTCATTATTTGACTCCTACGCCACAGCCCAAGTGCTCGGGCTGGCCTGAAGTGTCTTCTGTCCAGAGAGGGCACAGGAGCCGTCCTTACCGCTTTGATAAATTAGGTACGAAGCCAGATTTCCATGTCACTGTGATCCAGAGCTGATCATCTTCTCTGCCAGCTGGACAAAGCCCACGTTCCCTCGGGATAATTCCCATGTCACCAGTGCTGACACACTTGACTTACTTTTACACAAACTCAGCTCGGTAGGTGGTTACAGTAACTCACAACCCCTTAAATCACTTCCCAGCACGTGGAGCTCTGCAGTTTCTGTCTGACCCAGCACACAAACCTCATGGAAACACACGGAACAAGCCAAAGGCTCACAGGTCCAGCACAACAGCACAAGGTTTTCACTCCAGTTCAAAGCTGCTGTTCTCCAACATTCTGCATGTTCTCCAGCAGGGAATGTGGCATCTTACAGCTAGAACATTAAATTCTGCCAGGGAACTCTCTCAAGAGGGACAACGTTGTAAGTCTGGTGGATTCTTCCTGGAGTTTGTAACAGGATCTTTCAGACCAGGTCAAGACTAAAGAAAGAAGCCTAAACAGAAGGGCCTAAATATGGAGTCACAGCTGAAATAACTGGCCAAAAATCCCAATATTTTGTGACAGTCACAGTGTGAGGGGCCCAGAGAATGCTGTATTTGTGTTTTATGATTTAATGTAGATTAAAATCACAAAAATCACTTCAGAACAAACCATCAGGGGAGCAAAGAGCAATAACTGAGCTTGCACTACCAGGAAGTGAATGCCAAGTTTGATGGGAACTCCAGAATAACTAAGCTTTGATTACATGTTCTGATCCTTGTAAGAATTTGGGTAAAAAGAGCACTAGATCAGGACATACAACTGCAGTAGGGTGCATTTCATCAGGATAATACATCATAGAATATGAATATTCCAAACACAGCATCTGCAGTTTATTACTGGCCGGAGTTACAGCACTTGCTCAGTGCTGGGAACACGTTGGCCAATCCCAAAGGATTTAAGAGCTGTCGTTTCCTGCAGCAGGCACACGTCAAAGGAGCCTACAAATACCTGCTCTGCAGATCATCTCACATTCCCTGAGCACACACTCATTGAGCCATCACAGCCTGGACTGTCCTGTTCCCATGAACAGCAAGGTGTAACAGCAGAGAGTGAGGCCAAGGGCACAACTAAATCACAACAACCTGAGGGTGAGCTTTAAAAAAAGCACAAAAAATCCGGACCCAATGTCCAAGAGGCATCACTCCTCTGAAGCATAACCACGTCCTGGCTGGAAGAGATGAAGGAATTACAGTGGAGGCACAAAGGAAACCAGTGGAGTTGAGACAGAACTTCTGAAAGGGTATGAAATGTTACAATAACCCGTTCAGAATTACTTTGTAACGTGTCTTCCACTGAACTGAGAGAGAGAGAGAAGCAGCATTTTTTGAAGTTACAAAAGTTACTAAAGAGCTCCTGTGTTTTGAAGGGATTACAGGAAGTGTTCCCAAGCCAGGAGAAGTTTGGATCTCTCTCACAGCCTCTTCCCAGCAATCTTCATCCCTTGAGTCCAGCCTGCTGCAGGAGCTCTCCCATCCAGCCCAAGTACCTGGAGAACATTTCCTCATCCTTCCCAGGACACCCTCTGGCCTCCCACATGCACAGCTACACACATTGCATGAGAGTGACTCAGAGTGCTTTTAAGAAGAGTTTGTGTTAACTTACAGAAAGGTTTTAAAAAGCCAGGACAACTGATACTAACCTCTTATCTTTAATCACATAAAATATTGTAATCTGTTTCTTCTGGTTTTCCTGTCTCTTTCATCAGACTGAACAGTGCCCTGCAACTCCCGAATGTTCAGTATAGGTTTTATGTAACTCTAATTATAAATAACTTCTCGAAATTGGACACTCCCCAACACCAAATGCTGCTGCTCAGGCAAACACACAGACCTCGGCCATTACTCCAGCACTGCTCTGTGAGCTCACAGACCCTCCCCTCACTGACAGAAGTCACTCTGACCTCATGGAGAACTTTATGTGCCTCAACTACTCAGTGAATGAGTTAATGAAAGCAAAGGCAAGCTCTTGATTTCCAGGTTTCTCAAATTCAGCTTCCTTGGATTTTTAAGAATAAAAAGCAGCTGCTGTGCAAGGAACTGATCTGGGTGTCTCATTTAGTTCGGCCTGCATTGTTTAAAACCTTCTTGTTACGTGTGCAGAGATACAGCAAAGTGCAAAAGAACCTCATACATTCCCAAGGCCTGGAATATGAAGTTCAGGTTATGCTGTCCAAGACAGTCCTGTGAAACTCCAAACTCTGCCAATACTGTGCTACCTTTACAGAAAGTGTCATTCAGCAGGAAGGTGTGAATTTCTGAAATTCCTAACAAAACTCCCTGGCTCCATGGTGTCAACACAGAGTTTCTTAAGCTTCTCTCTGTTTTGAAAGGGTCTTCTGTCAAGTTTTCAACATGAAGGATCCATAAATCATTAGTCATGGATGGAAAATTTAGCCCTCACATCCAATAGAGCAGTGAGCTCCCAGGGAGACAAATCTCTGGTTTTCTTCTGCTGTCACTAAAGTTCTGGGCAGAAACCCACTAGCACAAAACTAGCTTTTTAATTAATTTCTTAGGCTCTCCTTTAGAGGCCTAAAATCCCATAAATGCAGTAACCTCACTAAAATTTGTAGGTAACAAGTCTCTTGAGTAAATTCTTGACACTAGCCCATCCAAGGCCATCGTAAAATAAGCATTCAGCAGAGCTCTGTAACAGTTCACACTCCCTTTCAAAATCTGACCAAGTCTGTATCATATTAGGAAAAGTAATTTATGCAACATACCCCAAATTAACTTGGGTTTGCTAGTCAAAATTTGCTAATATTTAAATAATACATTCTTACAAAAGTTTCAAAACCTGTCATACTGCAGGGCTGAATAAAAGGGTTTGGTTTTCTGTTTCATTAAAACAATTTATTCCATACATAAGAAGTATGTACCCCATCCTCAGAGATTTTAAAAGTACACTAAAATAGTTTATCTGCAGGTAAATCTTATATATGTAATAGCTAAGTCTGAAACCTGATTCCTATGCCATACCAATTGGCTGCTGTAAGTTCATTTTCTACACTATCTAAACCTTCACTTGTTAAAAGTGGACAGCATTTGAATTTGTAACTTAGACATTGTGGCTTTGTTTCTTCAGAAAATAGAACTTCAATAGTAAAAAATATTGACTGCTCCTTCTGTGCAAAATTAAGCCTCTAAAATGGGTTTAAAAGCCAACAGTAGGACAGAAATTTCAACAAGTTGAGAAAAATGTGCTTCCCTTTCCCCTGGACTGTAAGGCAATAGCAAAATCCAAATGGTATTTTAAATGTAGGGAACGATGAAGTGCAGAACTTACCCAAGAGGAACTTACCAAGGAGTGGAACAGCCTGGGTGACAGGAGCAGGGACATTGGTAGGTGCTACAGGAGGTGGAACAGTGCCATAGATTTTGGAAGTGTCGGTACTTTCAGCATTCCCTCTGCCTCCAGAAACTACTGTTGGGATGGGATTTCCTACATTTGACTCCTTTGTAGCGTCCTCATTCCCACCAGTTGCTGTAGCTGAGGAACAAGGCAAGGACATATGAAACACCATCCAGCAATTCCTGCAGGATCCCTGCCCTCCACAGGGCCCAACACTTACAGTTTGGGATGTTCACTGCCGGAGTGTGCGGGACAGAGACCGGAGGAGTTATGGGAGGTGGTGGCCCGGGAGGAAGGAATCCTACAAAAAGCACAGGAGAGCCCTGAGTGCCCCCCTGGCACAACACCCCGTGCAGCTGGTGCAGCTCTGGGCCCAGCAGAGCCCGGGCTGGCGCAGCCCCACAAACCTGGAGGTAAATGCAGCGGGTTGAAGCCGGGCCGGAGGAACGGAGGTGGAGGCGGCGGCGGCACCCCGGGGGCAAATCCAGGAGGGGGGATTCCTAAAGGTGCTGTGAAAGCAGGGGGCTGGAGTGCACCAACCACGGGAGGCCCTGATGGATGGGGTGGAACCTAGGGAAAAGGAAGGGGAAAGACGGGTTACCCCAAGAGTGCCCAGATGATTCTCTGTCCCGCTGGGGAGCTCTGCCTTCATCCAGCTCCACCAGGACATCTCAGCGACCTCAAATTCCTCTGCAACAAGGGGGGACTTGCACAAATGAACTACTAGCAGTGCAGGAACTCCCATCCCTGAAAATACCAACACCAGCCCTGTCTGCCTTCGTAATTAAGAGAAAAATTCTCCTCTGTGCTGAACAGGTACTAATGCATGTTGGTAACCCCCCTCCACACACCCCTCACACAGTGCCTGGGATTCACTTCCATCCACCAGGATGGATTTCCATACAGGATCCACTGGAATGCTCACAACTTCAGGGCAATTAAAAACCTCTGCCTGTCTCTTTCTCGCTACCTGAGTTTGCACATTAGAGTGACTCATGTTTCCTTTTTCTTTAATTCTGATTTATATCAAGCTCTGAATTTAAATTGGCTCTGATTTAAGCGATTCTACTATTTTAACACTGACGAGAAACTATTGATATAAAAGTAGGGGAGGTTCTGTCAATAAGAAAAGCTTTTAGAGGAAAATTAATTAGTGAAACAAATAACAAAAAAAAGCCAATCACAAAACCTGAAGATGCAATTCAGCCCTTCTATAACAAAGATTCTACTGCAGTAATTTCTCTGTGACTGAGAACAGAGTTACTATTCATGGCATTTCCCCTCCCTGAATTGTTACTTAAAGTGAGATTTTGTTTAAGTATGTGGCACAACTCTCACCTGTGGAGGAGGTACTGTTATTGGTGCAGGCATGGGAACAGGAATTGGGACAGGTAAAGCTTTGGGAATAGGTGACACTGGTTCATTGTGTGCAGCTTCTGCACCTCCATTCTGAGCCACTTCATTTTCAGACTTCTTGGGAATTCCCTTCCACTCTGTCCAAAACAAAATCCCAACAGACAAGGATCAGACAAGCAGTGCCACGTGAAACATGCTTGGTCATGTTTACAAAAATGACCTAATTGAAAATATTCAGATAATCAGCAGCACAGAGCTAAGAAGCATTTATACGTATTTCTGACAATAGAAATTCCAAATTCATTTAAACACAGCAAAAAAAATTGTTCCTTTCAGTAGTCATTTAACAATGCTTTGCACTGACAGTGCTTATACACACCCAGGACTCTGTCACACTATCTGTGACAAAAACTGTAAGGCTTTTTGGGACAAGCTTTCAACAGGTTCATTCTATTGCTCTTGGGCAGGAAGGCAGCAGCTTTTTCACTAATTTGAGAACTCATTTCTAAAAAGCCCAACATCTCCAAGTCTCAAACAAAGAAAAGGAGAATACAGCTATAAAGAGCTGCAGCAAAATAAGAGAAAACACCAAATACAGCTTTAAATTAATCTACAGAAGAAATCCAGCTCCTATTGTCTGTCAGAACTTCCTGGGAAAAGCCAGATAAGCACAAAGAGGGATCAGTGAGGGGGCACTTTGGGAAAGAGAAGAGCACTGAGAGGACTGGAACACACTGACATTACGTCCATCATTTATTACACTTTAGTTAAAAAAACACATATTTAACTGATTTTTGTGTGTTCAGCATGAAGGGATGCTACAGTTAGAGCACATATACAATAATCACCAGCTAACTGGGCAAACTGGACAGAATTGCCAAACCCTGAACCAAAGGTTCAGTAACAGAACTGAACATGCAGTAACACTGCACCTGGACTAAGGGTCTCGTTGTCCAACATTCCTCCTTCACAAAAGCTTTCAAGATCTTCAGGCTTGACTTTGTCCCACGGTATGTAAGTCACACCCAACTCTACATCCCAATACTGCTTGTAGTCTGGCTTTATTCCTTTATTCAGAGCCCAGGCAATCTTGAGGGGTGTGAAAATAAAAGTAGTCAGCAAAATGTTTCCATTTTAGTGGATTTAATATTTCATTCTCACAAAACAGCATTTGAGGGTAAAAAGCAAAAAGCACAAGAGAAGCAGCTACAAAATTCTGAATTAAGTTTTTTTTAAAGCAGACTTAGTCCCTATTCCTTGGCTTGACCCTTGCACACCATTTGTAAAAATGTATAAAGCCAGCTTCTTCTGATGTTCCCCAGCCACTAAGATTAATTCCATTTCCCTTTGGAGGACAGTGTCACACTAATTTGACATTCTACAGAAGGAAGAACTTCACTAATTAATGCATACTTCCTTATTTATTAGTACACTTTTAGGATTATCCTACGTAATGAAACTCTGTTATGAGACAAATAACTGGCAATGAAAAACACACAGTGCCAGTCCCCTGTAATGAGCAAAAGGACACCGTTTCTGCTGATTAAACAGACAGTTACTGGCGATCTTTCAAGAAAACTGATACAAGTTCCACTAATCTCACTACAGACCAGGAACAGTAATTCTCAAAAACTGGTTCACTCACATATTTTTTCAGAATTTTAAAGATTACTGTATCTCCAGAATACATACATGTCTGAAATACCCCAAAGCCCAGCACAGATGAGACAGGATGACAGTAATTACAGCAGCTTCCCAAGAAGTACCTTGATGGATTTCTGGTTGACTTTGAAGTTGCCTCGGCTCAGTTTCTGGAGGGCTCTGTTGGCATCTTGTCTGTGCACCATGACAATGTAGGCACATCCTCTGGGCGGTATCATCTGGGTGGGGTTTAAGGGAAAAAGGTCATTTTGCAGATAACAAGGCAGTGAACAACACACAAATGCTCAGTTACAGCAAACTGGGACATCAGGGGGTGTTCCAAAAGGGGCTAGGGAAGTACAGAGGGGGATGTTAGTTTAAGAGGCTAGGAAAGCCAATATCTTCTGGAAATACACATTTCTAGTGAACTAAAACTTCCACAACTCTAAAATACGGCTGTTTTTTGCGTATTCAATCCTTTGAAATTGCTGAACAATAGCGTTCATGTAAATTCTAAGGTCTGGCAATTAGTTACTTTGTTGGAATGCACACTAATAGCCCCCTTCATTCTGCCAGATGCACCTCCACATTCAGTTCTAGCTGCAGATTTGGAATAATTTTTATTTGTAATGAATTTGAGGAAAAAATGCCTATGCTGTTTTACAAAATTTGGGAATAGGAAGAAAATTAGTCACTTCTTTTTTGTTTGAATGAATGAAATTTTTGAAGTTACTAGAACAGCTATAATTTATATATAAAATATTCTTAAATACAGCAAAATAAAACAATAGGTCTCCGTGCTTATGGCTAAAATGACAGAAGAGCATCAAGAACACCACTAAGAGTCCACATTCCTATAATCAAATAAAATGAAGCAGCCAAAGAACTCAGAAGCATGGGATGTAATTCTGCAGCCATCTCCTCACTTGCCATTCCTTATTCTCCAGAGAAAGCAGGATTTTTATGAAAATGAGATAATCTTCTGTATTACCCCACGAGCATTTTTATGTTGCAAGAAACTAAAGCAGCTTCCGTCTTGTTTGTGTACAACTCAGCCACATGAATTGAGAGTACACACTGAAAGCACAACATACAGGAAACGAGCCCGACTCTCTGGAATGTATCAGAAATAACGCTGCCTCAGAGCAGCCTGCAGAGATGTTCTGCACCCAAGCGTATCAAAGCAGCTTACACTGCACCCCTTATACTCACATTGATCGACTCAATGGGGCCAAACTCCTCCAAGAGACTTCCCACATCCTGCTGAGTTGTCCTTTTGTCGAGCTGTCCTACCCAGAGTGTGGTACTGCAAACTACAACCAAGAGTTAGCACAGGTTGCCAGAGCCATTACTGACACAAGCTCCTTACAGGACAGATACCCAACACTTATCTCAGCCCATGCTGAATTCAGGGTCATAACCAGGAAAGGAGCTCAGGGTATCCCACCGGCTGCAGATCACTGCAGCAACATTTAACACTCATCCAGGTTTTCCACCTGAGAGATACACAGCTGCAAACTTCGACAGCCAATGTGACAGAGTCTGGGAAAGGTGCTGGCAGCAGCACATCTCACAGCACTGCCAGGGACCTTCCACTGAACAGCTACCAGGGCTCCGCAGGCCTTTACACCCCTGGGACTGCCATTCACCAGGTCTTGGCTCATTAAATACCTCAGGTTTTTGTCTCTCTTATATAAGAAAGAATGGTTTTATTTTACTTGATGACCCCGGAGAAGATTCCACACTCCCAAGGAATATTCAGAAGATAACTACTATGTTTGGTCTATAAACACTGGCAAAGCCAGGATTATTTCAAAAATCCAAACATTAGCCTGTGTGTTTTCCAGGTCAAAGCTCCCCTTCAGGTTGGAGAGATACACAAGACTGAATACTTAGAAAAATTGTAATAATTTACAGTTAACTCAAATTCTTCTTGTTCAATCCGCTTTACCTTATATGTCTCGAAGGAAGGAAAATAAAAACACAGGGTTTCAGTTTTTCCTTTTTCTCATTTTACAGCCGAAATATTTCTAACTTGGAGACACTCCAAAAATGCTAAACTGTCTACTATGAGTAAAGGAAGTACAGGAAGTGTGGTGAAATTCCTACCAGGAATCACAAGGCAGTTAATTTTTATTCTATTTGGATGAGCCTCGGAAACCACAACAAGCAGCATTATACCCAAGGAACACAAAGACTTTGAAAGGGTCACCCAGAAAATGGCATTACTGGAACGCGCAGAGTTACGGAACCACGAAGAGAACAGACTCACCGCTGACAGTCTCTGACTTGATCTGGGGGAGGCCTTTGGAGCGGCGCTCCCTCTCCCGCTCGCGCTCCCGCCGCTCCTGGGAGCGGGACTTGGGCGAGTGCCGGCGCCGGTCCCGGGAGCGCGACCGGGAGCGGCGGTGCCGCGAGCGCCGCGAGCGCGAGCCCGACCGTGAGCGTCTCCTCTTGGGGGACCTGTGGGGACCAGAGCCACGGATGGTCAGTGCTTGTCACCCCGGCACCGACACACGACCTCAGTTAACTGCTTAAGTACCCAAAGACTTCCATCAATAAAGCAATAAATCAATCCAAGCTCATTCACAGGCACTTAGAACTACGGTGAATTACTGCAGTAGCATTTCTGTGCACTCCAGCTGAACAGCTGATTACTTTCCATCTTCTCATCATCTATTAATTTTGTCTTGAAGCTGACCACCAAAAGTGTGTCCACTTCAACACAGAAAAAGTTACACCTGCATCAACGAGGAAAACGTTTAGCGCTTTTAGAAAAAAAAGGCTAAAAAAGAGATTATAAATAAGTTCTGTCACTGAAATTTTATTTTACATCTTGTTCAAGTTCTAAACCACTCAAAGCATAGAAGACCTTGTAAGCCTTCAGAGAAATCATGTGGAACTTGGCAAGGAGGAAGACTTGCAACTAAATGGAGAGTGGAGCCAGATCTGCTTGGTCAGCTGGGATGTGACACACGGGCTCTAGGACACACAAAGTCTCACAGCACACAGATCACAAATGTTTTTGTAAGGAAAGTGTTTTTGGAGCACAGGCAAAATTAAACTATGATATTCTGCCTCCCTAAAATTTACTCTGGACTGACAGGCACGGAAGTTACTCTCTCCCACTAACAGAGAACTGCACAGATACCAAATTTCCCCAAGAAGGGAGATGACTTTCAGAGGTTCATATATCTTAGAGTTGCTAATCTACTTTTCATTCCTGCACTAAAAGAACTTTCACTCATTTACCTTGATGCAGATCTAGATCTTGATTTCCTACTGTCAGAAACATGCCGTTTTCCCTCCTGAATGGGTGGCTGTTCCACTTCCATATCCTAAAACACGAAGTTGATGGGTGTTACGGGTGAGCAGCACAAGCATTTTATTTCTTTTTATGCTCAGACTACATTAACAGCACTGAAAATACACTGAATATTCAAATGTGAGAAATTAAAGAGTAACGTGACTCAAAAGCTTCACTCTGCGGTCACTAGCAGGGAGAGGGTCCAGCATTGCATGTACTTAATACAGCCACTGAAAAGACATCACAGAAATAATTTATACAGTTCTCATTTTCAATTTGCTAATTACTGGTTTTCCACATTTTACTCCATTTCAGCACCACCTGCATCTCCACAGAATACAGTTTTATTCCTTAAGATCAGTCAGTGGATCCTGCTTCATCATCAAAATCCCAGGCAAAGTGAGGTCTACTGCAACTTTTCTCCCAGATGTTAGAGGAACCTACTTTAAGCCTGAAGCATGCTGGAGACAGGAAAGGGGTAAGTCCTGGAGCTATCCAACTGTCTCCCAGCAGAGCCGGCCTCGCAGCCAGCTGTGTCCCGCTCATCCTGACATTTCTGCTCCACGACAATCCACACACATTTGCGAGAGACGCGTATGAGAGCACTGAAGTCGGTTTGTTCACGGCAAGGGCTGCTCACCTGCTGGTGGGGTTTCTGCAGGTGCGGTTCAGCCTGGACTGGGAAGGGAGACTGGAAAGTTGGCTGCACTGGTGCTGCTGGAGGCATCACTGGCTGAGCCATGGGAGGGAACTGGGGGGTAGGCAGGAGACCAAAACCTGGCATTTGCCCATTCGGAGGGAGCGGCACCTTGGGAGAACAAAAAACACATACAATTCCAGGCAGGAGAAGAAATCACATCTGCTTTCCCAGCTGGCTCAAGTAAAGTTGTATGTCTGCTCAAAAGTCACAATAAAAGATGGGGGAAAGATGAAGCAGGGCAAGCATTTGGGTGTAGAAGTAACAATATTGTCCTTCAAAGCCTGACTAGGACAGACAACAAAAATATGTTTCTTTGGGAGGATGGAGGGCTAAGGCACATTCACTCTTCACCAACAGGAAAATCATTTCCTTACTTCTGCATCAAAAGAAACAGCAAAGGATAGAAAACACAACAGGGGGACACGGGAAAAACCTGGAGTTACCTGGTGCCGCATCGGATCCTGCTGCATTCCCATCATCCGCTGCTGAAAAGGATCCATATTTGGGAGCTGAGGAAATACTGGCTGTTGCATGCCTTCTCCTGGAAACCCACTAAAACCAGGAATATTTTGGTAAGACAAGTCAGTAGATGCACAGATTTTTTTTGTCCTTTTTTCCACAGATTTCCATACACATTTACACGTTCTTGCTGTTATTTTAGACAGAACAATTATCTTTACTATGATCCCATTTCCAACAAAAAAAAGAAAAGGAAGAAAGAGTGCCTTCTTGATATTTTCTCCATTCTAAGAGTAGTCCTTTCACATTTAAAGAGATGCTACAGAAAGGTTAGAGCCTCTCTCCCCCTGTACTTATATGAGCTTGTTAAAGATCTCAGCCTACAGAAACATTTCAGGAAGGTTTTCTGCCTTAGGCTAATTCTCTTCCTTTGCAGTTCCTCTTTCGGGAACAAAAGAAGTAATGCTTTTCTCCTCAAGGAAAAGAAACTGGCTGTACTTTTGCTGTAAGAAAACACTTTGGTTTGGGAGGAAATAGGGCAGAGGAGAAGGGGGTGTGTATCACATGAGGACTACAGAGATACAGCTCATCACTTCCTGATTCAACACACAGAATGGACAGTGCTCAGGGAGTTCGGGAGGTCTGTGCAGGTAACAGGACCTGCTTGCAGGATGCAGCCTGTGCAAGAAACTCAGCAGGATTTCAGGGTGATAAAGGAATTTCATGGTGATGGGAAATGGAACTTCGCAGTGTTTGAAGACAATTCTGAGAAGATTCTGGACAGATCAGTATTTTATAGAGAGAATTACTGAGCTTGCATGCCCAGACTGGGAGCACTGGAATCCCACCCTCAGGAACACCTTGCACAGTTGTGAGGTACTAAGGACAGAGGCTCTGAAGCACTCCCAACAGAACATAAACATGCCCACAAGCCTCCAGCCCGGCAGACACAAGCAGTGCTTATGTTTGAGCTACCTCATCTTTCTGCACTCCGGAGTTCCATCTGTATTCTAAGGCAAATACTAGCAATTTCCTTCAAAGGCATTTAAATGAACTACTACTTGTGGACATAAAGTGCTCAAGGTGAGAGACACAGTCAGAAAGCTGATGACAGAGTTAGTGGTTCTGGTTCTGAGAGCAGGGTTTAGATGCAGATACAGAGAGTAAGACACGGGGCCACGTACTGAAGCAGGGAAAAAAGAAATATGGACTAACCCCGGCATTGAGCACCATCCAGCCTGTGCACTGAATGAGAGAGAGGTCCTGTGGAAAAAACTGGGATGTGGTCATGTCATTCCAGACTTTATCATAATGCACAGCAAAAGGGAAACAGGAGTCTGAGCTCACTTGCATGGGGACTGAATGTCTGCCAACATAAAGCTGTAAAGCCAATTGTCATTTCTTGAATACTTAAAACTATCACAATGTTTGGAATAGCAACTTCTCCCCAGCCAGTAAAGCGATCCAGTGATGCCCTGACACACTCAGTTGTACCGTAAAAACATGGAACTCATCTTCAAACCAAAACCGAGCTTTTCGCTACAGAACACAGTCCTCCATCCATCAAAGAGGCAACACAGATCTGCACCAGATCACCAAAGTAACGAGACACAAAAATCACCCCACCAAAAGCTGTTAACAGTGTTTTAAATTTGGACTGTAGCAGTTAAACGCTGAACTAACTTAGAATTTTAATCTACTTTCCAACCTAAAAATGTTTTAGGACAACGGTTCCTTAGTTTTATTATGACACAGAACTTACAAAGCCGGCTGAGACACTGAAGGGGAAGGAGTTGAATCTTCTTTCTTTGCATCTTCCACTGCTTCTGGTTCATCATCATAGTCAAACCGATCTAGCAGCTTCTGAAAGAAATCACATCAGGGCAACTGTTTTTTCTGTATCTTACCCAGCTGGCAGCCAAAATATCTTTATTATCATAGTCTTACAACATACGTAAGCTCTGAAACTAAAGACAACGTCAGAATTGGGGAAAAATAAAAATCTATATTCCAATACAAAATAAAAACTGTCCGAAACCAGTTTTCTTCAGCTTCAGAAAATGCAAACCAAGACTTACTTTGTCAAATGATGTTTTCTGCTCAGGTGCTGTGAAAGCAGCTTTCTGCTCTGGGGGCTGTGCTGCTGTGGTTTTCAGCTGAGCAGTAATAGCTTGAACCTGAGCCATCACAGTGTTGTCTATGACTGGTGACTGGGGCTTCTGAGGCTGCTGGAAGGTCTGCAGGATTTGCTGGAGCTACAGAAACGTAAGACAGTATTAAGTGTATGTTCTCATATTAACACCAAGTATTGAAAGAGTTGTAGGACATAAATTTTACGTCAATACAGACTGTGGCAGGGGACAAACACACCAACAACCTGACTGAACTGTGGAGCATGTACAGCAAGACCAAGAGTCCCTTTTTAAATACGCTGGTGGCAAAATTCAGTAGATCCCAACACTGCAGAGTTCAGGCCCTTCAACACTGCAAACATTTAAGTGGACTGAACAATAAAATTCCCCATTTCCTTTGAAATATTCCACATGTTCTGGAAACCCTGTAACTGCATCAATTCATAACTAATTATTTAGGAACATATAACTGAATATCATCAAATATTGCAATTTCTGGATGGAAGAATTTAAATACTCCCAAGTTTTCCACTGAAGACCTCAGGGAAACTCTTTCGCTTGAAGTCCAGGCTATCAATTCCACCGTTCCCCCCCTCATTTCACATGGAAACTGAAGCTAAACAAAATCCACAGGCAGGTTACCTGTTGTCCTTGCGTTGTCTGGAACAACTGGGCTACAGCTGCAAAGGCATCGGAACTGGGCAGCTGCGGCACGGTGGGCACTGAGTTCGCAGTCACTTGAGGGGGCTCCGAGGGAACCTTGGCCGGAGGGGGCGGCGAACCTGAGGGTTTCCCAGGAACACAGAAAGGGCTGCGTGACTCCAGAACATTCCTCTTGCTCCCCACAAAAAGTGTCTGGCTACAACTCCCTATTTAACCCAAAAGGACCTATTTACACCACCCCAGCAGCACATTCTGTTCGTTCTGCCACGAACTGCTCCAGTCACTGCTCACATCTGCACTGTGGATGTACTAAGACAGAAAAGCTGGTCCCACACAGAATTTTATCTCTTGGCTCCACGTTTGTAGCTGTGCAGGTTTAGAAAAGCTCTCACTCAAACAGCATTAGGCAACGAGCTTCAATACCCTGAATGTGGTGGTTCTGCTTCCACAGATCTGGGCTCATCCTTTTGCATGAATGATCCAAATCAACCATCTCATGGCTCACTGGAAGAGCAGCTGAGTTCCTCTCAGTATTTTCCACCAGTAACTGAACTTTTGCTGAGAAGTCTGGCAATAATTAAAGGTTTTTAAGGATTACTACACAGGCAGTTTTCTTTGATAAAGTTTGTTCACATGTCCCTTTTGCACACGCACAAGCCACACCTGCAGCTGAAATAAATCCTCTCACCAGGAAAATGACATTTACTCATTTTTCCAGGAAAAGACTCCCATTTCCACTGAGCTCTGCTGAAACTGAGATCACAATTTAAGACATGCTATTAGTGTTCCCATTCTCTTTGCCTTACATTACAACACCTTTTTTAATAAACATCTTGCCAGTACCAAGTAAATTAGCAATAATCCCATCAATTCCTACATACTGTAAGTAACTACTCTTTAGCAAATCTTAATGGACATAATAAAGCTGTACAAGGAGTGAGTTAAAAAAACATCCACAGATAGAAATATTTAGTTTGGAACACTAAGCAAACATGTTTGCCTTGCAATAGCAACTCCTTTAAAGCCATTCCTCTGTTTGCACTTCAAATAACTCCAGTGTTGACAGGCAGCAAGCACAGGCAAATGTGTTGAATAATACTTTCCCAGAAGTGAAATGCAACATAAAAATAAAGCAAAAAGGTATGTGTTGTTTTTAAATACAAAGTAACTCCCAAATTATTTCCTGTATATATTCAGAAGGATATTTGCTTGCTCAAGGGAGAAAATTTGCATTTCTCTCTGTCTTTCTGGGATAAACAGACTCTACTTCACATAATGTATTAATGTATTTATTACTATTCATTAGCATATTTATTTCAGGGCCAAATTATCCCCTCTGGTGCATCTGAGTAGTCTCACTGAAAATCTCTGCAGAGGGCAGCCGACCTGTTCACACCTAGTGAGGAGAGGGAGCTGGACAGGCAGCACTCCTCACCTGTCCCAAAATCCAACGGTGCAGCCACCACTCTGCCCCCAGGCTCGGATGCTAAGGCATTCCCTGCCCCTGCCAGGTTTATAAAACCTATAATGGGATACACTTCCCTGAGCACAGCTGGAGACGATTTCACTGGTGCTGTTGTGCATCACTGTTTCGCTGTCTCTCCCCACACCTCACTCCCTCCATTGCATTTTCCCAGCCCTACTCCATGAGCACAGTAAATAGGGAGGTTACCAAAGCTCAGTGTGAAACACAGAGCGCAGAGCCAAAAAGCAGCCCTCCGGAGAAAGAGGGAACTGTGGAACGCATATTCCCCGTAACCTCACTCCCAGCTTTTCTGTGGCACTAAATAGGTCAGTGCAGGCACTGTGGGCAGGCTGGCACTGCTGTGCTCTGCAGGTCGGTGCTTCTCAGCCAGCAGCCCGTGCAAAATCCCAGGCACAAATGTTCTGTTTGAGAGCCTGGACGTGAAACACCAGTTCAAGACTTGCAGGGCTGCACACTGAGACACTGACAGCTGCTCCTTTCAGCTGCGAAGCTGACTCAAAGGAAGATGAAGCTCTTTAACATCTAAGATCCCACTTACTTACCTGGATTCTGGCATTAAAAAATGACATCAGAATTATAAAATTGAGAAATGACATAAAGATACTTCAAAGCAAAAGAAAAAATAGTATCTGTTTAAGAGGGGACACTGAAGTCACTTGTAAACGTGCACATACATATGTACACGTGCATATATATCGTAAACATTTCAGGTATTTCCCAAGTCAGTATTCACATGCCGATAATTTCTGAACTACAGTATCAGCATTTATTTAAAATGAGTTTGGCTGCTCATTGTGACAAAGCTGAATTTATTGCTATGTCACTGCTGGAACTAAGAGCAGGCACTTTGTGCTGAAAGCAAACAAGCTATTGCCATTTGCCCTTTGAGAGCAGAAGTTAAAATGTCATTCCTACCTTCATTGTTAGTAGCATTTTCTGCCATGGGTGCAGTGGCACTAGTTCCTGCTGCCATATCCAAGAGAGGCTGAATTATTTCAATCTTAAATACTCCATTTTTCTGCCAAAGGTTCAGGACACGAACAATTTTACTCTGTTAAAACAAAAGGAAGCACCAGTGCTGAATCCAGCTTTCTTAGTCACCATTTTATCTTCTGTATGCAGAGAAGGTTTGAACAGCACGTGACATAATCAATTTAACAAACCCTGTGTCGTTAGGGTACAGGTACGTCAAAGGGCAGCAACACCTTTGAACTGGCAAAGACTGAAACTGCCAACTTATTTTACTGTCAAAGCAATCTGTGACATTTCCCTAAAACTGTTCTGGACAGTCAGAAATCCAGGTGTGATGTACAATCCAGGACATCATTTCACAGATGGTCACAAAGGGATGAAACAACCAACCCACGTGACCAAAAAGAGAAAATGAAGATGAGCTGGAAAGCCTTCATGAAGAGAGGGGCAATTAGACCAGAAAATGCTACTACAACACTTCAAAGTCAGATTGAGGGCTCTTTGCTTGGTATTATTCCTAACCCAACCAATTCTATGTTGAGACCAGAAACTGCATCTCCATCATTATCCAAAAGATGAGGAAAGCAAGTGGGAAACATCCTCACTGATCACTGCAGAAGGATTAATTTAGAATCTCTGATTGTCAGCTGTTATTTTAAGCTCATTTCTTTTTTTTTTTTTGACATGAAGAACAATGCAGCTTCCAGTAACAAGCTGGAAATTGGCCTTTCCTTCTTTAGCCCAGCATTAAAACAAAAATGTCTCAGTAGTTGTGCTGCTTCAACTGGAACAAGCAAGCAGGTAGAAGTCAGAACACACCGCTGTATTGCTGTCCTTTCTGCAGACTTAGTCATTCACTTGCACACATATAAGCTTTAAGTACCTTTAACTTCAAATGAATTGATTCTGTTCTTTCACTGTGACTCAGTTATATACACCCATGTAAATCCACCTCTACCTGAATGATTAAAGAATTTTACAAAATGTTTGCTAAAATAACATCAATTAGAGAGAAAACTGAAATGTCTATTTTTAAGTAACATTTTGGTCTGAAAAACAGTTAACTTTAAAACAGCAGCAGTTTTTTGCTTTGGGTATTCTCTCTCTCCAGAAGACCTGAAAATTATACAAAGGCCAAAAAACGGGCACATACTCTCGTTTTCAGTCACATATTAATTTTACAGAAAGACTATTTAAAAAAAAAAAAAAAAAGGTAGCATTATCCTCTTCAGATATCACCAACAGTTGGTGTGTATCTGCAGATCAGGGGGTTTTTGTTTAGGAACTGGACATTTATTAAAGCAAGCATGTTATCAATAATAATATTCCCTACATCAAGTAGTTCCATGAAGGAGATGGACAGTGTCATTCGTTTAGATGAACAAAATGGTAACACAGAAACAGAAAGGAGAAGGGACTGCTCTGCTTCACAGGCTATCAACGCAGCAGCTCCTGAATTTCAGATTCAATGCCCGAAGGTCTAAATGTTCCACATTAGAAAACTACAGAGCATCCAAGCCTTTCAGAAGTTTATTTAGAGAGTTATGGAGGAAGTTAGGTAGAAAAGGAGTATTTCACTCTTACAAAGAAAAAGGGAGTAGATGATTTTCTGGAAACCAACTGGCAACTTCTAAAACACACTGATCTTGGGAGTCTCGAAACTGTTCTGACAGAGGTCACAAAAACCATCTTCTCTGGACCACCAGGAATTCACGCCACTTTCTGAGCCTCTGTTCTATCAACAAGTACAGCAGAACTAAGAAAAATGAGGCCTTAGACCAGTGGAGAGCACCAATGAAACTCAAGTATGGGACTGGGAAAGACTGAAGAAATCAACACGATGATTTTCTTAGAAAACATTTGTGAACAGAACATGATTATTTTCTTAGAAAACATTTCTCAGCAGAACAGCCTACAAAACCAAAGCTTCTCATGCAACACTTTCTTGTTGTGGCAGACACCGCCTTCCAGAGGAAGTTTTGCTGAAGGAGCCTCAAGAAGAAAAACTTTTGGCACAGTAACACACACTGCTGAAGTGTCTGCATGGGCAAAACAAAACTGATGAGGTCAGGCAAAATACATCTTTTAACTTGCACTTGCATTTAACTATCATCTTTGATAATCCTTCTCAGCAACAGTCACTAGCAGGGCCACAGAGAATCCCCAAATCACTGTTACAGGAGTGCAAGCACCAAGGCAGCACCACATCAATGCACGGCAACACTTGAGAAGTGCTCGTCCTACCTTGTCTTCAGATGGACACAGATACAAATACTGGAATGTGGCAGTAATATTTTTAGAGAATCTTGGCCCAAAAACATCCTTGTCTGTTCCGAACTGGTGCCGAGACTGCCGAACAATGGAGTCGATGACGTACAACCCCGGGACTTTGTACTCCGGCTTGCACTGCAAACAGCACAGCGATTCTGCGTTAGGCAGGGCCACCACAAGGTAACATCCCCCTCAGAGCCTCACAGGAAATCTGCTCTTGGGCTGAAACACAGCCCTGCATTCCAGCCTGTTGTTCTTCATGCCCAGGCAAGCATGAACACTGCATTCTCTGGAAATATGTATTGTCTTCGTGACAATTCATCTCAAGTTCAGCACCTCCAGGCTCCTCCCCAGCTGCTGCATGGGGAAGATGGGAAATCTCACAATCTACTTCTTTCCCCACCTCCTTAATGTATTATGGAAAACTACAATGTGGAGATGATATGGACAAAGTGATACCAAAATGTGTGAAATCCTAACAAACCAGAATTTCCCCCTTCAATCCTAAGAAACAGAAGCCTTCCTGGTTATTTACTAGCATTATTAGCCATATCTAGTAAAGCATGCAGATAACTTTATCAATAAATTTCAGTGTTTTTTCCCTTTTTACCTTTTTGATAAACTTCTCCACAATCTGGACAACATGCTTGTAGAGCTGGAAAATAAATACATCCATTAATTTACCATCTAGTCAGCAGTGGCACATCATTTTAGAAGCATTTTAATTCTTCGTGCTTACTACCATTTCGGAAAGGCTACAGAACATTGCAGTCACGTTCTAAAAAGCAGGATGTTCCCAAACTGAGTTAATCAGGCATGGGGAAAAATATTCCATGGGGGAAACCCAGACCCAAGGCAGAAGTGTGTCAGTGTGCACAGAAGGCACAGAGCTTGTCAAGTATTAGTGAAAGCTTTTTGGATTTACTTTCTATGCAATCCACACTGGTTTCACATGTTAAGGTGCAGCTGCATCCTGCAATATTTAGTTTTATTACACAAAAATCACAACGCTCTAGTGGGTGTAGCATGAAAAAGCAACGACTCAAAAAAACCAAGCTGGCATTTTGCTCCTAGTCCAAAACCAAGGGATGATATTCACCACCCACTTGTTTCTAGACAACAGCCTTAACAGCAACTAGAATAAACCATCCCCAAAGCTGAGATTGGGAAATCCTGAGTATTTACTTACAAGTGAAATAATAAAACATTGCTGCTGTTACAGTTTCATCTTTGTTTTGTTGTATTTTACCTTAATAGCTTTAATGGCAGCTTTTGTGATGAGAATCATCTTTGCTCGGGAAATAGGAGGTTTCATCTCCATCAGTGAGAAGAGCTAAACAGAGAAAACAAACATTAAAAATATATTCTTAAGTTCAGCAATTAAGCAAAAACAACATTTCAGGTGGGTGATTTGATTACTGCCATCCCACACTCTGTATGGCCTGGGAGAACCGGCTGTTTTACAAACCCAACAGAAACCAGCATTTCCAGGTTACTGCTAAGAACTAGCTTTTTCTCTTTAAAAAGCTGCTCTGGAGACTTGGCTGCCTTACCCTCCAAACGGCACCCAGGGGAAAAGTTCACTCCTCAAAGACAACATCTGCAGAAGTTATAGATACTATATGAAGTTTATAAAGGTTTATATGGAGTATATAGAAGTTATGTGTCACCTTTATAGGTGACATTGGCCATAACTGAAAATGAGCATTAGCTCCATGTTTCAGAAACTGAGGGCAACCAGAACTGGCACACAGAGCAGGGGAAGGGCTGGACACAGAAAGCTGAGGATACACACATAACTGTTTTTATCTTGAAATATTCCTCACAAATCATAGAAGAAATTGGTTTGTGTTACATAATTTCATTTTCATCTTTACCGTGAAGAAAAAATTGAGCCCTTGAATACTAGTAAAAAATGTCATCAATTCTTTCCCACAAAGCAAAGTAAGAGAATCAAAGTGTCTTCATTTGTCAGTGTAATGGAAAGTAAGACGTCCTTTAAAAATTTGTCTCTTATTTTTCTAATTAATTTAAAGTTCCAAGATACTGGTAAAGTGACCAACCTACACAGATTTATCCACAGTCTAAGGTAAGGGGGGGAAAAAAAAAATCAATGAAGGAGATAAAAAAATTGGCCAAATACTCAAAGACAAAGGAAGTGCTAACAGAGCTTTCAGCTGTACAAAAGGAAGCCTTACACCTAGAAAACACAAAGAGTAGGAAACAAGGTATTTACTTCCTTAATTTGATTCCTATTCCAGGAGATAGGAAAGAAGAAAAACTGTCCTTCCAGACAGGGGTAGCCAGATGCCTTTTCCAACATAAGACCATGACTTTTCATTATTCATCTCCACAAAATGCAAGTTCTTTTGCCAGAACGTTGGGGTTTTAAAGCCATTTCAGCTGTAAGAGATACTTCAGCTAACATCACTGCTTACTGAGAAATCACAGTATGGACAAATAAAAACTGCCAGATAAAAGACAGAAGGAGAGAAGGGTCTGTGAGCTGATGTTTTTTAAAAAAATCTTGTTTTCAGTTTCGGCTTAATTGCTTTAGAGTAAGTGCAGAGACTCTTGATGAACAAAGTCAGTGCTATTATTAAACCTCAGGAAAGTCTGCTTCAAGAGGTAGCGAAAGGGGGGGGAAAAATCCAAACCTCAACACCCACAAACAAACCACCAGGAGGCTCAAAAACTGAGATGGAGGAGGAAGAAAAGGAGCCAGCACTAAGACAGGCACTCCATATCCCTTCCTTTACACATGAAGAAGCAACTGGTCCTCCAGGAAAAGATCCAGCCCCATAGAATAAGAACAAAGGAGCTGGCGTGAAAGCACCGCTTTGGCATTTGTATTTCAGGGACACGAGGAGAGACCCTGAGGAAATTGGGAGAGCTCAGAGCAGGGCCCAAGGGGAGAAGAAGAAATGAGTGCAGCAAAAAAATAAAAAGTGTCTTTAAAGTATCCCAAGCAGGACATTGCACCTGGGGGAAACATGGGAAAAAAAAATTAAAATCCAAGGAGAAATAAACTGCCAGGGAGAACGAAGGCACACATCCATGAGTGTGCATATCTATCTATCTGCTCTCTTTTCACCCCCACCACCATCTCTTAGAACTTTACCTCAGAACTTTGCTCCTTTTTGTTTAATTACCTAAGATCTTAGAACACCGAATGACTATTTCTAACCAATTTTTATGTAATTCTCAGTATCAGTTACATGTGTCAACACCATGTTTTAGAGATGGGTACAGCTAAAATTTAGCCCCCTTCCTAGTTCCTCGTGGCTTCCCCCTGTTGGAAGGGGAAGCTGCTCAGAAGACACCCGGGTACTTCCATCTGCATTCGTTCAATCAGACTTGGATCTTCTTTCTTGCACGTTTCCCAAACCAATATACAAAAAAAGCCACCCAACCCCTATTTTCAGAGAGCTATTTCCCAATAATACATCCAATTCCTCAAAGGACACCATGATCAGCTCAAGGAACAACTTGGACACAAAAACTTACGCTCTATTTACAAAAAAAAAGCGATGAATGTAACAAAAGCAAAGAAAATTTACAGCTCGAGAGGTTTCCAAAGTCCTGCCTCACAATAGGAGCCTGTCCCTGGAATGCTCTGACCTGCTAGAAACAACTTTCTGCTTTTACTGACCCTAACTGCATGTTTACAGGATGTCGATACAAAAGAAGTGGAGGTATTCAAGAGCCCGTTACACTCAGGCCACAGTACAAAATATAGATTTAAGAGTATTGCTGGGTGCTTTTCCCAGCAGGACGGAAGTACACTGTAAAGCATCTATAAAGCCAGGGATGTAAAAGGCAAACAATTCACCTGCTTAATTTCAGGGTAATAAATGCTATTAAATAACAAAGATGAGCCACTCATTAACCCATGGCAGGACAGCAAAGGGAGACCAAGCATAGAGTGACTGTCCCCAAATGCAAACTCAGTGTGAAGTACAGAAGTTCCACAGAGAACGCAGGAGTGGCAGGAGTGAACAGAGACACCTTCCAGCTCCCACTGCGCCCCTGCTCCAGCCCAGGAGCCCCGAGAGGTGCAGGAGGGGCGGGTAATGGCACGAGGAACAGGGTGGTGATGGCCTTTACTTCTCAGTCTTTTAAGCAGCAAATTACTAATTTCTCTCATTCTATAATTCATGCCCTTTGATGGTTTAGTTCACGTGGAAACCTGAACACCAGAGGGTTTTGGAGAACTGCTACTTTAAAATTTACCAAGCTTGATGTATGATATTAAGCCTATCTGTTTTAAGTGTGAGATAACACAGTGAAAGCACCTTTTAGGACTTGAACTGACTTCCTCGGCTTTGCTCTCCTGCTCAAGTGTCTCTGCCATAAAAAGGTGTCTTCATTTACAAACGAAGAGCTATGGGCCCATTTTATACACTCACTAAATAAACTCCAGAGTACAGCAGCTGCACAGAGAGGAGCAGGAGCTACTGAACCAGACAGTGGTTAGTGATTAGTGGATATCAGGCACCCAGGTCATTGTCAGGACATCTCATTCAACCTCCCCTTCTCCAATTTCCAGAGCAGTCTAACATGCCCTCAACCATTCCAACATGTCTTAGGTGTCCAACAACACTTCCCAAAGCAGGCTCCGTGCACAGGCAGTACTCTGTACATTCACTCACTGTCTTCTGGAATGTATTTTATTTATGCATTTAGAAACTACCCGACCCAGCCAGCCACAAGTGACTTACAGACATAACTGCAGCTGCTTGTTCCTGTACAGAAAGAAAGGGATGATGGAAACCACCACCAACAAGCACAGATATTACACTATTTTGTTAGCAAAACACCTTTCTTGTTAATGCATGACCAAATCTCTAAAAGGAATTCTGTCAGCCCTATACATTTTCCTTCCCCTCTAAAAGTCACTGCTTCCTTTCCTCTTCATATCCCTGTTCTTCCTTAAGGGAAGGAGAAGGATCTGTTGCTAAGCTGTATCTCAGAGGATCAATACAAGTTTTAAATGCTTGACCACCAGCTGTGAAGCGCAGCAAGCATTAGGTGCTGCTGAAGGTAAGAGATCACCATAACATCCATAGCTG
This sequence comes from Oriolus oriolus, assembly GCA_013400235.1. Classification (NCBI taxonomy): domain Eukaryota; kingdom Metazoa; phylum Chordata; class Aves; order Passeriformes; family Corvidae; genus Oriolus; species Oriolus oriolus. Next base: position 246,751 of record VXBT01007926.1, read on the forward strand.
TCAGGCCACATTCTTTGGAAAATAAAGTGAGATTTGAATTTGACCAGATATGACCCCCAGGCAATGAAGCTCAATGGCACTTCATCAACTAAGCTACTTCTGTGGCCTAGAAAGACCATTCACAAATCCTGAATCACTGGGGAGGAACATCTTCACAAAAGATACTCATATGAAAATGACATCATGCAAGTGCACAGAATAGAGTTTTGTTTTCTACTCATGTGCTCTGGAAATGCAGCTTTCAGGATCAGTGCAGGGCTCTTTTGTCCAGCACATCTCCTGGAAAGCCGTTTGTCTAGGCTTCTCAGGAATCTCTACCAGAATGTCACAGCTTCCAATATTCCTGGAAACAAGCTCAAGGCAGAGGCAAGAGACTCCAGCCAGATGCTGGTAGTTGTGTCCTTGCTCCTTTTCTGTGCACATGGAGACTCACTGGGGATCCTGAGCTCCAGTAACTGCTGGAGAACCACTAGGAAGGATATCCTGCTAACCTCTATTTATAGCACCTCAGGATGGAGAGGAAGGTTGTCACAGAACAGGGAAAATAAAGTCTTGCCATTGGCAGAAAACAGCCACAATGGATCCAAACTCCAACTGTCCAGTGCCCTGAGGATGGGCAAACAGCAAAGAAGGAATGTGCATCTCCAACTTTAAATAAACAGCCCCCAGGACCTCTCATCTGTTTGTCTCTAGGCACATTTAGGTGGGGTATCAATTGTTTCAGGGGTACACATTAACTACTATCAACCTGAGATGCAGGACTAAGTGAATAATATGCATTACTCAATACAAATAAAAGATTACAAAACAGGAAAGTTGACTTTATTTCCAGCAGCAAGGTTGTGAAAAAAAATCTTTATTTCTAACTTTTATAACCAGTAAACTATGCCTCAAGTTTTCCAGATTAAAGAAAAGGACAGCTATTCCCTAAACTAAAACATGCCAAGGATTTATATGGCAGATGTGTGGGTTTGGTGGGGGTTTTTTGTTTGCTTGTGTTTTGCGGGTGTGATTTTGAATTTTTTTTTCCTAAAGAAAAAATGTTTTCTTGTTTTCTTAAAAACATAAAAAGTTCTGCCCCATTATCCAGGTACCTTCTGTGATTTATTTATACCGTACCATTACTGTAATATAACATATACACCTAGCAGCACATGAATTCTAACGCGTGAAAGTAAACTCCTCAGAGAAAACACACTACACATTTGACCTGTCAAATCCCACCTACTCAGTTGGCAGCACCTGCTCGAACTATAGCTGGATTTAAAAAAAAAGCAGCCAATACAAACCCCCTGCTTGCTCCTGCAGAAACACGAGGATTTGGAAGAGGACATTTATTGGCAAAGTTGCATTCAAAATGCAGGTCCAAAGAACAGGACTGGGAATGGCACCACAATCCAACATGATGGAATTACACAACCCAGGAGTTCCTACCCCTTCCGGGAGCCAAACTCATTTCTCTCCTTCCCCAAGCCCTTCTGTCCAAGAGGGGACACCAACCCCACAGCTTAGAGGACACCTGATCGACAGCCACGCTTTGAACTCCGGCCTCCCACCATCCGAGAAACTGCTGCAAACACCAAACCCACTCAAAAACCCCAAATGATGGGACCACCTAATGGAGTTAGTGGCATCTCCTCTTTCAGGGAGAGGGGCAAAGAGCTGGCAGGTGGCACCTGCAGGGAAGCAAAGCCAGAAGGGAATCACCTCTAGCACGCATGGGAAGGGCAGCACCAAACTGCAGTTGGAGCTGCCATGGTAAAACCGCAACTCCCTGGCTATAGTGGCATTGTACAGCCAGCAAGTGCAGGAATCCCGGGCCTGCAGGGTATTCTGTAGCTGCCCCCATCTTCACTGCTGAACCTGCTCCCCTCCCAGTAAAAGAATTAACTCCTCAGTGACCTGGGAGTGGCACCTCTGGAGGCCTCAAAACGGGGAGCTGTACGGGCAAATGAGCCCTCCCAGGCTGAGCAGCCCATGCTATCCCCACCACTGTGAGAACAACACCCAGACCCTCGGTACAGCTGCTCTCTCACTGAGAAAGCCCAGGAATGAACAATACCTGCCTGCAAATCTGACCCTCCTCACACTGCATTTCAGCCTGCGTCGCTTTGCATGCACAGCTCCAGGCAGCACGGAAAAGGGAAGGGATCAGTCTGAGAACTGGACTTTATGTCCTGCACAACACCACAAACACAGCTCCGGAGAGGGAACAGGGCAGGAACCACACAGCCCCTGAAGTTATTCATGTGCTGCTTTACACACCAGTAGTTCTACAGAAGCACTCAGGCGTACAAAGGACTGCAGAACAGGGATCTAGCAAGTACAGCTTCCTCCCCCAGAACTGAGATCCAACTCAAACCCAGTGCTTTGCTCTTCCAGTAGCCAGACATCAGGATTTCACTCAGTGTTTCTAACTGCATCAAAGCAAAGCATCCCACCATCCCTACATGGGAGAGGAAGTGGTTCGGATCAAAACATGCCCGTTTCCAAGACACGGATTAGTCATGGGATCCCAAGAAACACCACTTGTGCTCTGCAGTCACCACTCAGCACCAGCAGTGGGGTTATTGTTTGAGAAGCACTGGGCACTTGCCTGTACCATTCAGGCCACTGCTCATATTTAGGCAGATAATTAAGAATCTTGCTGCTCCCTCTTTACATCTGAAAATGGCACACGCGCGCTGTTTTAATTTTTTTGGGAAGGTGGCTTTGCACCCTGCCATGCCACTGGTTCAGAGCTGCACAAAACCCCCAAAACACAGGCAAGTAAACAAACCACTAACAGGAGGTGCCTGCTATCCACTTCGCCCTTTGCACTTGCACAGTTTTGGTAAGGATGAGGGCCTTCTCAGGTGTGTGTAGGAGAAGCCCTTGCAGAGAGTGAACCTTACACAGCCTGAGTCCACCACACGGGAGCAGCTGCCGTTTCTCCTGTTTCCGTTCAACAGGCAGGCACAGCCACCCAGCCTTCAACACCCATCTGGGAACAGGCTCTGGCTCAGCTTTAAGTGACTTTCTGTCCATGGAGGGTCTGCAAAGCCACACTGTCCAACTGAGGCAGAAGTACAACTAACAGTAATTAATAATCATATTGAAGTCACGTGTCAAAAACTTCATACAGCAGAAGCTGAACTGATTTGCTGTATATTATGCAAAAAGCAACCACGATCCACTTTGCTTCCAACTCCTCTCGGCTGACTAAGAAATTAAAAAAAAACTCAAAACAACAACCCAGAATAAGATAGGGAAGGACCTTCTGTGCAGTACGAAAGGCGAGTAAACGCTTTCCAACCTGTCCTGTCCCACAACTGGGATCGATCCCTGAGTCCCATCCCAGGCGCCGTTCCCACCCAGGGATGGGCCCCCTCCGAGCCCTCCCTCCCTCTGCAGCCGCCGCCTCGCACCGCGGCTCTCTCGCCAAGCCACTGCCGGGAAACACAAGTCCCGAAACGCGGCTTCTGCCGCTCCCGAACAACACACACGGCCCGGGGCGCCGCGTGACAGCGAGCCTGGCTGGGAACCCCTGGAAACAGGGATCCGGCCAAGGATTCCGGGATCTCGCTCTCCGGCGGTGCCAGGAGAAAACCGAGGGGGGGCAGCGAGAGGACGGAGGCTGCCGGGGAGGCCCAAAGATCCCTTCAACGCCTCCCGCCCGCGCAGGCCCGGCCTGGCCCGCGCGGGGCCTCGCGGAGCGGCCGGTGAACGGCCCGGCCCGGCCCCGCTCGCCTCCATTTTCCCCCGGAGCACCGCTCTCCGGCCGGCTGCAGGCCCGGGCCGGGCGCTCCCCGCGGA
>VXBT01007926.1:251322-264327 GCA_013400235.1 Oriolus oriolus
CGCCTAAGTTCGTCTGGGTCCGGCTCGGCTCGGCTGAGCACGGTTCGGTTCGGCTCGGCTCGGCTCGGCTCTTCTGAACTCGGCCGGGTTCGGCTGAGCTCGTGAGTTCGGCCCATCTCGGTGTGGTTCGGCTGGGTTCCTCTAGGTTCGACGGGGTTCGTCTGACCTCGGTTCGGTTCGGCTGAGCTCGGCTGGCTTCGGCTAAACCCGGCTAGGTTCGGCTCGGTTCGGCTGAACTCGNATCGCACGGCTACGAACGGGAGCGCAGGGTCGGGCAGGAGTTCATTAGGCAGTGACTGCACTCGCGCTAATTAATGGTCGCGACAGGACACCCAGGACAGCTCCCGGGACGGAGCGCTTGCCACCGGAATGTGTTGGAATCACTGTGCGATCCCAGCGGTTCGAAGTCTGGGAAAGTTGTGGGACATGTTCAAGGTGTCATTAATATTTTTTTGAAGAAAGCCACCAAGGAGTGGTGGAAGAAAATAAATAATATTGCCTATCTACTGTCGGTGTCATTGCCTTTTGTGATGTTGGCCGGTTCCAAGGGGGTAAATTAACTTCACGTGGAGCTTTTGCTCTGTTCTTGCTCGTGTGTTGGGATTCAGCAGAGTCCTTGTCACTTTACACATCAGGAAATACCAGTTCGGCTGAATTTCAGTTCGGTTCAGAAGAAGGGGTTTAGGGCAGCTCAGTGGGTACAATAAAATTATGGGGCCTATCAGTGCTTTTCCCTGGGATGTAAACATGACCTATTCAAGCCTGAGAAGGAATGTGTAACTAATTAACTTGTAAGTTGTCTTGGTTTTGCAGTGCAGTAGTTTAAAAAAAAAAATCGAGTTGGATTATATTTGAGGGAGGAGAAAGAAATCCTATGCAAGAGACAGTTCTTAGGTCAAACGTGGTAAAAGTTTTCCTTGGTACTCTGGAGATCAAATCCTATCCCTATTGGGGAGCAAGAAGGCTTCACAGCTTAGATTTCAAACCTTTTTTTTGCCAGTGCCTGCAGTGGCCAGCAGATGGCCCTTATGTCCGCGCTAAGAGGGGAAAACCAAGGAAACACCGTTTGCTCTCCCTGAAACTGTGCCTGAGCAGTGTCAGTAAATATCTTGGGCCAGTGTGGATCCACAGGATAAAAGCTCACTTTGATCTCGTAGCACATGAGGGGCGCAGATTCAAGAACAAAGTCCAGGAACTTGTTGCTTCACAAAAGAGCTCTGTTTCCTTGCTCAGTACGAAGGATCTGACGTGCCCCTGAATTCAGAGGACGGTCATCAAACAAAATTCCTGGGTGTTGGTGGGGGGTTGTTTGTTTTTAAAGCGAGAATAATCTAAAGGCAGTTTCCAGCATTTTGCTCTGAGATGTTGAGGTCTGGTCTAAAGATTATTTTCCACTGAAAAAAGCTTTATCGCCTCTGGTTTTTTGTATTTCTACTTGCGCTTCCTCCCCAAGTTACGGTGTTTAAATCCTTCATGGAGTCTCCGTTGTTCTGTTCTCCAGCATAACCCACTTGTGACAAGCCACCCCAGCGAGAACCTTTTTGTCCTGGTAAAACTTTGCCAAACACCAGGGACGTTATCCCAAACTTGTCGCAGCAACCCAGCTCCTCCCCGCAGGCAGATCCGCAGGGACGGAGCTCTGTGAGCGTGTGAGAGGCTGTGGGAGGAGGATAGAAAGTGGCAGCAGCTCCCCTGGGCTGTTCCCCTGGGCTGGCAGCGCATTCTTGTGCAGATCACAGGGCCCATGTACATCAGGGAACGAACTGGAGTGGTTTGTCCGGGCTGCTCCTTGAATAAACCTTTGATCAGCGTCTGCCAGGGGCTTGATGAGGTGTCAGTGCCTTGCACCAAGAGCCACAGTCACTGCCCCTTGTCACCTCCTGTCCCTTTCACCTGCCAGTGCCCATAGCCATCTTTCCAGCACCATTTTTTATCACTGATTTATTTTCAGGATTCCCTTTCAGACCTTTTGCTTAGCTCTCAACAAAAGCAGTCAGCCCTGCTTGCATCCAAAATTCCCCAGCCTGAGTTCTTTCTAGCCAGAAAACCAAGTGTGAGAACACAAAAACCTGTTTCATTTTCTTAGTAAAAACATCATTTTATCTCTATATATATATATATAAACACACCCCCACACACACAGACTGCGCCATGGCCACTAAGCAGATTGTTTTCTACATTGTGTGCAGAAGTATACTTGCAGAGGATGATCATTTTTGTGATTCAGGACTGAATTAAACCATATCAAACCCCATCCAAATTGTAGAATGACCTTTAAAGCCCATCCAGTCTCACCCCCTGCCATGGGCAGGGACACATTCCACTGTCCCAGGCTGCTCCAAGCCCCATCCAACCTGGCCTTGGACACTGCCAGGGATCCAGGGGCAGCCACAGGTTCTCTGGGCAACCTGTACACAGGGAATAATTTCTTCCCACTATCCAGTCTAAACCTTCCCTCTGGCAATAGGAAGCCATTCCCCCTTGTCCTGTCCCTCCAGGCCCGTCCCCAGTCCATCTCCAGCTCTCTTATAGGCTCTCCTCAGATCCTGGAAAGAAAGTCCCTAATGCTAAGTTCCTAAGCAATCCAAAAGCCTCCTGGGCCTTGTGAGGTCTGAGCACTGGAGTCCGGGAAGGGAAGCAGTTGGAAAACACCTCCGGTGTTGGTTGTGTGCCAGCATCAAACACTTGCCCACTGGCTGGCAGGAGATGAAAGCCCAGGAGCTGTGAAAGGAGGAAGGACAAGGAGCGCCAGGGGGGGCTGGCTGAGGGCAGAGTGCTCGTGGCCCGTGAGCCCGGCTCATCCCGAGTGCACGCTTCCATGGAATTCCGTTCCATGTGGAAAGCAGGCTCGGTAGCCCTCTGGGTGGCTGTGGGTGCTGGGCAGTGGGATGTGAGCTCCCTGTGCAGTGTAGTTCTGCACAGGTCACAGGCAGCTCCTGGCACTGCTCCCTGCACTCGGTGCTCAAGCGATGCTGTGCACTCTGTCACCACCAGCTGTGAAACGCTTCCTTGGCAAAACTCACCGCTTCGGGCCTGGTTGGGTTTTGGTTGTGGGCTGGTTTTTCTGGCGAGGTAGAAATCCCATCGTTTCAAATGTAAATAATTAGTACAACAAACCCTGCCAAAATAAACATTCCCGAGCGTGTGCGGATCTTCTCTTCCTTAAAGAGAGGAAACAAGCGGTGGGGTGGGTTTGTTGGTTCGTGTGCTCCTCGGAAACACGGGAGGACTGCAAAAAGGGGGGTGTTTTAAGGACTCGGGTTCCACATCTCACTGCCACATCTCCCGGAAGCAGCAAAGCCATTTGGCTTTTCCCGGATTTTAATGTTTCATTTCCTGTTACAAAGAGCAGCGTTTCTCCAGGTTCTCCTGCTCCTCTGCAGGCTCATGACTGATTGGCAGGGGCAATGTAGTGCCTGCCTTAGGAAAGCCTCTTTCACACAAGCACGAGGGTTTTTGGTTTTCAGTTGGGTTTTTTTAATTTATTTACATGCCTGGGGATTTTTGTGTGATGAGAAACATACCTTGCAAAGGGTTTTTTTTCCAATACACAAATTTCTCTGTTCTGTTTTCCTGTAATTCCTCTATATCCACAAAAATGGGTCATATTACAAAATTATGGGTGAGCCTAGAGTGGATTCTAGGAAAAATACCTTGCTGTAAGTATGCAAGTACAGTTGGAAATATATTAATGTTGAATACATGTGCTTGTAAATAAGATTTTTTATTTTCATATGTTACTCAACGTAGGGATTGGGGCGTACTTCAGAAATAATTATTTCCAACGTTTTGGGAAGATTCTCAGAGCTTTTCTGTATTTTTGACATTACACTATTTGGAAAGCAACCAGCTGGCAATGAGGCACGTTTGGCATGGGCTGGGAAGATGTGTATTCTGCTTTGAGTGACCCTGAGGTCTGTTAGCATTTTATTTAGAATATTTAGAAGATGAAGCTCATGTAATTATACTTTTTGTACATATTTTTGTGTTTTGGGGAAACGAGGCTTTAATCTGGTAAGGGGATGACTAATTTATCTATGTTGTTATTGGTTAATTGATTGGGTAAAGCCTTGGCTATTGATTCTCCAAACATTTCAGTAGTAATGCTCATATGTAAAAATCAGGGTTACTTCTGAAAATAAACTTTTGTAAAAAAAGATTAATTTAAAATATTATGCTTTAAATATATTTATGTGTGGCTTTGCTCTGATAAAAACCTACTTATTCTATTTGTTTTAAGGTACACATCCATTTTTCTCACCCGTCTTGTATCTTGTCGTGTATTAACATGTATCAGGGGACGGACTAAAGGAGTGCTGGTATCATAACTGTGAGTCAGAATTCTGCAGTCACATAAATACCTAATCCCTAGGTGTTTAAATATATCCCTGGATTCATCCCACAAATCAACTTTGTCCCATTTGTCCTTCACTCTTCCGTGTTTTTCAGCTTCCTCTCATCTTCACTGTGAGTCTGCCTCTCTGTCCCTTTGGATTTCCCAGTGCCAAGCTCGTGACCGCTCCTTCAACCATCTTCCACGACAAGTGAAGCTGGCTTTGGCAGGAGATAAAACACTCTGTTAGATGAATGGATAGAGCTGGAAAAAACTCCAGACGAGCTCGTGAGAGCCGACCAAACTCTATCAGCTGATTGAATAAAGTCAGTGCCTCTCCCTGTGTGCTTTGCTGGACCTTCCCACTCTCCCTGTTCCAACAACTCCCAATTCCCATGGCAAAGCTTTCTCTTGATTCTCCCTGGAGAATCTGGTTGCTTCCAGAAGAATAATTGGAGTTGCTGGTTCGTCCTGCCAGATGGGCCACTGTGATCCTCTGGGCCACCTTCCTGCCTGACACCCAGCACCAGGCTCCTTCCTGCTTGGAATACAGCGGCTCCTAGAAAACACATCTGAGTTTGATTTAAAGATTTCCAAAGAAGGAGACTTTGCCATAATGCCTCACTGGGTTGCTGTGCTGGTTAATTACCCTCACTGTTAAAAATATGTGTCTTATTTTATAGCTTGAATTTGTCTGGATTCGGCTCCCAAGCCCTGGATCTCATTAAAGCCTTGTCTGCGAGCCTGCGTTCGTACTCAGGCACACAGACTGGGAGCAGGAGCCCCCTCCCTTTGCTGGGCTCAAAAGCACCATGTTCCTCCACTGGAAAGTTTATTATTTAAATCTCTTTTCACTCTCAGAGCACTTTTCTGAATTTTCTTCAGTTTACCAACTCCTTGACTAGTGGAGGTGCAGTTCTCCAGCCAGGGTTGCAGGAGTGCAGGACACTAGGATCATTTAGCAGCCTTTTTTTCTTCAGGGCATCTTGTTTTCCCTTTGGCCATGGACTAAGATGTTATTTTTGATAGGCAGGAAGGCCCGCCCAGTGCCTGAGTCACATTATCTCTTCTGGCCATTTCAGAGCAGACAGGGTGTAGCAGGCTCTGAAAGTGCTGTCAAAGCCAGAGTCTTCGTGAGTAATTCCTCTTCCCTGCCAAATATTTCATGGTACTTAGTGTTCATCAGCCAGGTGGATCAGTGCTGATCCAAAGGAGAATGTGCTTGCTACAGAAACAGGTGCAGGAATGAATAACCCACTGGGTTTTGTAATAATCAACCTGATATTCAAACACGTCTGCGAGTGATTCTTTAATCATGTAAATATGCAAACCCAGAACTGTATTTTTATCTGAGTTTTTTTTTTCTTCCTTTTTTTTTCCCTTCTAGAAAGTCTACCAGTGAAATATTTTAAAATTTTATTTGGATCAAGCAGGAACTGTCTTCCAGTTTTCCACTGAAGGATTTACAAGGATGTGTTGACTGGAACCTCTCTCTCCCTGAGTGTTTAAAGCAATTCCCCCCCTGGAACCCCTGGGATCAGAGCCCAAGTGGCTGCAGCAGCAGCAGCCACAGTGGAAGCTGTGGGCACCAACCCATCTCTGTACTCAGCACACCAGTAGGAGAAAGAGCAACAAAATCTCATGGGAAATACTATTTCACTGACATTTTTTTTTTAACTTTTCTGCTGAAGGGGGAAGCTGGAGTCGTGGAGAAATGGTCCCAGAGCTCCTCCTGCTTTGTGTTCCTTGAACCAATGTGATAGGGGGCTTGAGCTTGCTGATAACACTGCTGAGACTGAAAAATGAGCAAGAAAGGAAGAATAATCTGGAGAGAAACGGGAATGAAATGGGAGCAGCAAAGCTCCCTCTGAGCATGCAGCAAGCGTTGTTGAGCTAGGCTGGCTTGGGCCAAGAGTCCCAAGGGAGTGTGGGGAGGGAGTTGAGGGCAGCCTCTGGAGCAGCTGCACCAAGCCAGGAGCAGGGATTTGAGGGGGATGTGTAGCTGTGTGGAAAGGGAACCTTTCCTGGGCTCAAACACGGTGGGACGCAGAGGAGCTGCGGGAGGAAGGCTCTGCACGGTGCGTCCCCAAGCTCTGGGAAGGAAAACCCAACCAGCGGAGTTTCCTTATGAAATGCACAGCCAGTGCATTCCGTGGCTGTTCCCAGGTGTGGGTTCCTGTGTGAACCCAAGCCCCCCACTTTGGAGCAGCGAGACAGCACAGCTCGGCCCCAGGCTGCCCCAGGAATCCGCTCTTCCCCTCCTCTGAGCACTATCTTGACAGCTGAGAGCAGCCAGAGAGCTTTTCCTGACACGCCCTGAACGGGAACATCTGGAGAGTGTAAGCTCTGCTCTCGCTGTGAAACATCCTCGGCGCAGGAATTTACTTCTCCCAGTGGCCTCCTGCAGCCGCCGGCCGCTGACCCCGGGGCACCGTGCGCGGCCCATCTGCGTGCTCGGATTTGCCTGGGGTCTCACGGATAACTCATCCCGTGGGAGTCTGTGTGGGATGAACAGTGGCCTGGTATGGAGCTGGTTTTTAAACCATGTCTCTCTGTCCAGGCTGTTAAACAAACAGAACAAAACCATTTCGCCCTCCAGGCGTCTTACAGTAAATAAATGTATTGAAATAAAGAAACCCCTCAGGTTTTGGTCACTGTGCCATGGGGGTTCTTCATGCTTGAGTGAGCAAGTGGCCTCTGCCAGGCCACCCCTTCTTGGCCCTGCAAAGGAAATGTATCCCGAGTGCCTCTGTGACAGCAGACTGGCACTTGTTACGTGCTCAGGAACAAACCAACACCGAATTTTTATGGGGAAGAGGTGCAGGTGACAGAAAGAATTTCAATGGAACAAAGAAACACGATTCTTTTTTTGGGTTCAGCCCAGTTAGTCCTTCTTTGAAGCACGCCAAGGAAAAACCTGGGAGCCTGGCCTTGAGCTGAAATACCTGTTGACTGGAATATGTATGGAATAATTCCAGGGGCAGGGACACCTTCCACTATCCCAGGTTGCTCCAAACCCTCTCCAGCCTGGCCTTGGACACTGCCAGGGATCCAGGGGCAGCCACAGCTTCTCTGGGCACCCTGTGCCAGGGCCTCCCCACCCTCACAGGGATTCATAATTAAAAATTGAATCTATTTCTTTTAAGCTTGTATCACTTCAGAAATGTTTCAGGTCCTGAACGTGCGCCAGAGTATTCCCCTGTAAATAACTGCACACTTCATAACTGGGTTTCCCAGCCCTGAGTCTTTGATGTGGTTTCCATAGCTCAGGAAGGTGCATCCAGAGACCTGACTGCAGCGAGGTAACTGTGATTTGTAAATGAGCCTTGCAATCATCACGCAGCAAGTCTGCCCTGGACACAAAGGAGAGCGCTTGGAAAATGAATGTTTTCAGCTGCAAAGCGCCGAGATGAATTTTCATAGCTGCGTACAAGGCTGCGTTCATTTCAAGGCTTTTTAATCTGATTCTTTTGCTGCTTTCCAGCAGTTCATTCAGCCATCCAAAATTCTCTCATGCTCAAACAAAACATGGAGGTCTTTGTTCAGGAGGGAATCGCTGCTTTGGTCACATTTTAACAAGGTGTTTGGGATATTTCTTGCAAGGAAGCATTTAAGTATCTGCCTTTCTTTGGCTGGAAAAACACCCCTCACTAAAGACACAAGCGCACAGCCAGTCCTGGCCTGTGCTCTGAGGCACTGGGATGTTTTCTGACCTGTTGCCAAGAAAAAGGAGGAGAGTAAGGAGATACAACCGTACATTTTGAGGGCATCTTGGTTCTGAATTGTCACCGTGGTGTGGCACTGGCAGGAGCGTTTGGAGCAGCAGCAGTCCCTCCTGGGGTGTAAAGCTTTATTTCAACCCCATCCCCATCCTCATCAGGCACTGAAATGGCTCTCAGAGCACAGGAACACCAGGGACCGACCAAGGAGGCCACTGCAGGGGCTCTGTCAGCATTCCCAACACCTCACCCCTTTTCCTGCAGGACACACTAAATCCAGGGATTCACAACGGCCTGATCTCCTTGTTCTTCACATCTCATCCATCACTGATACCTAAAAGCTTTTTGAAAATACAGAGCATTCCCCATGCAATCCTCTTGTGTTCTCTTACATGTAAATGAAACTTAAATCCAAGGTCCTGAATGACACGACAGCGTGCACTGCAAGGAGGGCTTCACAGCAGTTCAATTGAAATTCAGAAACGGAACTTCTTAATTAATGAAATGTGAAAAAGAATAACAGCACCAACACACGAACCCCCTGCTAGTCACTTTGATATTAAATTCCATTTGCTTTATGATACCTCCAAGTGCTCAGTTTATGTGCTGGCTGCAGAGAACTGCAGGACAGAAGCTGCAGGGAACAAACTGGAGATTTTTCTGGGAGATTGTTCTGGGTCTAGCAGAGCTTTTGGAGGGACAGTGCCAGATCACCCCACTGCCAACACATTTCTGTAAAAGTCATCGAACAGTTCAATGCTTACTCAGGTAAACTTGCATACATATATACACACATGTATATATAACTATATCCTGAATATCTTTGAGGACAACATTTGTTCAAAGACAAGTTTTAAGCTGATGACTGCTCAGGTGCAGGATCCTGCAACCATGGAAAAGTGAAATCCATTCATTCTCCACCAAGGGTTTAGGAAGGGCCCTGTCCCTGTTAGCTGAATGGCATCTGCAGGACCCAGGCACAAAAGTCACAACGTCTTCAGCTGATGCTGGACATCCTTGGCATATGGAGAGGGTTCTCCTCTCCCTGCTGTCCATGTTTTGGCTCCTTCCTGCTATTGTGGCAGTGCCAGCAAACACGGGTTCTTCTCTGCCTGAACTCAGGGATTCAAACACTGTAAACCCCTTAAAAATTGTCTAAGAATAAATACATTCTGACTTCAAAAAATCTCCTTTAAATTAATTTAAACTAACTGTAATATCTGAACCCCAAATATTACAAAATTAAACAGCTGTCAAAAAAAAAATAAAACCCAAACCGAAACCTGCAACAGTCCCCAACTATTTTAAAGCAGGATGAAATACCCAGGAAAGCATAAGCAATAACAGCCCAACTTTCTTTTTTTAGCCTAAGTCAGGGTATCTCCTGTGACCTGACTGAAGTCAGCAGTCAACCACTGGCTGCAAAAGGCCTGCTGATGTGGCAGGGAAACGTTGAATTACCACCTTTAACTTGACCAGGACAGAATGTCCTCGGTGCTCTCCTGCAGCACAATTGCGAGTTCCCAGCAAGGATTCAGCCCAGGTAGACCTTAACACTGGGGATTGGGCCCAGGGGCCTCAGCCTCCCTCGTGGCTGCAAAACTCCCAGTCCACAAGCCAATAATCCATTTCACTGTGGTATTTTGAAAGGCTGGAGATGGCAAAGGACAATACTGTCAGGGTGACTCTGAATTTCTTTGCTTTAGTGGGTATAAATTGAGCTCCATATTATTTTTAGTAGCTTGTTATTGCAGCTTTTGCAACCTGAAGACAGACTACTGCCTTTAATTCATTAGTAATTTCAACAGTTAATCAGAAAATGTCATTACCTAGAAAGTCTGCAGCTCAAAATAAAGCACACTGGAGTTAAATTTAAATTAAAACATGGACAGAAATGAATGCAGCCTTTGATCCCCTTTTCATCCAGACTGCACCCTGATGGGCACAGCTGGACAGGATGGGAATCGTGAGAAGGCAGCAGTCTCGCCTGGTAAAAGAGTACTGTCAACTCATTAAGTCCTCGAGTGGAGGCAATTAAAAAAAAAAATATTCACTGGGTTCTTTCAGAACTCTCCTCATGTTTGCTGCAATGGACATTTCTCACTGGTTTTATTTTTAAAAGAGGCTGATTTTCAGGTGTTTGACTGGAAAACACACCATTAACATCTGTTTAGTCCTCGCAGTGGCCAAACCATGTTTCTGTTGGCGGGGTGGAGCCCAAACAAAGGCACCCTGCTCTGCCTGCCTGTCTCTCTGACAGGGTATTCCTTTGGGCAGGGAAAGGGTCTGGCTCCAAACCCTCCAAGCACAGCCATACATTTAAAAAAGACAGGATGTAGCCTTTTCCCAGCTCGAAAGCAATCTGTACTTTTCAGTCTCCCGGTGTAACTGTCTGCACTACAGCTTCTCCCTCCTTTTTGCCTTTGTTCCCATGCAGCACAGTTGTTAAAACCCTCACATTTGTCATGCTGACCGGAGGAGCTGTGACACAGACACAGGCTCACCATGGAACTACCCTGCCTTGCCACTGTCCTCACCTGTGCAAGGACTCAGTCACCTTCCCTGCCAACACAGGGACACTCCTGGCGCCTTCCCGCTCCAGCTTGGATTGAGGAGACATCAGTGAAGCTCTCTCCTGGATGTGTCCTGCCAAAGTGCACCGCAGCTGCCATCAGTTCAGGCAGTGGGGCATGGTCCTGTGTCCCTACACCTTCCCACAAGGCACAAACCACTCCCAGGACAGTGTTAGGTCAGAGGACGTGCACACTCCTGTTTTAGGTGGCAGTGTGCTGTAATGCTTGTAAATGTACCCAGTGCATGCAATGAGTGGAGATTTTCAAACCAAACTATTATTTATGGGCTTTGAAGCTTTCCCTTCTCCAGTTTCTGCCTACTGGGACAGTGTTGGATTTCTGTTTTGTTTGAAATTTCATCTGAGAACATATATTTCAATGGAGCATGGTGGTGTGGAGCCAGTTCCACTGTTCTCAGCCCTGAGAATGCGTTTAGCCACTGGGAATGCATTTTGGAGAGGTCAGTGATAGATTCAGATGGTGGAATGTGGCCAGCTGAGCTCCAGAAAGCTGTAGGGTGAGTCTGCTTCCACGGTTCTCCCTGCTGGTGATCTGCCCTGCAGTGGGAGCCTTCCTCCACCACCTGCACCCCAGCACTGGCACCCCCTCCCTCCCTCTCCTCCTCTTCCCAGCAGACCCTTTCTTCCCTCTGCCAGGAAAGAGGAGGGCTCTGGATAAGGGCTGCTCCTGAGTGTGGGGGGAGACCAGCACAGCTCCAGACCTGGGCCAGGAGAGCTGGCCAGGGGGGTCTGGCTTGGTGCTGGGTGTGGGGTGCTGGGTGCTGGGTGGGGAGGGTTCCTGCCCCGGCTGCACCCCGAGCAGCCCCGGCTCATCCCGAGGTGCCAGAGCTCCGCACCTCATCCCGCTCAGGCAGCCCGGAGCTCCTCAGCACCAGCCTCCTCCAGCACCTTCTGCCCAAAGCCAGGCCTGGGGATGTTTTAAGCTCATTAACTGTGTCTTGGGAACCCTGTGCTGACACGGGGGAGACGACAAATTGTTATCCCTTAGACTGGCATGGGGAAAGCAGGACATTGCTCAGCTCTGGCTTAAGGCAGGGGGTGTAAGCAAAGCAGTGATGTCAGGGAAAAGTGGTGTGGAAGGAGCGCATGGCCCATCAGCACCTGTACCAGCCAAAATCCCGTCAGCAATGCAGTGAGACTCCTCCAGCAGCTGGCACCGGAGCCGGGTGGTCCTCCCAGCCAAGCGATGGGAGGGCAGTCGAGACAAAAACCAAGTTAAATGGACAGCAGTGTGATGCAAAGTCAGACTGACATTTTTAAGGAGTCAAAGGAGAGCTTAAAAAGCAGGGAGAGGTGTGTGTTCACCAGCCCGCTGGTGGGAGCAGGAGCTCTNCATGGCATGGCATGGCATGGCATGGCATGGCATGGCATGGCATGGCATGGCATGGCATGGCATGGCATGGCATGGCATGGCATGGCATGGCATGGCATGGCATGGCATGGCATGGCATGGCATGGCATGGCATGGCATGGCATGGCATGGCATGGCAGCTCTAGGTCGGCTGGTGCCACGTACAGCTGCACCTCAACAGGAGGTTTTGCTGACACAACTCACATCTGTTAGGGTGTACGTGGTTCCTTTCGTATTTCAAAGTGTTCCCTAACACAAGCACGCAGGCAAAACTTAAAAACGTGGATTATGCTTAAAGACAAATAGGGGCCCTTAATGACTTTCTGGCTGATACAGCTAAGGATAGGTTGGAGGTTAAAATCCTTACGAGGCATTTCAATGAATTAACTGCTCCATCAGATCTCCCCCAGCACGAGTGGAAGGTTGCCACCATCACTGACCGACAGAGACAAAGAGGAGGGCAGAGCATCACTGACCATCAGAAACTCAGAGCAGGGTGGCTTTGCCGGCTCTGTCTCCTCTTCCATCCCTGCTCTCCTCCGCTCCCGTTTCCCAGCTGGGTGGGAGGGGGCTCCGCAGCGACAATGGCAGCGTACTCGTTCCTTCTCCCTCCGCACGAGGCGGGGAAGGTCGGTCGGGCAGCGAGAGTCCCACGGACTCGGCCTGCAGCCGATGGGCGCCCGGGTCGCCTCCTCGCTGCCGGCGGGGGAGCGCTCGGGGGATGCAGGCGGCGGGATGGGGGCAGCTCGGCCGGGACCCCGAGCGCCGGGAGGGATGAGATGGAGAAGCGGGCGGCGAAGGAAGCGGGGAGGGAGCGGAACGGAGCCGCAGGAGCGGCGGTGGCCATCGCGCCTTTCCGACACGGCGGCGAGAAGGACTCGGACGTGCTCGCGAAGGGAGGTGGGGAAAAGCAGCACAAAAGCTGCTCCCGGGCAGCAGTGAAGCAGAGCCACATGCAGAGCGAGTGGCGGCCGCGCCCGGGAGCGCCGGGTTAATTCCCGGGAGAGGG
>VXBT01007926.1:265092-376068 GCA_013400235.1 Oriolus oriolus
GAGAGGATGGAGGAGCCCTCCCGGAGGATGAGTCCCCGGAGAGGATGGAGGAGCCCTCCCGGAGGATGAGTCCCCGCAGAGGATGGAGGAGCCCTCCCGGAGGATGAGTCCCCCGAGAGGATGGAGGAGCCCTCCCGGAGGCTGAGCCTCCCGAGAGGATGGAGGAGCCCTCCCGGAGGCTGAGCCCCCCGAGAGGATGGAGGAGTCCCCTGGGCTCCGTCCCCAACTTCCCGCGGCTCCGCCGGGCGCTTCCCCCGCTCCCGCCAAGCTTTCCGCGGCTGCAGCCTCGCCTTCCTCTTGCAATACTTCGGCTGCCTGGACCCGTCTTTTTTCCCTTTAATTTAAAATTTTCTTTTCATCTCCCTCCCCCCTCGTTTGTTTGCTTACTTTTTTTGGTGAGAAAAGTGGGGGTTTTGGTGAGGCTTGTGTTGCTGGGGGGCCGTCACTGCGTGCGGTGTAGTCGCGACATATCACGTGTGGGTACATGCAGCTACTTGTCGCGCACCTGGCGATGGGAGATGCTGCGGGAGCGGGGCACAGTCCGGCCGTCTCAAGTTGTTGGTGCAACGCACGGCAAATGTCTTTGCTGGTGGAGATGCACCCCGGATGGTTCTTCCCCAGAGTGCCGGCTGGAAAACTCCGTGCGGGGTCCCTGCTTTTTGGTTTTTTCCCAGAGCCCTTCAGCGGAGGCTCTTACCCATCAGGTAGGACAGGACACAGGGTTATAAACAGCAGCAGGGGCTTGGCTGGGCGGTAAATCGAGCAAGGACGAGCCCCCCGGAGCCCCCGGCAGAGAGTTGTGCTGCTCTCGTTTACCCACGCAACTTCTAAGTGCTGTGAGGAGCGGCTGAGGGAGCTGGGGTTGTTTATCCTGGAGCAAAGGGAGGCTCAGGGGGGACCTTGTGGCTCTGCACAACTCCCTGACAGGAGGGGGCAGCCGGGGGAGTCGGGCTCTGCTCCCAGGGAACAGGGACAGGAGGAGAGGGAACGGCCTCAGGCTGGGCCAGGGGAGGCTCAGGTTGGACATCCGGAGGAATTTCTCCATGGAAAGGGGGGTCAGGCATCAGCCCCAGGGAGGTGTTGGAGTCCCCATCCCTGGAGGTGTCCCAGGAAGGCCTGGATGTGGCACTCACTGCTCTGGGCTGGGGACAAGGTGAGGATCGGGCACAGCTGGGACTCGATGGGCTCTGAGGTCTTTTCCAGCCTAAATGGCTCTAGGATTCTGTGAGCCACTGCCTCTCTTGGGTCAGCTCCTTAGCAGAGGGGTCCCTCCCCGGAGCAGGATGTTGGGCTGTTGCTGAAGCCTCCCTGGAGCAGCGGGGCTGTGCGCGGTGTAATTCCCTCCAGCTCCAGCAGCACTGCAAACGTGCCGCTGTTGATGATTGCATTCTTGCACTCTCGGGTAGTTATTTTTTCATTCCGGTAAATTTGTCACGGAGTGAAATTTAATATAGGGCTCTGAGAATCTCATCATGTGAAAAATGATAAGGTTAGTGAATATTATCATATAGGAATGCAAAAAAAATAAATAAGTGTTGCTCCCCTCTGTTACCAAGCGTGTGCTTCTCCTTGGTAACAGAAACATCCAATGATCCTCCAGTTGATAAAAGGCACATGCACACACACGTCCTCCCCACCTCCACATTTTGGGTTTGCTACATTTATCTCAGTCTGTTAGGAGGGGAAAAAAATAAAAAAGACCCACCACACACCCCTCTGTCTCAGCTCCCAGGTCTGCTGCTTGATTCGGGTTTTTTTCTCCCTCAGTGTCTTGAATAACACACGCTGTGACAAAGTGACAAGCAGAAACTCAGCGAGTCGCACTTCCTTCCTGCCGAGCCGCCGTGTCCATCTCTGAGGACAGGCAGGGTGATCTCAGAGCTCTGTCTGACCTGACCCTGTGCTGTGGCACCAGAGGAGGCTCTCGCTGGCAGTGGGTGAAGGATCAGTCGCATACTTTCAGACTGACTAATTGAAGGCCCACCTTCCCAGAAATCCACCTCTTTATTTCCAGCTATTTGTGGATAAGCAGTTCGAGCTAATGGGTAGGAGATAAGAGTTATTAATGATTCGCTTCAGGTGAGGTCCTCTCCGAGTGAGGTTCCTCCCTCTCACCCCAGGGGTGAGTGCTTTCCATCCCACGCGTGACCCTGTGTGAGCGTTTCACGCCAGGCTGGAGCTGATGGACACTCAGCTCTCCTGGGCACGTTCCTGTGCCGAGCTCTGGCGTGGCCCCCAGCCAGAGGCAGCTGAAGCGTGCCCAAGCCGGCTCTGCCTCGCAGCTCTGCCCACGTGGAGCCCACCACAGGCGACGGAGCTCCGCCTGGGATAGCAGGGAGAGAAGGGGAACATCTGCTCACCCGAGCTCCTTCCTCTCCGAGCACAGGGCTGTGTCAGCAGGGAGGCTGAGGCTGGCAGGGCTGGGAACGGGATCAGGAACAGAAGTGCCTGGCAGCCGGAGAGTGGGGATTTGTTGGCAGCAGGTCACGGGAGGAGGCTCTGTGAGGAGAGATCATTGCACTTGGCTGTGGAGATCAACCATTCCTTAAGCACTTCCACCAGAGCATCCTGCCATGACCTGCTGCCAGCAGACCATCCCTGCTCTCCAGCCACCAGGCACTTCTGCTCCTGATCCCATTCCCACCTTGCTCCTCCCGAGGCCAGAAGGGAAGGTTGCTCCCCAAGGGCCTGATGCTGTCCCCGCTTCCCGGAGGCAGCAGCCGGCTGTGTGCAGTGTCCCAGTTTCTCACTTGCAGAAGTTGGTCTGCAGGAGTGAGCACTTCGTGTGCTCACAAGTGGAGTCCAGCACAGCAGAGTGGGGAAACACGGCTGTCTCCTGTGGATCAGTGGGATCACTGCGTTTTCCTGAGCTGATGTTTCAAGAGCCTGTTATTCCAGGATTAGTGCCTGTGTGTTGAAAGCCAAAAAAAACCCAATTGACATCTGATTTTTGTCTGTAAAGCCGCTGTTGAGCCAAGGGCATTGCCTAAATTCAATAAAATTGCCCCAAGAGTGTAAAGCAGAGTCTTCCTCCTGCTGTCTGGAAGCTGTTCTGGCAGAGCCCAGGCCCTTACGGTCACTGAAATGTCAGACTTCAGTAGCGGGGGCCCGAACAGGTTTTGATTTGCAGCAGACTTTAGCAACTCCAGAGGAGTTAATGCACATTATTGTCTCAGAAAATGGTGTGTTTGGGATTGAAATCCGTGGATTAATGAGCCCCCAGCCAGGCTGGGATCCATCGCCCTGATGTACAAGGCATTGTACGCAGTCGAGGCGATGCCAGGCGGGTGCCAAAAATCTGCCATTACCTCACCCTGACATTACTGGAAGCTGAAAAGGTCTTCAAGAGGGATGGGATGGCACATTCTGTGGGCCAGACACTGGTTCCTTTAGCAGGGCAGCTGATGGATGATGCACTGGGAGTGACCTGTGTGGGATGGGACTCGGCAGCTCCCACGAGCTCGGGAGGGTGAGCTGAGGTGAGGTTTGTAAACCTTCCCTACCCAGGTTTTTATCTTTGGGCTTTAACCCACATCTCTTGCGGTGCTGCTTGTGGTCTGTGCTGCCATAGTGCCAGGCATGTTATTATTTCCTGGGCTTGAAAAACCCTTGGTGGGGCCTGATGCAATTAAGTGCATTTTAGCTGAGCACACGAGAATGTTGAACAGATTATTCTTTCCGTGGCTTTTGAATGAAATATCGCAGCCTGTAATCTGACATTTTGGGGTAAAGGGCTGATTTGTCAGCTCGACTCAGGCAGTCTTTATTGCTAATCCTAAGGAAACATAGCTCCTCTATGAAGAGCAAGCCAATTTAGCTTTAAATTGTGGCTCTGAGCCCTGCTGAGTGAGCTGTATTTGGGTGAGTTTGGGAGCCTGTGCACAGCATACTCTTGGATTGTTCCGAGTCGATCACTGTGTGATGGGGATCAGGCAAAGGAGATATCTCTCCTTTAAAGAAAGATATTTTTACATTTTTATAAAAATATGCTTATTTCTTGCATTCTTAGGGAGCTGAGAGTACATTGCCATCGCTGTGGTGGGGTGATACGAGGCTCTGTTAGCACAGTCTGTGTTATCTATCCCGTTATCTGCTGCAGACCCCAGTGAAATGTCCCAATAACTCTGTACAGCCTTGTGGAGTGACAACACATTGACAATACATTGAGCCAAAGTTCCTGTAAACAAACCTGATCCAAGGTTATTTTTAGCTTCTTTTCGGTGTAATCTTTGGCACCACAAAAAAAAAAGTCACCGAGGCAAATTGACTCATTTGATTTCTCATCCACGGGAAACTTTGTTTATGATTTTCTTCAGTGCTATTGTTGAGCTGGAACAAGGGACGTTTTTAGTTACACTTAGTCAAGAGGCTTTCTGCAACAGTGGGAAGCAGTGGCTAAAAATACAATTTACCAGTTTTTCTATGGAGGCAAAGCAATTAATATTAAAAGTGGCCTTTTCATGGAAGAGTTCACGTTCAGAACGCATTTCTTTGTTAAAGAGGTAGAGAAAAAAGAAAAGGCATGTTTGAGCCCCCCTGGAGGTGCAGGGGTGGGTGGGCAGAGCAGCCTCCCTGCAGGGACCTGGAGGTTCCTCTTTGTGTGACAGAGTTAATTTTGCCATGAGTAAATTCACCCTTTCCTTGAGTCTTTCACCACAGGCTTCAGGGAATGGAGACTTGGTGGCTTTTGGGGGTGTTGGCAGGTGAGGATCTTGCCCTGTTGATGCCCTGGGTGGCCGTTCCCTCCCTGGTGACATCGCTGCTGGGAAATTCAGCGCGGGGGGGGGGGACTTTCAGCCTTGTCTGTACTTCAAGATCCAGCATTTCCTGAGCAGTAAAACTGGCTTAAAACCTGGGGAATTGCGTACGTATCATGTACAGGTCTAGGATCTTTACCTCTGTCTGATTTCTGAATTTTGGGGGTGTTGAGGGTGTCTCTTTCAAACTGCCTTGTCAACCAAATGGATCAGCAGGTTGCCTCACTGCAGACAAAAGTTGAGTTTCTAAGGTGTTTGCAGGTCTTTCAGTTCAACCTTTTCCTTTTTCCTCCCTCCCAGGTATCGTGAGGTTGCAGGTAAAACTGTGAGACCTTCGTTGTTTTCAGGGGCTCAGAGGGTAAAGCTGCAGGATTTTAATTTGAAATTTGATCTGGTTGGTTTTTTTTTTTCCTTCCTCCAGTGATACTTGTGTATCAGTTTCCTGGGTTCCTTTGCTCTCTCACTTACGTTTAGTTAGTGGTTTTATCTTTACCTGTTTCTCTACATACTTTCAAATTTTCTCTCTATCCAAAAAAGAAAAAAAAAAAGCTTATTTTGAAAAGCCCCGAGTGCCAATCCACAGGGTGGCTTTTTCCCAAGATGCTGTTCCCCTTTATTAAACAGCTGCCAACTGTTGCACCTGGATGATGTGCCACTGTTAATTACATGCACTGAGGAAGCAAAACGAGGGTGTTTCTGCAGCCTGGATTTTGACATTTTCTTGCTCCTAGGTGTTTGCTTTCGCAGCTTTGACACTGTTCCGCTCGCAGGGGGTTGTGTCTCTGTGTGCAGATCCAGAATTTGAGCTGGAGCTGCTCCACGCACACTTCTGTTCACATGCAACGCTCCAGGAAATGTTTTGGACAGCAGTGTTGTGGTTGCAGTGGCAGCACCGAGGACTTGGCTGGGAGCAGGACCAGGCTGCTGTGTCAGTGTAGTGTTCCCTGATAGGTGTTATGGAGCTTGCAGGAGTTTTTAGCAGAAGGCAGAGTGAAGCCAGACTGCTGATGTGCTCCCAGCTGCTCAGTCTGTTTCACCTGGAAAACAACCAGGTGAAAACTGGATATAAAGGCACGCTCTTCCCTCTGTCCCTTTCCTGTGTTGCACACTGGGTGTGGGCAGGAATGAGCTTGGATAGGCCAGGAGCCTGTTCATTAATGCACAGTCTGACTTCCAGAAAGATTGTCTGAATGTTTTTCAGCCATAGCTTGCAACTTGTTCTGCAATGAGCTGAATTGATGCACATGTGGCAGTTCCTTATCCTCTTGAGATAATCTGCTTTCAAGTTTGCATTCAGCAGTTTTAAGGATGCCTCATGTCAGCAATGTGCTGCTTTTCCTACAGGCTGTTACCCTTTCAGTGGCAGATGCAGGATGGAAGGAAGCCGAGTGTTTTGGGTTGAATTGACACCAGGTGACGCTCACATCTGGATCCGTGTACTTGTTTCTGCAAGTTCTGTAATTTTAACTTGTTTAATGGTATGTAGAGCTGTATGCCCATTCCCAAAGGCATGTGTTACCTATAAATGTCTTGGCAATTGGAGCACATCTTTCTTCCTGCACTGTGCAGTGTCTCCTGCGGCACCAGTGACCTGCAGGATGCTGCTGCGGCTTCTTGCATTTCAGCAGATGCAGCTCCTTGCCCCTCTGCTCTCAGGAGTTTTGTTTGCCTGCAGTTGGCAAAAGGGAGGTTATTAATGAGCAGCACTTGCTCTTCACAAGGATATAACCCTGGCAGGAAAGCAGTCGTGACAAACCTTGTGGTGGCTGAGTTGTGACAGTCTGCCTGAACCCCAAGCTGTTGTGTTGTCTGAACAGCGGCACGGAAATGAGCTGAGGGTTTACAGCTGACTGTGCTGTTCTTCAAGGTTATGGAGAGGCATCAAAGCTGTCCAAAGCCAATAACTGGGGAGATACCAGGCAGGAATGGATGACGTGGATTGCAGTGCTGGTGCTCACCTGGCAGTGTGGGATACGAGTGCACCAGAGCAATCTGGCTGGACTCGGGCCATGCTGGTGCGGCTCTGCTTGCCCCACTTGGGTTCCTTCAGCTCCAGATTGGCTGAGCTGTCATTTTCAGGTGAGTTGAAGAGCAGAACACCCAAACCTCCCTCTCCCATGGCTCAGTGAAAGAGCTCATGCTGTGTTTCGCAGAGGGGCTCTCTGGTGGCCGATGTCCTGCAGGGGATGAACTCGGTGCTGAGAGTGGCTTTGGTGGGCTGGAGGTTGTGCTGTGAAGAGAACTGGGCTGGCTTTTCTGGAGCAGGAGAGAAGCTACTCTGGGACCCACGTAGAACAGAGGCACCCCTTTGTGAGCTGGCTCAGTGAACCCCTGCCACACCTGAGCTGCTCTGTGCTCAGCGTCAGTGCCGGCAGAGAGCAGGGGCAGACCTCATCCTCATGGAAAGGGCCTGGGAGGA
Organism: Oriolus oriolus; assembly: GCA_013400235.1. Taxonomy (NCBI): domain Eukaryota; kingdom Metazoa; phylum Chordata; class Aves; order Passeriformes; family Corvidae; genus Oriolus; species Oriolus oriolus. The sequence continues at coordinate 272,269 of VXBT01007926.1, forward strand.
GTCACCATGGTCCCCCAGGGAAACCACCTGCGAAAAATTAACAGAAGCTGCTGCTGCCCTGACCAAAGTCTCCTTTTCTGTCAGTGTTTGCTCTGCTCTGGCCCTGCTGAGCTCTGGGTTCAACACCTTTGGTGCCATACCCATGGTGCTTCTCATTTGCCATGTGAGATCAGAGGCACTGTGAGGAAAGCCATTGCAACAAAGAGAACTAAAAAAAGCCAAGTTATATAAAATAAAGTTCCTTTGCTCTCTGTCTGTTGTGGAAGATTGTCATGGAAACATTTTTTTCAGAGAATAAATTTATTTTCTGTGAATAATGTCCACAGAGCTGAGGAGAGAGTGTATTATTTATATATAAAATCTTTACTGGAGACACCTTTTTCCTGGCTCCTGACAGTTGTAAATGTTTTATCTGCTGTGGTTTAAATCACTACAAAGGAGGGTATTACCTGAGCCTCAAAAGCAGTGAGGCTCATGGGGACTGGGTTGCTGGTTTTTCTCTTCCTTAAAGCCAGAGAGCTGTATTGGCATTAAATCAGGGGCACTGAGCCTTCCATGAGTCCAGTTCTGCATAAGATCACGAAAATGTGAAACAGAGGCTCTTTAATGGGAAACATATCCCACAGCCAGGAAAATGGGAAGCCGCCGGGTTTCTCCTGCAGGGATCGGTGCTGGAGGAATGTCACTGGTATCGCTCCTCTGCTGCTGCTTCCCCGCTCGTAACCTGAGACCTGCATCCGTCTCCCTGTGCCAGGGGAAGGTCTCAGCGTTCGGAGGGCGAGCTATGGTTTATCAGGAGCAGCCGAGTGGGATGCAGGACACACTGGCAGCCGGGGCACCGTCTGTGCCCTCCCGTGTCCCTGCTCTTGTCCTGACAGCCTGCTGGGGACACGTCTGGGGGCAGGGAGCCTCCTCCTCCCGGCACTGGTCACACTGGCCGCCCCTGCGGGTGGCTGGGAGTAGCCACCCACTTCCAGCCATGTGGAGTGAGGACTTTGTTGGTCCAAAGGGGTTTTCCATCTGCGCATCAGGCTCCCCGTGTGCTTCCCTGAGGAAAGCCTTCCTTGATAGCTGCTCATACCTTGAGTTTGGAGTTTTCCTCCAGTGTTTTGGCATGTCAGTCTTACCTTAGGAATGGGTGTCAAAAAGCCCTTTTCTGAAAAACAGGGAGATTTTAGAAAGTGGCACTTGATGGGTACTTTGCATTTTGTCAATGGCGAGGCAAACCCATCTGTCCCAGGCACTCAGAGACAAGATTGTTCCTTGCAGGAAATGTCTCCGGCCTGGAGGCTGGTTTTGACAAGCTCTGTAAAGATTTCTTTTGGAACCTTTTAGTGCATCCTCGTGTATGTCTGTGTCTGGCTTTCTGCCACCACTACTTTCATCAGTCTCTGCATAATCTCTCCTGACTTGTGTAGATATCCTCAGAGGCCAGGGAGGTAAAAATGTGCTGCTCTCCCTCACGGATGCAGTTACGGCTGCCCCGTTAATTAGCTGACCAAGAGAGCACCGAAAGATTCCTGGGATTGATTTCTTTCTGCCAAAGGCAAGACAGATCCCCGCCGTGACCCACTCAAGATAAGCCATAAACCAAGTTCCTTCCCATGGATGAGGCTGTTCTGTGTTCCTGCTTCCCAGGCAGGCTCTGACCCTGTGGCATCTGTGCCTGGTACAAATCCTGCTGCTCTGGACATGGAGAACCAAGGAAAAATGTATTTTATGGGGGTTTCTTTTCCGAGTGGCTGGGTAGGGGCATTGTGGCACCCCAGTTGCCTCCAAAACATCTCCTGCTGGTCCCTGAGCTGTAAAGGTCCGGCTGTTCCAGGTGCCAGGGATGCTGACAGGCCAGGATATGTCTGTCTGTCCCTGTTTGAACAGGGAGTGACGCAGACAACGAGAGGGAAAGGGCAGCTGGCTCTATGGAAACAGCAGAGCAGAAGTCCAGGGAAGGATAACCACAGTTGCCTGTGGAACACAGCACAAAGTTCCCCATAAATATGATGTGAGGTAACAGACATGTTGAAGATGAATAGCCTGAGTTTGCCCAATTTACCTTTTGGGTTGTTAATTTTAATTTTATTAAAGAGCTTTCTGTTATCAGGAATCTCTCCCTCATGTAGGTGCTTGCAGAAAATCATTGAGTCAGTGCTTAGCATTCTCTTAATTAAATATTTTGAGCTTCAGTCAGTTACTACGACAAACAGTTCTTGGACCTCAGACTGTTCTGAAGCTCTTTTCAGAACTCTTTCCAAAGCTTCAGCATAATTTTTAAATTACTGGCACCAGAACTGGACACAGCAACCTAATAATAGTCCCCAGTGCCTTGGACAGGTGTAATTAATACCTTTTCTTACTTTAACAAATACATCCTGCTGACGCTTTTAGGGATTATGTGTAAGTTGGCTGTGGCATCAAGAGGCCTTATGTTCATTTGCTTATCTAAAGTCCTCCTGAATACCTTTCTACACTGCTGGCTTCTGTCATATTTGGGCCGTAGGGAATGGTAGGATGTTCTTTTTTATCCCCTGGCAGCTGGGTTCTTTCCCTTCAGGCTACCAGGAATCCGAAGTACACGAGTGAATGTACTCGGAGCTACTTTCTTGTCTGGAAGAGTTTATGTTTCTTCAGGGGCTGATTTCAAGCTTTCCTGGCTGTGTGTAGTCTGCCAGCAGAGCCAGTGGCCTTCTGCCTGCTGAGACATTTATCCTGGACTCGTCTGCAGCAGCTGAGTTTGTGTATTGCTACACCCCAAACTCTTGGCTTGTGCTGTCAGACTCGGAAGAAAAGAAAATACCTGAACAGCAGTGACTCCTCCCTACCTTTCCTGATTGCTGATTTTACTACACTTAGAGAAAATACCAAAATACCCTTTTCTTTAGTGCTTTATTTCTTGAGATACTGGAACTTGCTGCGTAAAAACCCCCATTCCTTTACTGCACTGTAAAATTTGCGAAGTTGTAACAGAGGAAAGAATAAACTCTACCCAAAGAATGAAGTTGGCATTTTCTAATCCTTGGATTTGGTTGTGATGAACAACTTGTTCTGTGCCTGGCTGGTTGATTGCCCAAAATGAGATGCCCTTGAAGGGGTTGATTTTGGGACTGCACTGACAATTGTGCAGGCTTCAGAGTTAGGTCTGTTTAATATGATTTGAATTGGCCACCCAAAATCACCAGCTGGTTTTGAAAACAGAGCTCAGATTTTTGTGGTGAGAACAGTGGTAAATACAAAGCAAGCTGCAAGTGAAGCCAGACAGCTATCACTGGAAATAAGGGAGGAAAGAAACTGAATTTATTGCTGCCTTGGGCACAGCAAAAAGAAAAAAAAGCTGGAGATGGACTTGCAGTACTGGTGGCTGCAAAATGTCTCCATGGTCTAGCTCTTTGTCTTATCCTCCTGGCTAAGCTTAAACTAGACAGTAGAGGTTTGTGATTTGGGTGCAGAAGTCCAAGTCTCAGGCCTTCCCTTTGCCTGTGCCCCGAGCTGCAGCTCTGAGCTGCACTGGCATGGTCAGGATGCTCCAGGATGGAGTGGGAGTGAGTGCTGCTGCCTGGCTTGGCACCTTCTCCAGCAGGTCTGCCAGGAGTAGACTCTGAAAAAAACAAGAGAGGAAAAAAAGAGGGAAAAGACAGGGGGTCGTCCCTCCGACAGCTAAATAGTCGCTCCAATAGTTGAAGTTGCTTCTCTTGCGCTCCGTTGGTCTCCTGGCCAAATCCCACAGTTCTTGCTGGATTCTTTTTCAAACCAGTTTCCTCTCAATTCAGCCGAAGCTCCCTTTGGCAGCAGCCAGCAGGAACTGCCTCCCTCTTAGACTGAGCAGAGAACTTGCCGAGGGAAACAATCCAAGCGGTCGGGTAAGTGGGGAAAGCTCTTTAAAAGCCCTCGAAATGTCGCTCCCTGAGTTTGCAAGGTCATGTGCCACCCTCTGCTCTCTGCAAAGTCAAACATGTTAGAACATTATTTGCCGAGCTGGGGCCGCTGCAGTGGAAGTGTTCCTGCAGTTGTTATTGCAGGCATCTGTCCTGGGCATTGTTCAGGACCTCTCAACTTGGGCTCCTCGAACAGGCCCCTCAGAGAACCTCTCTGCTGGCAGCCACGAGGGCTCGCAGCCTCCCTGAGGTGCGTTCCTGTGCCAAGAGACAGCCTGTTGTCTTGGACCTCCCCTCCTGCCCCAGGATTATTCTGGTGTTGTGTTCAGCTTCACGCTGCCACCCAACATGTGGTTCCCAGCAGCAGTGCACTGCAGGCACACCATGCCTCGAATTCCTTACTGAGGCACAGCAGAAACTGAAAAATGCGAGTTTTCAAAGCAGACTTCCAGCACTGAGGAGGACTTTGGGAGGGTCGGCTCCAAGAAAAACGCTGTCTTGGCAGGACTGAGCGAAGCAGCACTGCTGCAGAGCATCCAGGCCATGAGGTAAACTGACCTCTGGGCAAGCAAATGCCTACAGAAGCACAGCTTCTTGCACTGGGATGTTTTCAAGTGTCGCTGGCAGGGCTTTTAATAGCTGGCAGAAGGGGAGAGGATGACTTGGACTTCTGCTTGCTGAGTACCTGGAGGTTCCTCCTGCCTGGAGCAGCAGAACCTTGGTGGGTTGTTGGCAGGTCTGGGAAGGTGCCCAACAGGAGGAGCTGGTGCCTCCTGTGTGGACACACGGATGGGGCATTCCTAGGATGAGTGCGACCCCCTTCCCTGCCTCGTGGCAATTCCATACTGCTTACAAAGGGCATGCAGAATGTGTCTTCTCTGGTGGCAGCAGCTCTGGCTCCCAGATTTCTCCAGGCAACGTTTGGTCCTTTAAAGTGTTTCTTCTCAGGTTTATTTTTTTTCCTCGGGGCCTTGCTGTGACTGTTTTTGTGCAGTTTGGTGCCAGTCAGCTTCACCCTCCCCCGCCTCTCTCTCTCTGAGATTCACAAGCCCTCCTAAAGCAGGAGCTGGCACCAGTCCCCCGCGCCCGTGTGTGTGGGACACGTGCCGGTGTTTGGGTGAGGACACGTGCCCGTGGTGGAGCTTCAGCTGGTTCTGCAGGCAGCATCACCCTCTCCTCCAAGGAGCAGAGGGGTGCTCGCCCTGCCCTCAGCTGCACTCGCGTGTTCTTCAGCCCAGCCTGGACTATTTCAGCGTGGCGATGGAGAGGAGCGGCAATTGCTCATCTGATGTGTCACACCACAAACTTCAGGAAAGTAATTCATTCCAACAGTGTAATTCTAGGACTCGGGAACCAAAAATATGGGCTATTACTCATCTTTGTATCTCATAACACAGAATAACCTAAGCCGTTTATCTATTTACACAGCAGAGGTTTAGCCAAAAGCAGAGCCTTGGATGTCGAGGGCTGCTGTTGTTACATATTGAGAGTAATTGCTTGCTTTATCATTTATTTTTTTATTTCTGTGCCAATATTGGCCAGGAACTCGAGTCAGGAGATAGGCACGATGCAGAAACAAAGAGCCCCTACTTGAAGCTTGGGAGAGCAGAGCTGAGTAATTGGCATGTCTTGAGTAGGCTGTGAAAGCTCGAATGTGTTTGTTTTATGATTACCCAACATCTACAGTATTTTCTGTACTGAATGCTTTTTCCTTCTGCATGAATGAAATTTCCAGGTGCATGCACACACATCTATGCCGCACAGGAGGCTCTGTGTGTTAAGTGTGTCTGGGCACATTTGGTCTTCACTGGCCCTGGTCTCCCTCTGGATGAACTCAAAATCAGGGATATTTAGCTAAGTCAGCCCTGGGGTAGCTCCATGCAGAGCCTGATCCCTAGGAGCAGGGTATTGCTGGAACAAACCTGCTGTTTCCACCTTGGTCAGCTCTGTCAGCTGTGCAGGGGGATCTCTTGGACCCGATGGAAGGGGTCCTGAAGGGGGAAAGGTCGCTCAGAGCTGGGGTGAATCCCAATGCTGCTTTGCTTGTCTGCTGGGATTGGTGGGGTGCCTGACCAGGTATCTGTCAAAATTAAGGGGAAAGTTTGTCCTTCAGGCACAGGAAGCTAATTCTGGGTGATGCTGGAAAAGCCCTCCAGTAGTCATATGGTTGGCTCCGTCTTCTGGGTTCGGGGGCTTGCTCCATCTCCACAGCTGAGCTCAGGCTGGGCAGCACATGTGGGCACGTGTAATGTGCTTTCTTCTTGTCAGTGAGTTGGGGGTGACTTACCAATAAGAAAAATAGATTGCTGCTCCGTACTGTTACTGCTCCATGTTTGGTGCCCTGCAGCTGTGATAAATACCAGCTTTTAAAATTTTTTTTTCACAACTTTTGCAGGGATTGTGTTGTTCTGCCAACATACAGTGTGGTATCTCATGTTTCTATAACCTGTGAGTTTGTTTGTCCTCACCAGAGTAACTCCTGTGGTTTGCTGTCTAAATAATCCGTGCAAGCCTCTGTGCTCAGTTCCATCTCATTAGATGAAAGAATGTACTAATTTAAGTCCGTTTCCTTGGTGAATCACCTGAGGCTTTCAGAAATGGCTCTGATTTACCTGTTGTTTTATCTGATGACTAAATGATGTCTCTTTAATGTGAGTAGTCAAGAATGTAGCTCCCAGGTGTTTATGATCCCGGTGCTGCTCTCAGCTCACCCAGGCAGCTCTCGTTTGTGGTGTTCAGCCTTATCTCTTTATCAGGGCTGTGTCACTGGAATGATCTTTCCATGGCAGAAACACATTCAGCCAATAACACACTCAGCAATATTGGCTCCTGGCTCTTAGCACACACTAGGAAGCCCCAGTTCCTGCAGTTTTACCCTTCAATTCCAAGGCATTCGTGTCAAAGGGTAGGTGCAGATGACCAGGAAGCCTCAACATTTCCAGGGATGGGGCAGCCACAGCTACTCTGGGCAGCCTGTGACAGGGCCTCTCCACTCTCACAGCCAGGAATTCCTCCCCAATATCCCAACTCTCCCTGCCGTCTGGCAGTGGGGAGCCATTCCGCTTGTCCTGTCCCTCCAGGCCCTTGTCCCAAGTCCCTCTCCAGCTCTCAAGAGAGAGAAAAAGCAGAAAAAAGAAATGTGCCAGGAGAGCGGTACCAAAATGGTTTTGTTTTTCACAGTATGTTTTTATCCTGTTTAATCAAGCAAAGCCAACACTTGACTAGAGTTTAAGAAAATTGTCACAGAAGGATATCATCTCCAGTCACATATTCAAAGCCAGGAGAAGCCAAAAGCAACACGTAAAAGTTGTGAACACCGGCCTGGAGGCTTTCTGAGTAAACAGCTGCAATAAATGCCCGCTGTTAGGCTTGTCAAGCATTTGTGGATGGTTAGTGGGATTGTCTCCTCTCCTTTGTTACCCGTTTGCTTTCCTTGCAGTAATTTGTGACCGTCCTTGTACAAGGAAGAGTCAGCGGGGTTGGAAGAACAGCTCTTGCTCTGACCTGTGCGGCTGTGCCTGAAGCCGTGGTGTGCCAGCTGAGAGGGACATCCTTTTGACTTCTGTTTTTTTCTGATGGTTGCTTACACAAGGTTAGAGCTGCAAATCATTGACGTGGCAGCTGACAACCCCCCTCTCCTGTTTTCTCCTTAGGTGGCAGTGAAAGTCATTGACAAGAAAAGAGCCAAAAAGGACACCTATGTCACCAAGAACCTGCGTCGGGAAGGGCAGATCCAGCAAATGATCCGCCACCCCAACATTGCCCAGCTGCTGGATATACTGGAAACTGAGAACAGCTACTACCTGGTCATGGAGCTGTGCCCTGGCGGCAACTTGATGCACAAGATCTACGAGAAGAAAAGGCTTGAGGAGCACGAAGCCCGCAAGTACATCCGGCAGCTCATCCTGGCAGTGGAGCACCTTCACCGGGCAGGAGTCGTGCACAGGTGATCTGGGAAACCCTCTCTGGTGGGAAAGTCTATATCAGATCCTCTAAGTGGCATTTATTTGTGTTGTAAGGAGATTTCCTTGTAAAAGCGTGTTCCTGAGAGCTTTCTGGCTGCTCTTCGTGGTGGTGTTTGGATGCTCTTACCTTGGGCGTTAGGAAGTACCTGCAGAAGGCACTTGAGCAGCTTCAGGTGAGCACACAGGAGCTGTGCTGACTCCGTGGCCAGGGGCTGGACTCAATGACCCCTTCCAGCTCAGGATGTTCTGTGGTTCTGTGTCCAAAAAGCCTGGGCAGTCCAGAAGTAGGGCCCTTTCCCTGCAAGCACCGTTTTGCCTCTTCAAAGCTCTGCACCAACATGAGCTGATGAATCATTTCGCTGTTGCTTTGAGAAGGTGGCCGTGCCTGTTGTTTCACTGGTGGAAATACAGCAGTGTGGGGAGAGGAGCTCATTTGCCTGAGCTCTGCAGTGCCAGCGCTGGGACAAAGCCTCAGTGGGACCACTGAAAATCCCTGGCTTCTGCTTCCCTGCTCTTTGCATGTGTTGCATCACCTCAGCAGGGCCTCGCAGGACGGAGAGAGCCAGAGCCGCTGCAATGCATCACCTCATTTCTTTAGGACCTTCATCCACAGAATCACAGGCTATGCTGAGTTTGAAGGGCCCCACAGGGATCATGCAGCGCAACTTCTGGCCCTTCACAGGACACCCCAAAAGTCCCACCCTGTGCCTGGGAGCATTGTCCAAACACTCCTGGAGCTCTGTGTATGAGCAGGATGTGCCTCTCCTGGCAGGAGGATGCTGTGGAGTTAGGAGTTCACTTGAGCTCTAGGGGAAATAGGACAAGCTCAGCAGAGAGAAGCCTGATGAATAAGGAGTAGCTGCCTCTGCCTGGAGCCCCTGAGCAGCAAGTGGGGGAGCTGGGAGAGTGCAGGTGGAGATGTCACATGTGACTGCTTGTCCCTGTACCTTTCTGCGCTTCCGTGCTCTTGGCTGCTATGGAGACAGCAGGATGGTGGGCTGGCTGGACCTTTGGAGCCAGCATCTCTCCTCTCCTGTTCTTAGGTGTATTTATAGGGCGTTGTGCTAAGAAGGAGGCTCTGCTTTCTAAATTTGGGCCAGCTGGTGTTAAGTCTGGACTCCCACACAGTTCCCATATGATGCCGAGCGAGTTGTGTAGGCCCCATCCTCTCCAGTTCTGTGGGCACGCCCCAGGAGCCAGACATCTGAATGCTTTTGAGGATCTGGGTCTGCATCTCCTTGGCTCCACTGCCTGTGCAGAAGGTGGGGAGCTGCCCGCTGCTCCAGCTGTGCCCAGCTGTGCCCAGCTGTGCGCCGAGCTGCCCACCGCTGCGCGGCGTGGCTGCGTCTGGCGCGGTGGAACTCCACGTGCTCTGAAAGCTGCTTTTTTTGTCTTGGGTCTCTGTGATCCATTAGGGGTAACTGCTATGTGCACAGGCCACCTCTGGTCTTCCCTCGAGCTCTATTTCAGGTACCACTGTAATATAAATATTTGAGCAGCCGCCAGGTTCTCTATCAGCCTCAAAACTGCTGATCTCTCTGAATTATTAACCCCACAGTTTGAGGCAAGGACAAGGAAGAAGTTTACTTATTGCTTTCAGGGATCAATTGATACCCAGTATTTTGGAGAGAGAGAGAGATGAAGGAAATAAATCGAGTTTCTGAGATGGGCACAGGCAAACAAGGCAGGAGCAGATGAACATGTTTAGCTTTTAACAGCAGGATTGGTTCAGCAGCAGCAACTCCTCTCCCTGAGAAATTCACCCTCTGCACAGTGGCCAAGGCACTCACAGGGGGCTGGTAGGCTTGGCTTTGATTCCCTTCTTTCTCAGAGAGGATTCAAACCCACATTTTTGACAGAAATAGCTTGTTCCCTAAGCGCAGGCTGGAGTCAGCAGGCTGTTGTGGTGAGAAGAAGGCAAGGCTTTGGGGCCCAGGGAGAGCCTGAGTGAGTTCCCGTGTGGATCCTGCAGGTTTGGCTCTCATCCCTTCCCTCTCTGCCCCAGAGGCTGTGGGAGGAGGCAGCAGCCCTGACAACAGTCACAGTGCTGGGCTTCCTCTGGCAGCTGAGCCCTGTCTGTCCAGCCCTGTGGCACTGAATTAATCCCTACCCCAGAGGCAGCCTCCTCCATCCACCCTGTTTCTCAGATCACTGAGCTGCTTCTTGGGAGGCTTCCACGCGGTGAATGAGCAGGTCTAATTCTGCTTAAAATGATAAAACTTGACAGAATCGCGGGCAGCATATCTGCAAGTGTTTTCTCTGGCTTAACCCATTCGGTGTGTTGCCTTCTTCTGCAAGCAAAGTGTGTAGAGCAGTGTGGAGATGCAGGAAAAGCCCTGGTGGTGTGATCTGGGTTTGTTCTCTTGGCTCTCTCTGAGCAAGAGAGGGAGAAAAATTAACAATTACCTCAGAAGTTGTCCTTCAGCATCTCGGGCCTCTGACTGTGGCAGCTCTAAAAGCAGGCTACTCAATCAGCTACTGAGGGAGGGAAAAAATAGTGCAGGAGTCTGATTCATTCTCTGCCTGGCTGCAATGGCAGTGTTCTGTTGTTGTTGTTATTTTTGAAGCAGGTAAAAATACCAGCTTTTTCATGTGCGTGGGGATGCGGGGGTGTTGGAGTTTGCCACGTGTGGAACAAACTGCAGCATCCTCAGCCAGAAAAGGGGCTGCTGTTTGTCTCTCTAAGTGCTTCCCATGGAATGGGGCAGGGCCCCAAAAAGCTTTTTATTGGCTATTTTATTGCCAAAAAAAAAAAAAATCATAGGTTTTGTCTGCTTTATTTGGGGAATAATGTAAATGGCTTACCCTGTTCCACTTGGGATGAAAAACCCCAGATGGAATAAGTTGCACGAAATTTGTTTGTGTTATTTGATGAATATTACTCAGAAAGCTGCATGGCTTGCAATCCAGGCTTGGCATGGCAGAAAAGCACTCAGATCAGTGTCTTTGGACAAGAGCTGGTACCCAGAATTCAGTGGAAATGCTTTTGTTAAGAGGCACTGATGTGTGAACAGCCTAAAATTAAAGAATTTCGAGAAACCTCGTTTTTATTTAGAGACGCAAAAATACCTCCAAACTCATGTTTGACTGTATAGATGTACTTTAAAATTCTAAGTATGTCATCTGCTGAGATGGATGGATGAAGTCTGCAAGTTCCAGAGTGCAGAAGCTGCATCTTTGGTGAGGGGTGCCCAGGGTTCAGAACTCCTCAGCTGCTCGCTGAAAACGAAATGCCACCATTCTATATATAATTCCATGTTATCCTTTGGGTTTCTTTCCCTCTATCAGGAGAGCTGGTTGGTTGCTGCTAAAAATACACTTGCAACAAGCTCAGCTGTGAATCAGGTAGGAATATTTATCTTTTCCTCTGACAGAGGAAAACAGAACCAAATGGCAGGATCTGGTGGAGCTGTCTCTTGGCAGAGGGTGTTTACACAGGCCTTCATGCTGTCAAAAAGCAGCGTGAGCAATGAGCCCTCTGGGAGCATAAGGACAGCAGGGAAAATGAAGTGAAAGCCTTGGTGCTTGCCACTGCATCCCACAGGAAATTCTCAACAACCCTCTTAAAGTCATTTTAACAAAATTCAATCCCATTCAATGCAATTACTGTCAGGTTGTCAAAGGAAAGAATTGAATAGTGTGTTGGTAGCAAAGATGGCTTGCTGTATTCCCCTTTTTCTGCCCTCATGGCAGCGGATTCCTACCTTCCACAGCCATTTGGTGATTAGAAGCAGGTCAGGAGTTTGAAAGAGATGAAAAAACCCTGAGGTTTTGGGCAGAGTTAGGTGATGCCACACGATCTGGTTGCTCAGAGTCCCACAGGATTCCTCATTTGGTACCTGCTATTTGACATGTTGGCTTTGCTAACTTCCAGCCTATTAATTTTAAGTGCCAGTAGTCTGGCTGCTGATGCAATATTTATGACAGATCCTGCTCCACAGAACAAACTCTCCTTTTGAAGTGCAGAGCCGGTTTGTCTTTCTATTTTATTTCCGATTTCAGAATTACCTTTGGGCATTCTCTCTTGGAGTGCTCTGGTGTAAACAAACTAAACTTCATTTTAGTGAAGACAAGGGGCTGGGTTCGTCTTTGGCAGAGGCAGCCACATGGAATCCAGTGACATTGTTACTGACAGAAGAATTGGGCTCAGTAACATTTTGGTATCAAAGCCTTTGAAGTGCGTATTGATACATAAATGTGGTGATGGACCCAAATCTCTGCAACCTTTCCAGCTCTCGCACAAGGCTTGAAAGTGGCCTTGAGGATTGATAGCTAAGGAGTGGTTTTCTGTGGTGCTGTTCTGATTAAAAATAAGATTCAGGAGAGAGCAGCCAACAAGTGCTGCTGTGCAGCTGCTTGCTGGTGAAACCTCCTTTCTCATCCTCCCTCCCCCAGACAAGAAATAAAGTGTGAAATGCTAAACTTCCCTTTTGCAGCCTGCTGCCTGCCATGGCATGGAATAAACTGCTCTGGGAGCAGCTGATGGGGTCACTTGCTCCAGGGGTTCACTTGTGCTCCTCACTGGAGGCACTGGCTGCAGCTGGGCTTTCCAGAGTGGTCCAGAGAGGTGAATCAGCCCCATGGACAGCAGAACAAACTCCCGAAGAAACTTAGCCCATAAAGATGGTGTATTTTCAGATCCAGGGAATGCCAACTGTGTGCTGCCAGCTCCACGAGCTGAGAAGACATAAATATCTGCTGGTTCTCCACAGTGTGGGAATGCAGCTTGGCCTTCCCTGCGTGCCTTCATTATTCCTGGATTTGGCTAACTTGTCCCCTAGTTAGACACTCTCAGCATCAGGGAACCGATCCCTCAGGAAAAGGTAACGCTTCTTGTTCCTTCTGCATTTAATGCCTGAGGGTATTTTTAAGTTTTTCCAGCAATGAATGCTGAGAATTTGCTTGTGGGGGAAAACCCATAAATAATCCTTTAGTCGTGTTTCTTTGAGGAGCTGTGACAGTAAAGGAACAAGATCAGATTTACTTCAGGGAGGGAAGCTGAAAGTATCCAGAGCCCGTGCTTTGCTGCAGTGGAAAAAGAAACACCATTGCCCCCAGAAGTGTTTGGAGGCCTGAGTTTCATGCACTGTATGATAAAGGGTTTGGGAAATAAAAGGCATGTAAGACACTCAGTGAAAGCCGGTGAGTAGTCTGGACCACAAGTTTTGGAGCAACTCAGATAAGCCTCTTTTTGTAAAAGATAATTTAAGTTTGTACTGGACAGAACTGACCTAATAAAGCATTTAGGATGTTCACGGAAATGGGTCCTAAAGCAGGTGTGCAACTGGGTTGTACCACCACAAAGAGAAGTGTGGGAAAGCCTGTCATCCTGAATCCTGGTATTGCTCCAAAAATCAGTGCTTTCCTGTTGGAGTGGACAAAAATTGTGGTGCATATGGACCATTAGATCAGTTACCACTCACTGGCAAATCTGCTGAGAACAGACAGATGGGTAAACAGCTTTAACCAGGTTTGCCTGCACTCTATACTGAGGCAATATTTACATTGCTATTTTTTTCCTCTGATGGCTTTAAAATGCCCTGTAATATTTACCTTTTGTTTCTTTTTTTTTTTTTTTTTTTAACCATGAATCCTTTAAAACATCTTTTCTGGTGTTCATGGTTAGTCCCCCTGTCAGTCATTTGTTGTTCTGATTGCCTGGATGTCTTTCCTCCTTAACTTACAGCTTGCATCTTTCCCTTCCCTTGCCTTTAAAGCTTTGCCTCTTCTTAGCTAATATTTAATATACTCAGAGCTTCCAAATGGTCTTTCTCTTTGCTTTGAGACTCTGTACTGAGCATTGCAGTGCTTCTGTTGGTTTCAGTTTAATTTGGGGTTTTAGGGGTGGGAGGTTTGTTTTGTATTTTTTTGTCTTTCCCAGACTGGTTTTTTTGGAAGTCCCTCCCGTTGAGTTCCCAGCCCTGATACCTTCCTGGAGACCAGTCGCACTATGAAAACCTCCACCTGCAAGCAGTAAAGATGTGAGATGCGAGGCACTAAGCCCTTTTTTGGCAGCAGAGGGAAGCAGAAGTGGGTTGATCCCGGTCCATCTGGCAGGGCAGGGTGTCCCTGGATTGAGCCCTTTCTCGGCAGCACTGGTTGCCCTGCAAGGGAAATGCCTTTTGGGGGACATGCAGTAAACTCCAGGGATAACCCCCCGGGATATTGCCAGAGGAGGGAATATAATCACAGAGTCACAGAGGGGTTTGGGTTGGAAGGGACCTTGAAGCTCATTCCATCCCACCCCTGCCATGGCAGGGACACCTTCCACCATCCCAGGTTGCTCCAAGCCCCATCCAGCCTGGCCTTGGACACTGCCAGGGATCCAGGGGCAGCCACAGCTTCTCTGGGCACCCTGTGCCAGGGCCTTACCCCCTCACAGCCAGCAATTCCTTCCCAATATCCCATCTAAACCTATTCTCTGTCAGTTTGAAGCCACTCCCCCTCTGGACTGGCTCCAGCAGCTCCACATCCTTCTGCTGTTGGTCCCCAGGGCTGGAGGCAGCTCTGCAGGTGGGGTCTGACCTCAGAGGGGCAGAATCCTCCCTTCACCTGCCCATGCTGCTTTTAATGCAGAAAATCCCTCCTGTGTAGGTCCTTGGGGTCTTACTGATGAAGTGGGGGCCATCCTACCTGCAAGTGCTCCTCTGCCTCAGGTTTATTTGAAACACAGCATGGGCATAAAATGAAATGAAGAGGAACATTTTAAAAAAGGCTTGGAGTCTTTCTTCCGCAGATCCCTCCTTGTGGAAGTACTTGGCTTGGTTTGGTTGGTTTACTTGTCTTATTTTATTAAGCCAGATATCTTCATCTGTAGGGGAGGTGTCTTTCATCACTGCCTTTGCCTTACAAAGGCAAAATACCACGGATGTCACTGACTTCCCGTAATTAGAGCTGATGGCTTTATTATCCAGATTTTTCCAAAGCGTGCTGGGAGAAGCATCACTGCCCCTCCGAGCTGTGGATATCCCAGCATGCCCATTGTAACAAATATTTCCTGTCTGGATGGGGGCAAAAAATCCTTGTGATGAAGACTTAGCCAACTGCTGGGAGTCGTGGACGAGTTGTGCAGCAACCAAAATGGGTTTTTTCACATTATATTTAATGCTCAGTCTGCACAGCTTGGGGTTTTGGGGTGAGTTTCTGTGTGGCGTTGGACAAATCATTTCAATCCCTCAGCCTTGGATTTTACCTCTGCAAGGAGTTTGGGTGCTTCACCCTCACGGCAGGCTGATTCTGATCTCTCTTGTGGACAGAGTACAGACATTTTGCTCCTCATATCTCAGGTTTGTCCTTCAGCTGTGGCCTTTGGCCGTGAAGAGCGGTGAGAAATTGACCTCCAGTTCCAAAAACATACTCAAAATGTTTCCAGTTTGTAAGTTTTCTGTAAACTTCCAGTACTTAAGAAACTTGAAGAGCCTGGTTAATTACAGGATGTACTGACAAGTGCTTGTAATGTCGTTTTGTGCCTGAAGAATAGGTGGGAAGCAGTGTGTGAAAGCGCTGTTAATTTTGGGCAGGATGCATGGGGCTTTCTGCTTTCACTGTGGAACTGTGTGTGCTGCTTTCCTTACACGTTTGATTATATACAAGTCTTGTACATACACTGATGAGAGTGAGGCAAAGCTGCTTCATTATTTTGGAGACTTACTCAAAATATTTTCTTTCTTTCAGAGACTTGAAGATAGAAAATCTGTTGCTAGATGAAGACAACAATATCAAGCTTATTGGTATGAAACCAGTTTGGCAATTCCAGTAATTAAAATTGTTAGTTTTATAAAGAGAGTTTCTGAGGCTTCATAATCCTCCATGTGACAACTGCTAATGTTGCTGCAGAGAGGAGCTGAGAGAGTATAGATAGCAATCAAGCTGTTCCTGACAGCACTTTGTGAAAAAATGATCCGAGTAATTCAGCTTTAACTGGGTATGGGAATAATCCTACATCTTATACCCACATCTTTCTTATTCAAATCGGGAGCTTGGTAAAGAATTTAAGAATTGACACCACAGAAGTGGTTTATTTTATTATCACGATCGTTTCTTATTTGCTAGGGGCTGGATTCTGCCCCCGTGAGCATATGCTTCCACTGAAGTCAGTGGGAGTTGCACACATTTTTAGCAGCTGGCAAAATGTGGCCCTATATTTACATTTGTTAAATTTGCTTCCAGCACCCGGGACCAAATTGGTTTAGAGGGCTGTTAAAAAATAAAAAAGATCAACGGTGGAGCCTTGATTGTATTTAGGTATCAGTTGTGTGTGGTGCTTGATTCATTCAAGCTGTGCAGGCATTTTGGATTAATCATTGGTGGGTATAGTCTCTCACTGCCTTGCATAACTCCCATTAATGTTAATGTGGGCACTGAAAAGAAAATATTCCTTTCATAAAATAAATGCCAAACATCTGTTTATATTTCTTTCCGTGCCTGCACTTTTGCCAACAGCAGTGTCTGTGGTTGCAGACTTAAAAACTCAACTGACTTCCTTCAAAAAGCGTCATGGGCTGAAGAGTGGTGAAAACCACTTAACATTCAAACATCCAGGTCAAATGGACACTCACTGTGACGTATAAAGCACGTGCATCTCCAAGCAAACAAGGGGAAGATGATTAATGAAATCTGAAATACCCAGGTTTTACTTAGGGAATTCAGTTTTGGAAATGCTACCGGGACTTTCAGGGATTACTCTGTAGCAAAGCAGCCAGCTGGGAAAATAATAGCGAAGAGAAGAAGAGAACTCTGCGTCACCTCGGCTGTGGGTCAGGAGGATACTGATCTGTTACCATGAATCATCCATCAGTCCTGATGGATACCACCCATCGCCCTGATTTAGCAGATAAGCGAGACCAGATGCTTTGCACCAGTGCTCTACGAACGTCTGATGGATTTAAAGAACTCCCATAACTTCCCTGTTATTGGGTGTTTGATTACACAACACTATGTGAATTTGACATCCAGACCGAGGCCTTCCCAGAGGATACATGTACAATTAAAACTCATGTGCCAGAAGAAATGACTTCAGGCCCATCCCTGCAGTTCCATTTGCTTCGGCTGCACGGAAAGGGTCTCCTCGCAGTGGGTGGTGTGGGAAGAACAGAGAAAAGAGACAGTTTGATCTTCCACAGCCTCAGTAAATTGTCCTCAGGTCTGCAGCCTGATGTTTTGAGCAAAGCAGATTGCAGGCAGTGTGTATTCTAAAGCAAAGCAATTAAATCCCACCACCCAACTGGGGATGTTGTAGCCAAAGAAGGGTTGCAGTATTTTATGTAGCCTGTCTCACTAGACATGATCAGTTGTGTCATCACGTAGTCCTTCCCAGGAAGGTTCTTCAGGAGTGAAGAACACGTTTTGAGGAATTAAAGTGCTGCTTTTCATGAGTGGGGGAAGAGACTTTGAGCTACAAAACCATCTCATGTTACCTGCTGTGGGGTGAGAGCTTGGTCCCCATCATTTGTACAGCAGCAAACACAGGAGTAGCTAATAAAAATAAAAATTAAGATGTTGGTTTTGTAATAGCTGTGAAAGGAAGAACAAAAGGTGAAATGAAGATTGAAAATGTGACATTGAAGTCACTGCTTGTTCATGCATTTCAGCGAGAGCTGGATGCCTTGAGCCCCTTGCTTCACCCAGCTGCTCAAGGGCACCTGGGATTTGTTCCTCCTTTTGGCTTCATGGCAAGGTTTAGAACCTGCTCTTAGATCTTCTTCTTGGAAAAATTCCCTTTGAGAGGGCTTATTCTTAGCAGTCTGTTAATCAAATTGAAGAACACTGGGACTGGAACTGTTGGAAGTAATTCACTCCTCGTTATCTACCAGCCCAGGTGGTCGGTGTCTGATAAAGACGCCTGGAGAAGCCGCTCACGGACCACGCAAAGTTCTTGGCATCCTGCTGGGACACCCAGCTCTGCTGAGCTCTGTGGAGCTCTGCTGGTCCAGCTTGTCCAGGAGCTTGTGTTTAACAGCTCTTTCCCTGTTCTGACTGGCAGAGCTCCAGGGCTAGCCGTGCTTCCATAGCTTGATGTGGATTCCCTGGAGGCGTTGAGGAGGAGTAGAGCAGCGCGATGATGCTTCGATAGCACGAGCGGTGGGGGTGGTGGAGCTCCCATGTCAAAATATTTACTTTGGAAAACCAAGTGTGGCCTTTGATCTGAGTTCTGTAATTTGCTGGGCTTCTTGAAAGGGAGCCCACGGCAGAGGCAGGCAGTGGCAGCGAGGTTATCAGTGCTGGTGGTCGCACTGTTCTTATCAAGATCAGCAGTGCGTCCTTAATAAAAATAATAAAAGTCACACTGTGATCACGACGTGCTGCCACAGTGTTAATAACAACATTCTCATTTCCATGGCTATGAGATCCCTGTCCCCAGGATGCATCTGCTTGCACACGCTCTGCATTTCGACAGGGAGAAGAAGGCATAGCAGCTGAAATGAATGGGCTGCAGGAAGTGAGTAAGGGGTTTACAACTGAAGCAAA
This sequence comes from Oriolus oriolus, assembly GCA_013400235.1. Lineage (NCBI taxonomy): Eukaryota > Metazoa > Chordata > Aves > Passeriformes > Corvidae > Oriolus > Oriolus oriolus. The sequence goes on from VXBT01007926.1 coordinate 290,570, forward strand.
TGAGAGAATGAAAACCTCTCCCAGAGCATCCTTCCACTGATACTGGTGGAGGGAGGCTGATTGACACCATCACAGAATAACAGCCCTTGTATCCCGTGATGGTAAAACATTTGGAGCTGGCATGACATGGTAGGGTAAGGACCAGGAATAAAACCGTGCCAAGATTTTATTTCTAGGAGTTTTTAGAAGTATTTTGCAGCTGACAGAACTCATCTCAGGCCACAGCTAATGAATACGTTAATTAAGCTAATGGATCCTCTGCAGTATTTGTAAAAGCCCCGGGGATGGTGCATCTCTAGCAGGGATGATTAAGCACTGTCCAGAGACAATTGTTTTCCATCAGAGGCAAGGAAATTGTCTCGATTCTCCCTTCAGTTTTGACAGTGCTCTCCAGGAAACCCCCAGTGAGCCTCTTTAGCTGTGAAGGATGGTGATTCCTGTCTCCCCTGTGCCTGCCTGGCTCTCAAAGATGCAGCCAGTCGAGTGGAAAGCACTGTGCCATCATTTAGGGCTCTTCCAGTCACTGGGATAATTGCACTTTTTTGTAAGCATTTTAATATTTTGCCTGGTTTTGCGAGGGAACAAGGCTTATGTGTCTGCCCTGTCAGGGTGCTTCTAATACCTTGAGGGACTCCTCAAATTTCAGCCAAATTTGATTTTCAGCAGGGTGAAAGCTGAAGGACAGGCCAGCACTGCAAGTCCAGTGCAAATAAGTGTGCAGCTAAGGAAAAGAGCCACAAATTAAAGACTGAGAGAGGATATTGAGGAATTAATCAGGTGTCAGTGTTCTTAATACTGGTGGTTTTCAGAGATTCACAGAATATTCTGAGTTGGAGAGGGCCCACAAGGATCAGCGAGTCCAACTCTTAATAAGTGGGATTTGTTGTTCCCTAAACCCATCTCAGCCTGCAGCCACACCAGCACTGGAGCAGACAGGAGGGAGATTTTGGGAACACCCTTGGGCTGCCTGGGAGCCCTTGGGAAACTGCAGCCCCTCCTGCTGAGAGGCTCCCTCTTGTCTCCAGTGCCAGCTTTGCCAGCCCCTCTATTATTGCCACAAAAGAGTGTCAGATACACCCAGGGACCAGGAATGCAATAATTCAAGGCAGAAGTCAGGGACAGGGCAGCCAAGTCAAGACATTCCCCTTCTTGCTCCAAGATCTCCGTGTGCTGTTCCAGAGCTGAACCCTCTGTGTTTGTGCATCACCACAGCAGCCTCGGAAAGTGACTCCCTCTTGACATCTGATGGTTCATCTGCACGATTTAGAGGCAATGTTGAAGAAATCCCACTTCACCTTGTCCCTTCCATAACATCCTGCAGCAGCGTGGAAGGCACGGCAGCCTGAGGTGGCCCAGGGCCTGGGACAAGCTCAGCTCTGGTTGTTGCCATCCAGTTGCCAGTGAAATGCAGTTGCTTTGTGTGTGAAATGGATAATTGTGCATGTCCTGAGGCTCTTTTTATTGTTTGTGGAAACCTCTGGTTATTTAGCACCTCGTAGAAGCAAATCACATAAAAATTTTTGCGTGTGGATGAGTTCTTTTTCTCCGTGGGGAGTTCTTTGCTTAGCTTTTGGAAGAAATGTTCTTTCTTTTTAACTTGTGCTCTAGCACAGTTTGACTGTGTCTCTCTTTCATAACTGTGTCTCTGTGCCTTTCACAGACTTTGGATTGAGCAACTGTGCAGGAATCTTGGGTTATTCTGATCCCTTCAGCACCCAGTGTGGGAGCCCAGCATATGCAGCCCCTGAACTTCTGGCAAGGAAGAAATACGGGCCCAAAATAGACGTTTGGTCCATGTGAGTTACTTCTCGAGTTTATAATTGTTATTGCCACGAGCGGGGACATCTCCAGCTGGATCAGGTGGCCCAGAGCCCCATCCAACCTGACCCGAAACGTTCTCAGAGATGGGGCATCAACCCTGTAATGACTGTCAGACATTAAAGATGAAGTACAGTCCCTAAATCCTAAATTTTTCCTTGTTCCCGATCATTTTGGCTTCTTTTTGTGCGTGTTTTCTTTCAGCGGGGTGAACATGTACGCCATGCTGACCGGAACGTTACCCTTTACTGTGGAGCCATTCAGCTTGAGAGCCTTATACCAAAAAATGGTGGACAAAGAAATGAACCCCTTTCCCACCCAGCTCTCCTCAGGTAATCCAGGGGGGTTGCTGGGACCTGTCCAGATCCGGTGGGAATTACGGATTGTGAGTCATGCTGCTGACGTGTTGTGCTAATTGGGAAAAATTCCTGCTTTCATTTTGGCCTCTGAAGGACCTGCAGGAGTTGACGTAGCAGAATTCCCTTTGCTTTGACTTCTGGAGAAGCACCAAGTTGTGCTGAATATGAGAGAGGGAGCTAATCAGTGAAATTCTGTGGGATTGCTTTTGTGGAGCAGTTGGTCAGTTTTGCACATCCAGAAGATTTTAGCACAGGGTGAGGATGGATGAACAGATTATTTTGGAGTAACAGATCCCTTGGGCATTATCGTGGCTGGGGCTGAGTGATAAACTGCTTCGAACGACCTCACATTTATTATGGAATAATGACATGCACTCAGTTATTTTGGGACAGTTACCTGGGATAACCTTTGCGTGTTCACAAAATGCCAAATAGTTGATGTCTTAGTATTAGAAGTATTAATTCCTGCTTCGGAGCCATGTCACTAGGCAACAGAATCCCTTTTCAGCTTTCAGCAAGGCCACTGTCAGCATTTGGAACAAGCTCTGTTTGGTAGCTGGGTTTTATTTTTTTATGCCAAATTTGTTGTCCACGGAGAGCTTCTGTCTCCTTCCCTGGCAGCCTGTTTGCAAAGGGCTTTTGATAAAATTAAAAGATTGAAAACACAGAAAGGGAATGGAAGCCGTTGTTAGAGGGTGTAAGAGAAAAAAACCCTTGGGAGCTGAGTCACGAGGTGACTTCTCCAAGTACAGATTTAGGCTTCCACCTTCCACCCTGCAGAAGGCCAGACCCTGAGTAGCAAAAAAGAGAGCATTGCTTCTAACAGGGTTCGTTTTGCTGTTTCATCCATCCTCCCAATTAACAGTGGAGACCAGATTTTCTCGCCGTAGCATCTGTGGCTCACTTGACACTGTGGTCCCCAGGGAAGGCAGCATTTTGTTTATCCTGTGAGAGCCCCAGCAGCCTGGACTTGCAGAGATGATGGCAAATTAATGGACTAGATTTAAACATGTTAACCTTTGCCCACTGTGGACAAAGGTACCCATCAGTGCCTGACCCGAGCCATGGGCCTTGTGAGCTCAGTGACATGGCACAGTGTGATTTAAGGTGACATTTGTTCCTGCCACCGGTTGGCTTTGGGTCACTGGGCAGAAACTCGGCTCCTCTGCTCTGTGACTTGTAGTGGTTTGTTAACTTCTTGGGTTTACGGACCTTTTATTTTAATCGGGTCTTAATTTCCGTAAATTCATCTGTAAAGTAGGGAATTTTCACAGGAGTCTGTTTTGCATGTTCAGTACATTCTCTTTCAATATTTAATTTCCTGGTTACTGAACACACAGTCCCATCATGCAGGTAGCCAGTCTTATCAGTGAGCAGGAAAACACTTCACTTGTGTGACCCAAAATGCTGGGTGACCGTGAGCACCCAAAGCAACCTGTGTAGCAACAGGGAAATTTTGGAGTTGGCGTTTGATTTTCCCACTTAGGAACCTGTTTCTCATTAAGCCTCTTGAACAACAGCTATCTGGTTGTTGATTTTGGGTGAGCAGAGGTCAGATGCTCAGGAAGCTGGTGTTCACCTTGCATATATTCCTTTTCCTTCATGTTTGCTCCCTGGGGAAATCCTTTTGTTGTCCCACAGCTGTGTGGCTTAGCTGGAAAAGCTTCTCGTGCCATCTGAGCCCAAATCAGCCAAGATGCTGTTGCTCATCTCTGCTGCCAGGTCTGGGAGCTTCCAGGGGGGAATCTTCACTCCAGAATTAGTTTCTCCCAGTCTGAATCTGTTGATCTGTGGCACTTCACAAGCTTTATTTAATTAGTTCGCCTCTTGTAGAGAGGTAGGATTTTTAAGGAGAGGTTGAGTGATTTGGAGGGCAAGAATGATGGTGATGAAGGAGGGAGTGTGGGTTTGGGGAGGGGGATTTCTCTGGCTCTGAACCCCTGGGATGTGTGAGGCTTCTAACACAGACATGGGGGAAGCACTGGAGCGAGAGGGGCTGAGATGGGAGAACAAGGGGTTTGTTGTTTGCTGTAATGGGGGTGAAGAAAGGGCACACCAGGCACACGGAGAGCAGCTTCCAGCGTGTTTGGGAACTCGGATGTAGGCTCTTCCTGCTGCTCCTGCAACAGGGCTGCTGTAGGGTAATAACAACAATACTGGAGAATGTTTAAGCAGAGTATTTCACACAAATCAGTGGTTTGTGAAGGAAGAGATTGGAAAAAACCCAGCTGATGCCTGGCTGAACTGGTAAATACAGAGTAATAAGTCTCTCTTGCACATACAAGCTTCTCGACGCAGAGAGGGCCCTCTCTCCAGCTGAAACCTGATTTTTGCAGGATGTGGTACATTGAGGTTGCTCAGGCTGTTGGGAGTTGGCACCTGTTGGGTCTAACCCTGATTTATTTAGGGGGAAGCCCTCCCTTCTTCATCCTCCAGCCTCCCCTGGTGCACCAGCCCATCCTGTCCCAGGCACTTCTTGTGAGTTTTTAGGCAAATCACTTGATTTCGTTGCTCCTAATCGTGTAAGAAGCACATGACTTACAAATTGAGCGTTTTTGCAAGAAACTCAGGAGGAGTGGTTGAATGTCATTGAAAGTTGAAGGTTCAGGAGAACAAAGCAAAGCCTGTTAATTCTGCTGTACTCTTTTAATTTGGCTAAAACCTTCTGCAGCTGACTGTAGGTTGGATGGAAGCCAGGGGAGAATTCATCCTCATAATGTCAAAGGGAGCCCGGTTTGCTGTGTCTTCCTTCCCAGGGCTGCATCCCTTCCCTCCCCTCCACTCAGCCCTGCTCCATCTCCTTCTACTTTAAGCACAGTGATTTGTCTCTGACCTGGCTCCAGCCTCTTGCCCTCACGTGGGAATTAAATGTTGGCTCACCTGCTCCGAAACTTCAAATGAGCTCTGAGACAAAAAGCGCTTTTCCCCCCTCTCCTTTATGACTCTATAAATCATTGTGACTCTAAGTCATTGTTTGGTTTAGTTACCAACCCCTTATCAGTCCTTCCACGTTCTCAAGGACGTTGGAGCATTGCAGTAAGGGAAATGCTCCTTTTTAGCGTGCACTGGCTCAGGCTGCGCGCCTGCAGGAGCTCACCCAGCCCCTGTGCAGGTCCTGAGGCAGGTGACAGAGCTGTTGTTTGGGGTTTCCCCTTGATCTCTTCACAGCTGCCATAAACTTCCTGCGATCTCTCCTGGAGCCAGACCCTGCAAAGAGACCGAACATCCAGCAGGCCCTGGCGAACCGGTGGCTCAATGAGAACTACCCTGGGAGAGCACCGCCCAATGTCACCTACCCCAACAGGTACAGCAGGGAGGGGAGGAGAAAACCCGCCTGGTGCCTGTGCATTGTGTCCCTGGTGCTCCAGCTCCATTCGTGTGATAGATCCTAGGAACTGCTTCTGTGACTCCATCCTGAAGATCGCTGGGATTGGCCCTGTGTTGCTTGAAATGGTCAGAAGCGATGCCTTAACTGGAAGCTGGCACACTGCATTATTTGCAGGGTGGGCTGGGGTGCAGATCTTCTGATTAATGGGCTGCAGGCCTGGGAATGGGGGTGTGACAGGCAGTTCTGATCTCCTCCTTTTACTTTTGGTCAGTAAAAGCCAAGCTGCTTCTCCAGGAGAGCCTCTGCCTGTTTGTGAGGTGCTGTGGATGAAGGGAATGTGCAAACCCTGGTGAGAAGGGTCAGAGTTTAATGGTCTTGCTTTGTTGGTTGTTGGTGTTGAATACCTGCACCCTGCTGAACAGGTGACCACAAGCAGGCAGAGAACAAATCTCACGGTCAGTCAAACATCCATCCAGGGCAAAAGAAAGAAAGAAGGGAAAAAACTTGTGGTCCAGTTTGGTTATAAATAATCTTGCTCGACTTTCAGCATCTGCAATGTAGAGTTGCAGTCAGTGGAGAGAAATAAGGGCACTTTTTACATAATGATTCATCTGACTTCTCTCTGCTTCTGCCTTAGGATGACTTTGTGCCCTGGAGAGACGAGTTCCTCTCCAGTGACTGTAAATGAAGCCTCAGGCAACTCACTTGGAATTACATGTCTCTATTTGATCAGATAAAACCTCCTTCCTGTATCAAAGCCCTCCAGCTGTGTCTCATACACCACCCCGGACCTGCAGGATTTACTGGCTCCTCTTTGAGAAAGAGGAAAAAAAATACAGAAATAGGGCTTGAATGTTCTTTCACAATTCTTCTGCTTTTGTAGGTGCATTTCCATGCCTCTGTTCCTTAATTCCTAGGTGAGAGTTGTAAGGTTGTTTGATCAGGCTGTGGTGGAAGGGTCCCTTCCAGAGGTGTTGGTGCAGTGAGGGGTCCAAACCCTATTCCAAACCCTATTCCAGCCTCTTGTGGCTGGAATAGCTGAGCACTGCTCTTTATTTATGGAATCAATCTCCCCAGAAGGCAAGGGATCCTATGGAAAAAAGAGAAGAACATGCAGTGCTGGACTGCAGAGAGAACATAAGGTTGCTCATGCCTATGTGTGCATGGGGTAATATAAAATAGTAATAATAATAATAAAAACAACAACAACAACAAATATGATCCTTTCCTATTAGAAGTATTTTCAAAGGGAACATCAATGTGGAATGCTATGCTTTGCTATTGCAGAAGAACACTTTCTTTCAATCTTCCTTCCTTCCTTTTTTTCTTCTTCCTTTTCTTTCTCATTGCACTGCTTTTCCCATCATTTTATCAGAAATTAAGAGAAAAACAGATACTCCTTCTGTCTGGAACCAAATTTCATGGGAAGCTGTAAAGTATAAAAGCCTTTAAAGAGATTCTTCCTTTCATTTTTTTTTTAAATAATATTAGTTTTGTTTCATTAGTTGATGCCCCAGGCTTGACCTACCTAGACTTTGTCACACTTTTTAAGGAAAATAATCTGCAAAGTTTTAAATATTTAAAGACGTGGCCTGGCTCCTTTTGAGCTTGTCTCAGAAAGTACCACTGGAGTCAGCTTCCATGGAATTTCTCCAGTTTCTCCTTAGTGTGCAGATATGGGGAAGGTGTGGTGAAATAGTGTGTGAAAAACCCACTGCTGAATTTGCAACGGATCAATTCCTCTCTTAATCAACCCAGAAGGAGTTGTGTTATGTTCTTGAAGTGCCCTTCCACTGCTCTGGGGGTAACACCCATTGTTCCCAAGACAGGAGCGTGGTAGGAAAGGGAAGAGCATGGAAGATAAGGTGGGAGAACAGCAGAAGCTGCATTTTCAGGAGAATATTTTGCCAGGCTTTTTATAAGCTTGCTTTTGTTAGAGAAATTCCCTGAAGGCAAGCAAAATTTTCCCATTTTGCTGAGCACTTCAAGTCCAAATTGCTTGAATTTCTTTTGCTGCCCAGATGTCTCAACGTGCAGTGGCCAAGATAAGTGTTGCTTTTGAACTTGGGGAAAAAAAAAAAACCCAACCCCAAGCATTCCTCGGGGGCAGAACGAGTGTTCATAAGCACAGGGAACAAAGGGAATGAGTTATTTGAGATTTCCCAGATTGTGTTTGACATCTTGCCTGAGTCCCGTACATCAGAGCCGCGGCAGGAGTGGCAAAGGTGGGGAAGGATCCCTTGGAAGGGGGAATCTTGCAAAACAACCTCCCTCTGATACTAGGCTTGGTATTAGGAGTGAGGAATATCCTCCAGAAACAACCAAAACCCAGCATTTCTCTGGAGATGGATGGGAGCTGACGGGTACCTCTGGGAAGCTGGCCAGCCCATTTAGAGGTCTAAATAGGAGCAGAGTTCTTTGGAAAAATCTGGTTTTCACTCAGACTGAGCCAATGCTTTGGCATTTCCACAAGACCTCTGCTGCTTTTTTCGCCTTGGCTGAGACTGCTCCAGACTTTATAGAAGAGAGAGACATAAACATGGCTTGTACTTGTGACAGGAGTGTAGCAGCAGTGTTGCCATTCCGAGCTGCAGGGATAACGCTGCACATCCCCTTTCTCCAGCAGGAAATTCCCTAGCTAATTAGTGCGTGGATACTGTGCAGCAGGTGAGGGGGTGAGGCTCAGTGCAGTGCTGTTCAATTACAAGGAAAGGGGCTTTTCAGAGAGCCAAATCTGGGCTGGATTTTACCTCTTTCTTTCAGAACCAGAGGGATCATCGGGATGGTGTTCAGGGGTCAGGTGTAGGGTAACACATGGCCTGAGCATCACGGTGCCATTTCCCACCAGGGGTGGACACGGTGGGCAGAGTCCTGTTCGTTCAGCTCCCTGCACTTCCTGGGGTTCCCACATACCTCTCCTTTCCCTGCCTGCTCGTGGGAGAAGGGAACTAATCACCCCCAGGTTACTGAGCCCTTGGGGCCTCTTCTTGGCGCTCTGCCTCGTCCCCCCGAGGCTCTGTCACTGGGAGGACGGTCCAAAAAGCCTGCTCTGCCTTTCCCTGTGCAGGATTCACCTGGAGGACCTCAGCCAGAGCGTCCTGCTGCACATGACTGAGAAGCTGGGCTACAAGAACAGCGATGTCATCAACACTGTGCTCTCCAACAGGGCCAGTCACACGCTGGCCATCTACTTCCTGCTCAACAAGAAGCTGGAGCGCTACCTGGCCAGCCTCAGGGTGAGCACTGCCTCGTGCCACTGCTGCGGGAGGAGGGGACAAGAAAGGCTAAAAGTGTCCTGGCTTGCTGGTGTTTGATCTCACAGGATTGTAGAACATTCCAAGGATTATCCAGTCTGGCTCCTGGCCCTGCACAGACACCCCAACAATCCCACCCTGGGCATCCCTGGCAGCACTGTCCAAACGCTCCTGTGGAGCTGTGCCCATTCCCTGGGGAGCCTGGGCAGTGCCCAGCACCCTCTGGGGGAAGAACCTTTTCCTGATACCCAGCCTAAACCTCCCCTGACACAGCTCCAGCCCTTTCCTGTCCCTTGTCACCACAGAGGTCAGTGCCTGTCACTCCTCCTCCCCTCACGAGGAAGGTATCACTGCAGTGAGGGCAGTTCTCCTACAGAAAGCAAACTGCTGGCATGCAGAGCCTTTGCTGTGTGTTGTGATGTGCTGTGTCCCTGTGTTGAGACAGTTCTGTTGCTTGGAATACCAATAACACAATTTATCAAGTCAGGACATCAAGAAGAAGCTTAAGGGCTCCTAAACTTACTTAGCTTTTAAGTGAAAACTCAGCTGAAAGTTTTTCCTGATCTAATCTCCCTGGCCCCTGAGTATGGCTTGGCCCTTCCAATTTGACAACAGCTTCTCAGTTTGTTTTTTTTCCTCAGTTCTTTTCACATTAATGCTGATGCCACCAATGGTGTTTAAAATGCAATGGACCAAATCCATCATCTCTGTAAGCCGATGCTCCTCCACTGCGTGCCAAGAGTGGGTACAGTACGTTAGGCACTAATTGAAGGTTGCTTTTCTCTAATTATCTTACAGATTTTACTTTTCTGTGCTTTTCTCTCCACAGAAGGCTGAAGGCCAGGACAGTATTTGCCACAAGAACCAGCTATACCAGATAGAAAAATACAAGGCAAATAAAGACTCCTATGAGGTAAAGCTCACCAAAGCTTGTTGGAGTGCTTTGAAAGCAGATTGAATCTGAGCATCCTTGGTGATTGTGATTTAGGTGATGTGTTTGTGGACCTGTGGAGAAAAAAAAGACCTGTGGTCTTGCCTGTGCAGGACACATAACTCCCTTTTATTTCTTTTCAAAGAAACAAATACCAATACCCTGGAGAGGAAATACAAGGGTGACTTTAAGGGTTTTTTAAGAAATTAAAAGTTTTTAAATCTCTGCTTAGCAAAATGATGCAAACTCAGGGGGTTCCATAGCTTCATTCTGGGGTGCAAGTTGCTATAGAAAGATGAAAACTGAGTGGTTTTGCTGAGCCTTGAGACCTTGGTGGTGTAGGACAGAGGGCTGAGTGACAGCCAGGGTGACCCTCGTGGTGTCCTGGGCCAACCCTGGCTTGGCTGCCAGGAGCAGTGAGACTGTATTAGCACAACCTTCTTCAAAGTCAGTTTTCTCTGCTGCTTAGCAGGAGTGATGCAGGATCAGCCTGCTGCATCATGAAGGAATTCCCTCGGGCACACAAAAGATTTAACCTTTTGCTCTGTTGGTCTCCAGCCTTCTTGCCTGCCAGCAGAGAAGGTATTTTGTATTAAATCATGGCTGGATTTTTCTTCCCTGGCTGATTCTTTGCCAAGCACTAAACTTACAAGAGTAATATGAGCTGTGCAAGTCTTCCCTGCCAGCACAAAGAGCAGCATTCTTGAGGAGTCTGCCTGCTTCAAAAGCTGCTCCTCAGCACTGGGTTGATGATCTGAGTGCAGGGGCAGATTTGTGTGGTGGCTGGTTTTGTTTATTATAAAGGCTGCTTGCAAGACAAGCTGAACTGCAAGCCAGATGGAAATATCAGGGCAAAGTACTGAGTCTTTTCTTGAATAAATCAAAACCATCTTACTTGAAATGGATCAGCAGTGGATAGACTCACTGAATGTGATATTTCACAAAGCTCTCACAGCTTATTCAGGCTGTTGCAGGCCAACATTCCCTGGAAACAGGAGCAGGTACTGGAAGTTGAACACTGCAGATACTGCATGGAGCATCTTGGCTCTCCCTGGAGCAGCTGCTGGTGTCACTTCCCTGTGCAGTGACAGAGGCACTGCGCTCCGGGATCCTGCATTCCCCGGGGATCAGCTCACAGCGTCTGCTCCCGCGCAGGGGAGGCCGAGCAGGGCCTGCCTGGGAAGTTTCCTTCCCTCAGGAGAACTGGAAACTGGCAGCAGTGCCAGGCTATGGCCCCAGTCTGGTTTGTAGGCGTGCTTAGGGATAGGAGCTCCCTCCAAAGCCTCTCCTGCACCCGGAGTTAGTCCCAGGGCAGCTATTTAGAGGATGAGGAGGTGTCATGCCTTTCTTGAAATGGTTACCAGGATGCACTCACTGTGCAGACACTGCAGTAATAACAATAACAATAATAACAATAACAATAACACAGTCTGTTCTCCTGCTGCATGGCCACAGCTGAGTATGGAAGTGCAGGCCAGGCTGGACGGGGCTTGGAGCAGCCTGGGCTAGGGGAGGGTGTCCCTGCCCGTGGCAGGGGGTGGAGATGGGCTCTAAGGTCCCTTCTAACCCGTTGTACAATGTTTTCTGTCACTTCAGCTGTCCTTACACAGGGGGATTTTGTTACTTTTACGGCAGCAGGACAGGTGAAGCAGCACACAGGGCTGAAGGCTCACCCTGGGATGCTGCTGCCGTTTGTAACTAAGGCAGACATCTCTCCTAAAATGCCTCCACGTGGGAGGAACATGGCCCTGGCAGTGTCCAGCTCAGTGGGTGCCAGTGGGACTCAGGGGAGGGGGTTTTGTAAGCTCAGGAAGGTTCATGAGCTGGAGGTGGAATCCCCTTATCCCTCCCCACCGTTCCCAGAGCAGGAACTGGAGCCACTGGTCCCTAGGCAGGCAGTGCAGGGAGCAGAGCTGCAGGTTGCCATGGGAATAGCAGGGGGAGGGATGGTCAGCTCCGGCTTCAGCAGACAATGGGATTTCTCCCACCTCCATCCAGCGGTGGGAAATCAGGGCTGGGCTTCAGGAGGGGCTGCCAGCAGCTGGGGCAGGGGGGGGCACATGGACAGTGGTCATGTCCTGCCCCTCTTCTCCAGCAGGTCTCCTGGTGCGGGGTGGAGAGGGGCCCAGGCTGTTTGCAGGCTGCTGTCCCTGTGGGGCTCAGCACGGACGGGCTGTGCACAGAGAGGGAGGCAGGCAGGACTCTGGGGCTCTCTCTCCATCTCTTTTTTTTTTTTTTTGTGGAAGGGATCTCAGGGGATGAATGGCTGTCCTTCCAGCGACTCCAGGGGAGCTAGTTGGCTCAGACTTGGAATTTGCAATTTTTAAAAATTGCTGTCCTTGTCCTATCACCATTTCAGTCATGGCCAAGGCAAATACCCTTTATCTGCCTTTCAAATCCATTGCTGGGACTAGGAGTAGGTTTGAGGGTCAAGGTCAGGACAGGAAATAGCAGAGGATGATGTAATTCCCAACCTATTCAAGTACAACATACCGGTGCAGCTCAGGCATTATGGGGCAGCGGGACACGGCCGTGCACTCTGTGGTGCAGAGGGAACTTCTGTACCTCCCCTGAATGAAACCTTCCTTCCCTTTTCAAATACAAATGTGTGGCACCTTGGGAGTTCAGCACTTTGGTCCTGAGCCTCTCACAACCGTGGTCATTAAGGAGCAATGTTAGTAGCTTTAAAAATACCTCTGAGACTATTTGCAGTGCTCATCCAGCGTGAAGTAATTAACTGCCAGCGCCGGATATGTGAATTTCCCTTGCCAGGGGTGCTTTAATTGTGCAGAGTGGCTGTGGTGCTGTGGCTGAGAGAATATACCAGCAGGGTGAGGGCAAAGGCAGGAGCACTTGGCAGGTGAGGAGCTGCAGCTTGGCTCGTGCACCATGAAGATAAAAATACTGCAGCCCTGGAACGTCCTGCACTCCCACAGAGGCTGCAGCCACCAGCACGCAGATCCTCCCTCACCTATCCAAAACAGCAGATAGCTCCTAACAGTCTTGATTGGCTCCTGTGGGCTTCATATGGTCACTGCTTAGTCTCATCCTCACAAGTACCTTTATAAAAAGGTGCTCGGGAGAGCCCGGTCTCTGCTGAACTCGGCAGCAGAGTTTCAGAGCCGTGGGAGGAAAAACCGTGTGGTGGGCTCAGAATCAGCTGCACACCTTCCACTGCCTGTTGTGGCAGGGTGATATTCCCCAGCATTATTAGCAGTAGTAGTGCTGCTGTTGTTTTTGCTGTTGTTACCACTTCACCCTCACCAGGAGGGACAGTGCAGGGCCCGATCCGACACCGTGCTGCTCCGAGCACAGCATGGACAGGCACCTGCAAAGGTGAACTGAGGTGCACAGCTCCCTGAGGGGCTCCTTTGTGGCTGTGGGGGGGTCAGCCAGCTGCAGCGAGCCAGAGGGATAGGAATTGGAGGGGATAAGGGATGGGGGCAAAAAACACGGGCATGAAGGGAGGCTGGGGTGAAGCCAGTGAGGAGCTCACAGAGGGTCTCAGGTTCTTGTTCTCCCAAGTCACCCACCTAACCATGTCTGTAATAACACTGCAAACTTTAGTTTGTGATTCCTTGAAGGTCTTCTTTCCAACTCTGTAACTCCTGAAAGGCTGATGAGCCCAGCAGTGCCCAGACACCATCTGTGCAGGGAGCCAGGCTCCATCTGAGCTGGGAATGCTCATAATGAGTCCAGATTTTTGCCTCTTCGGTGTCTGTCTTTGCTTCCAGGGCTGTTTAGTGGCTCAGGAGAACCCAGGTTGGCTTCTGCATCTTTCTTTTCCTCTCTTACATGTTTTTATGAACTTTACTTGGAGGGTTTTCACAGACTCCACATCAGTGAGCTCGCAAAAGAAAATCAAGAGTGGCAGTGCATAATTATCAGACAAAACACAGGCACATAATTGGGGGAAGGAACTTTCCTTCACTTTTTAAAAAAGACTTGTACTTACAATGACCTTTTAATCAGATGCAGCAAAACACGTTGCTTAAATGAGAGCTACAACTACAAAAACAACCCCAAACCAACCAAAACATTTTTTTCAGTGCGAAATAAGACTTTAGGCTCCCCTAGAAATCAGTGGCAGGTAAAGGGTGTTAAGCAGTTTGCTGAATCCAGTGACTGAAAGAAGATGCAATGAATTTTCACTGTAAAACAGTGCTTTGCAAATTGGCTTCCTCTTCAGAGTGTTGCTCCCAGGTTCTGTTTTTCATCTCTCGTCACTGGAGATCAAACCCATCTTGCTCTTGCAATCCCACCTTCAGCTCCCTTCCCCATCACAACCAGGAGTTAGGGCTCAGGGGAGGGATGGCTCAGTAATTTTCTCCCCCTCCCTGTCTTGTGCAGTTGCAGAGATGCTGTAAAAGCAAGGGCTGTACTCCTCCAGTCTGGACAGAAGAGAAATGACTCAAAGGCTTTAAAACTTTGCAGCTCACCTTTTTAAATGTCAGAGGGAGCGAGAGAAATCAAAGACCTTTTTTGGTGCCTAAGTAGGGTATTTCAGGTGTGGAGGAGCACCAACCTTTATCTGCTTGCCCCAAGAGAAAAGCTTTCCTTTTCCTTTAATTTTCCAAGACCAGCTTTCACACTGCCTGGATGTCAGAGCAGATGGGAGCCATGAAATCATGGCAGACTGATCAGAGGAAAATGAGATGTGGAGGATGTAGTTTACTCTGAGTAGTCAGAATAAGCTCCTTGTAAATACATAGCACTTAATCCACCTTGTAGGTCTGGGGGTCACTGAAACTTCCCTTGAGTAAACCAAATTGTTCTTGTTTGTTTTACAACCTAAAGGACAAAAAACTCAAAGAGCAAGAAAAGAAAGGGGAGATTCTTCACCGTCAGCTCCCAAAGAAAACTGAGAAAAGTCCAGTTTCATATAGACAGCCTTCTTCCTGTCTTATCTCACAGATCCAGAACACCAAGGCTCTGCTGAAGGACCGGAAAGTCGCCAAGGCTGGGGGTCCGGAGAAAGGTCAGTGGGAGAAAGAGGCCAGTGGTGGGTCTGTGTGTGGTGTGGTGTTCCTGAGCCTGTCCTGTCCTGTGTGTTGTGTGTTTGTGAGTAAAGACTCTGGGTTTGCATTCCCTGCCGGCTCTGGGGGTGGTGTGCGAAAGAGGCCTGGATAATGTCGGCACACGTGGAATGAAACGCCCTGAGGAGACCGTGATGGTGCTCAGCAGTCAGGAATCCTCACTTTCTGTGTTTCACAGAATCCCTGCAGGGCTTTAAAAAGGCAGCTCCTCTCTGTATTTACACGTCCTCACACAAAACCATCCACACTCACGCTGGTGTTTTGAAAGCATCACCACCCACCCCAGATCACTGGGGAACCGGAGCTGGTAGCCAAGCTTCTTCCTACCAGCCACTGTGTTCTGAGAGGGGGCTAAGGAGCAGCATGGAGAATCCCAGGAGTCCCTAGGAGGAGTTGATGGTGGAGGAATGGGAAAGAGGCAGCCTCAGGGGAAGGCAGGTGGGACTGCCAACCTCAGCAATTTCCCATCCGCAAAAGGAGGGGGGAACGCGTGAGCAGGGAAAGGAAAAGATGTGGCAGCCAGGGGAGAGCAGAGCATTAATCACAAAGGGCAGCCTGGGAGGGCTGAGGGAAAGCTCCTGGCAAAGGGAGAGGGGAAAGGAGTGGAGGAAGAGGGGACTCAGCAGCGAAAATGGGGTATGGGCAGTGCACACGTGGATGGGAGACACTGAGGAGCAGGAAGGTGATGTTAAATAAGGAACTGAATGAGGGGAGGTCACTACAGAGCTGTGTGGGGAAATACAGTGATGTAAAACATTTGCTGTGGTGTCAGGGGGTTATTCAGAGTGGTGGCTTGTGATGCTTTCATGCTCATTCTCATGACTTGATAATTTATCATTTGTTGTGCTCAGCATGGAAAACATTGTCCAAGTAGTGTTTGTGTGGCAGCACAAGAACCTCTGCTGCGAGGCGGCAGGAGTCCAGAGAGCTGGTCAGAAATGGGATGTACTTCTGGTGAAAAATGTAAAAAAAACCACTTAAAATGCCCATTTTGCTCAGATTTGTTGTCCCTTTTGGGAGGAAGGCACAGGGGGAAGTAAACCTTGTTTATTTCTTCCTTCTTTATGTTGCTCCCTGCTTTTTTGTTCTGAAACCTGAAAATCATGCACATCTCAGCTAAAGCATTTCTCTGCTTATGGAAACTGTGTTTTGACACATCTTAAATAGTCAGATAGTTCTGGCCAGTTTTAGAAAGAAACTGGTCAGATCCAACTTGTTCTGCTTTTGCCAGACGAGTGTGAGGTTTCATCCTGTTCATCCATTCAGCTCTCATCCCCTGACAAGACCATCCCTCCACAAGAAATGCATGTGAGATTTGTGGCTGTGACCTGAGTGCTGGCAGAGCTAAACTATTTTAGACCGTTTTTAGATGATTTGAGACCGAGGGAACTCATGGAGTAGCTACTGGTTAATTCAGTTAGGGGGACCTGGCAATCGGGCTCCTTGGACAGCGTTCCATCAAGGCAGCAAAACATGCTTGCTTGTGATTAGCTTGGCATAAGGCAGTGCCAGCATTCTGTAGGAACTGAGAAGATCTTCTCCACGAGCTGTTTTGTTTGACTGGGCCAAATCCTGCAAAGATTGTTCCATTTATTTTCGGCCTTTGCTGGAGGAAGGTTTTCGCTGAAGTCAGTGCAGCAAATCTGTTCCAACTGTAGCAGCCTGAATCTGGCCGGTGCTGCTACTCCATATTTACATGTGTGAAACCAGGAACAGATTTTGTTCCAAAATGCAAGGAGAGCCACCAGGGATTAACTCAGTGTGCTCTCCTGTGTCTCTGGGTGTGTCAGTGAATACAGGCCCAGCAAGAGCCACACAAAGTTGTGCTAAGAAAGGAGAGATGTGAGATTTCTCAGGCATGGCCTTAGGGGATATAATTAATACAAACAGCTGAAGGCATCTGTGGTTTTTCTTTTCAAGTTCTTGTCTCAGTTTAAGCACTTTTCCTGCCTGTGAGGAAAGGGGCAGATAAGTTACCCAGGAAACAATGGCATGACTATTAAGTGAGGGTCAGGGAATCGGGTTCTGAGTGTATCCCAGACCATTTGTTGTAGCTGGTGCATTTATCAGGTTCTTCTGGAACATGTTTGAGGCGCTGTGGGCCGCTGCCCAGCAGGGCAGGCAGTGCTGGTAACTGCAATGTGCTCTTCTGCTTCCTTCTCCCATTGCTTTGCAGACTCCGGCGGTGGGGTGAGCCCCTTCCACGAGCCCCTGGCATCCAAGACGGGCTGTGTCACTTCCAGCTCCCTGGAATACCTGGAGGTCCAGCAGCTGCCCCCCAGGACCCCCCGGCTCCTCAAGAGGCAGGAGTCTCCTCAGCCGGAGCCGTCCCGGATCGGGGGCCGGGCCAAGGACTCCCCTCTCATCCTGAATATTGTGCACTCCTTCGAGTCAGTTGACAGAGAGGACCAAATAGACCAGGTTTCTCCCTCTCACCAGTACAGAATTTTGGGCTCACCAGTGAATTTCCCTTACAAAAGCTCCAGTGAAAGGACACTGTCCCCGCTCTTTCCCCCGAGGAGCACGTCCCCCATCCACCCCACCCAGGTCTCGTTCACGTATGAAGAAAAAGCGTATCCGGCAAAGGAAGAAGCGGTGTCCCCTACTCAGCTGGTCCCCAGCAACCCCCTGGGCAGCCCAAACTGTGTGAAAAGCAGGGGCAGGTTCCCCATGATGGGGATCGGACAGATGCTGCGCAAGAGGAACCAGACCATGCAGTCGGCGAGCGAAAAGCCCCTGGAAGCCAGGATGCCTCAGCTGCAGCAGATGAGCCCCACACAGATTTCCTTCAACACAGAGGCTGTCAGCGGCCAGTGTTAGTCTGACATCCTGGGATTTGCACTGCTCTTCTCTGGGATCTAACCTTTTTCTCCTTTAAGCAAGAAGGGAAAGCCACAGGCACGTTCTGTCACTGCGTGATACCCCGCAGTGGTGCAGCGTAGGAAATCGGAGGTTGGCTTGCAAGGAAGGCATTGTCCTGCGTATTAAAGTTGAAAGAAAGGGCTCTGCTTGTGCTGTTAAGAAATATTCGCATTTGGCATCTGACTGTACAGTAAAACATCCCAAAAGAGCTGCGTGAATCTGTATTTTCACTGCTCTCACCTGGTGCTGCAGCGAGGTTGGCTGGAAGAACCGCGAGCACCGAGGCTTTGGTTCCTCCAGGAGATCAGTGGTGCCACGGATGCCGGGCCAGGATCTGTGGTAAGACTGTCCCTGCTCCACCTGCCTGTGCCACACAGCACGTGGTCCTGCTGCAGGCTTTGTTCCTGGGGCAGGCAAGGGGAAAAACCCCAGATACTCTGTCCAAAGTGAGCTTGCTGACAAGCCCTGCCGAGAAGATGAAGGTGGTAGAAGCTGGAATAAAAGACACGAGTGGTCTAATTCAGAAAAAGTGGGAATATTGGAATTCAAAGCAGATTTTACTGTTAATTACATAAAGTAGGTAATAACACAATCATTTTTTTCATAGAGAAAATTATGATTTAATCATGTCGCAAGAAACATGATTATTTAAAAACAAGCGTCATCATGTGGAAATTCACTGCTTTAAAGGCCAGTTCCTTTCATATGAGGGGTCTGCAAGCAGGTGCTTCAAACAGAAATCCAGATTGCAACAGGCTGTGTTTAAACAATCAGCCAACACCTGCATTAGCCCCTGTTACAGCAAGGCAGCATTGGACACACCTGAAGGCTTCTCTGAGACTGCAGTGAATTAAAAAGACTAATAAAGGACACATGAACCTGTACCACGTCCGTTTTATACTCCAAGATTGGTAATGTAGTGGTTACCAAAAATTGGGTATTGTTATGAGCAGTGAAGATTAACTTTCTTAAAAGACACCATGTTCTGTATACCAGTCTTGTTTTTCTAAGTAAATGATACATCTGAGAGGTTGGCAGCATTTTTTTGGTTCTGTTTCTGTCTTCAAACCATTTCCTATAAGTTAGAAGGTTTAGCCAAAGACAAAGACTGCTCTTTTCTCTCGTCTGTACCGCCCCTGTGTCCGTGTTTGTGTGTTCAGAGCATCTCAGCAAAGCTTTTTCCAGTGTGGTTCCCCCATGGGCAGCCCTGGCCCACACTGCTCCCACCACTGAATGTCATTTCAAAACCCAGGAAGCAGAGGTGTTGTCCTCTTGCTGCTGGAAGAAGGGATTTTGCCTCTGGTAGGAATCCAGGCCCTATTTTCATCCATACTTTTACAAACAATTTTGTTGCCACGTTGGTGTCTGCAAATGCTGAGGGTTACCCCTGTCTGAGAAGTTTTCCCTCCAGTTCCATGAGCAGGATATTCAGAGCCTGGGGCAGGAGGGGCAGGAGGGGAGAAGGTCCCCAGCAGAGCCCATAGCTGAGCCTGTGTTCCTGGTTTGCAGCATAACAAGGGCCTGACACCAAAATCTGCAGGAAAAAATGGACATTAATCCAAATACTGGCAGGTAACTGGACTGCTCGGTGCTGGCAAAACCAGCAGAGTGAGGCCCAGAGCACCCTGCAGGTGGGACCTTCCCCTCAACACTGGAGTTTGGCACCAGTTTGGTACTGGAGAGCCCAGGTGCATCTTGGACCCTTCAGTGGAGTGAGGACTCCCACCTCTGAGGGAGCTGTGCTACCCACGAAAACCCCAGTATGATGAGAAAGACAGCCCTGAAATAATTTCATCAAAATTTTCAGATCAAAAAGTGTTGCATTCTGTTTGTAGAGAGCACCTGTGCATCCCAGGGGGCTGTTTTAGCTCCTTCATTTATAAACGTCGGAGCATTGTCATTCTCTTCGTGCTAAGAACACGTTTGTGCTGCCAAGCCAGTGGGCAGGGACCACTGAAATCAGGGACCACTGAAATCAGAGACCACTGAAATCAGGGACCACTGAAACCAGGGATCACTGAAATCAGGGATCACTGAAATCAGGGACCACTGAAATCAGGGATCACTGAAGTCAGGGATCACTGAAGTCAGGGATCGCTGAAGTCAGGGACCACTGAAATCAGGGACCACTGAATCCCCCCCTTTGTGTGCATCAGACTCACCCGAGCAAATGGCAGATGCTGACTTGAATTACAAACTCAGGTTTATCTGGAACCCAATAAAAGGTTGAGGGAGGCAGGAAAGAGACATGGGGTGTTTTTTCTGTTTTGGTTTTTTTTGTTTTTTTGTTTTTTTTGTGAAAACACAGGAAATATGTGTAAGAATCAGAATGAAAACAAATGTTAAATCTTTTATTATATTTACAGAGAATATATGAGTACTACACCGCTAAAACATAACCATGTATTCAGCGTAGTCAGTAGCTATGTACAGTCCAACTGCAGTGACCACAGAAGGGACCTACTGAAATGTCATAGTGGAAATTCCAGGGGCAAAGAGCTGTATTTAGTATCATTATTAAATATATGTACTTTTTGAACAAGATGGCCACAGACTGCTGACTTTGTTTGCCAGGTCACTGTGTAGCAAAGATAATCTCAGTACAAAAGCTTCAAGGCCAGGTTGGATTGGGCTCGGAGCAATCTGGTCTAGTGGAAGTCTGAGATCTTTCTCTGGTGTTTGCCATAGGCTTGGCACCAAACCTGTCATGAATCTGTTTGACAGAGCTGAAAATGCACCTTACACTTCAGGTTGGGTGCCGGGAAAAGAGCTGTTCTGAGCTTCGGTGCAAGGTGGAAACACCTCTGTGGGGCCTTTCTGGGCTGCTGATCACATGCAGAACCCAGTGGAGTCAATGGAGCAGCTGTGAAACGCTTACAGGAGGGTTTTGCAAACTGACTGATCACTGGGCAGCAGTTCAGGATCCAGAGTGCTGAAGGTGTTTTTGTTCAGGCTCTTCTGCCTGGAGAAACAGGTGTTGGATTTATTCAGCGAGAAAGAGCAGGAATCGATCGGCAGCTGTTGCTGAAGGTGTTGGTCTTTGTACTTCTCCTGTAAATGGGCTGCTAAACACTAAAAAACTTCACTGCTTGTAGCACCCCAAGCTCACTCATCCAGAAGTGGGCCATGCTTATCCAGAAGCGAGCAGAAATTTCAGGGGCACTACTGCTGTGTGCAGGAGTTTGGGTTTTGCCTGTCTCTTCCCTGCTCTTTCAATCCTCTGTGGCCACAACTGGTCAGTTTTCTCTCGTGTATCCTCCCCTCACATGGCTTCCTTGGAGCATTACAGAGCTCTTCAATATCTGATCTCAAAGGAAGCCTGTAATAGGATGCTTTCTGTTACTGAGGCACGGGCAATCAGAAGAACAAAGGGCATTGGGATGGAGCCTAGAGCGGGGTTTGGAGTTTGCAGGAGCATCTCTGCTGTCTGCCTGCTGATGCCAGGGCACTCAGAGCCAAAGAGAGAATAAATAAGATGTTTCTTGAGTAAGGGTGAGGTGCTAAGTTTGTTCTAAAATTAAAAGAAATATGATATTTATCAATGTTTGTACGAAGAGCACGCTTCTACCTATAGAAGGGGGAAAAACCCAATGCCTTGCATCGCATCTCTTACAAGCAGAAAGGACAGAATCCAAAACAAAGAAAGGTCACCAGAGGCTTTATTTCCAGATGGCTGTTAGATAAAATGAGGTTTTTCTCTCCCACCTCTGCCTGCTCCCAGACAGTTTGCCCGTGTGTGGACTTGGATCCATGTTTCCTCTACATCCCAGTGAGCTGATCGGAGTTTCCTCTGCCTGGTCACCAATCCTCATAAAATCTGGAAAATGCCTGATTTCAGACTCCCTTTGGTAGAAAGCAGCCAGGATGGCTCAGACATTTTTCAGGAGGCTGAGAGATGCTGGAATGGGACCTGTGGCAGGTGCTCCCAGGCAGGACCTTTTCTGACACCTCATAAACAGAAATCCAAGGCATTTTCCTTGGTTTAAATATGAAGGGAAATTTCAGTTGTGAAAGAACCGATCTGCATGTGCTGGCTTCGGGAATGGGTCTGCCTCAACCTTCACAGCAAAAGCTACTCAACATTTCACATTCCCAGCCCCAGAGACAGGAGATTCTCTCAGTTTCTCCTGTGTGGGAGAAGGAGGACACAACAGGCTTGTGCAGAAGTGTCACTGCAGTTGCCAGGGACGGGGCCTCGCTCTGTCAGCACACAGTGACGGAACTGTCACAGGTCACCAGCTCTCCTGGCCTGAAACGCTCCCAAGTGAATATGAGAGGTTTGAATCTGCTGTTGAAATTTCTGGAGCCTCAAGACTCTGCTGGAAGTGATGCTGCAGCTGGGCTGGATGTGCAAAGCCCCAGGTGAAAAGACCTGGATGCTCCTGCAGGGAAGGTGCTTCAGAATATAAGGCTGGGGAAAACAAAGTGTCTGAGAACACAGATTTAGGTAAAATGGGAATGCATCTGGTGCTTTTCCCCAAACTGAAACTAGTTCTATGTTAACTTTTCCCCTTCCTGACTAACTGGAATGATGCTTTGATGCTTTTGAAAGCACGCCCTACCCCTTCCAGCAGCTGTGTTTGGGGTTTCTCTGCTGAACCAGCATTCCGAGCAGCACTTGCTGTGCAACGTTCACCTCGGCTGGAGCAGCTCCACTGCAGTTTCAGAGGCTGGTGCAACATCTGAAGGGCTGACAGGGAGGCTCCCTGCCAGACAGGGCTCTCAGGAGAGTGGCTCAGGCCTGGCCCAGGCAGAGCAGCTGCAGAGCTGCTTTAAATCACGGGTGCACAGGTGCTGTCCCTGGGGGCTTGGGTGCCTCTCTGCAGGCAGGAGAGGGTGGGCCCTGCAGCATTTCCTTCGGGAGGTGTTCAGTACAGCTCATAGCCAAAACTGCACTGTGGACAGGTGTTTCAGTGCATCTGTTCTATCAAGGAATTACTGGGAAAGGGAAGGAGGCAATGATTCAGGCTCAGTGTCAGCTGCCTTTACTGTACCTCTGCAGAAAGGGCACTGGGGCAAAGCACAGCCCTGGAACAGAGCAGCTTGTCCTGTGCCTCACAAGGACAATGTCTCCCCACACCCCAGGGGCCCCTCTTGCAGCATTTCATTTCAATATTTCATCCAGCTGGCTGTGACCCCTCTGTCCTTTCCTGGTGGCTGGGTAGGGATGTGGACCTTCAGCTGCACTGGTGGCTTTGCACCTGGGTGGGAAACGCTGGCCTGGCTGTCCTGGGGCGCCTCTGGGTGCAGTTTTCTCAGGGTGCCTGTCAGGTTCAGCTCCTCCAAGGCTGCTGACTGCACGGGCTGTTGGATGCATGAATCCCTGCCGTTGTTAGCCACGGCTGTCATTCCCCTTCTCCTCGCGTCCCGTGTCCCACGGACGTGCTGAGGGGCACGGATGGGGCGGTGCTGCCCGTGTGAGTGCAGCACGGAGCTGCCAGGCCTTTAGAGCAGCTGCTCTCTGACCTGGCAAGCCCCCCGGATGCCCCGAATTTCCTTTCTCAGAGCTGTGCTCTCTCTTCCACACGGAAGAGGCGACATATCTCGGTCTGCTCTCCAGAAGGAAGCTTTAAGCTCCCTGCAGCTGAGGGCAGTCCCCCAGTTTGCCTGTGCTGAGGCACCAGGAAAGGACTCGTGTCCAAGGTATGTGCCAGTCCCAGCTCCAAGACGTGTCTGTGGCACTTGGTGTCCATCTGTCCTGCCCGTAGCCGTGGGTACAGCCATGAGACACGCTTGTGCTCCGTCCTGAGCGAGGAGCTGGGCTGGCAGATGGCCTGGAGCTGGGACTAGAGCACGTAACACACTTACTGTGTCTCTAAGTGTCAGCAAAATGCTGTCTTCCCCACCCAGGGGAAGCCAGGTTTTCCCCGGGCTGAGATCCCACATTTCACTCTAGGGGAGGGGAGGACGTGCTGCTCCCCAGGGGAGCACACCCCGACATGCTGGGGTCGTAGTCTGGGCTATTGTGACTGCCTGGCCCCTGGTCCCGGCTGGGAGCCCTGACATGGGCACCTGAGGTGACATGAGCCCTGCATGGACACCTATAGACCTGCCAGGACCTGCAGACCTGTGGCTTCCACTGATTTCCCTGCCTGTCATCGACCCCCTGAGCCAAGGCTCTGCACACAGTGCAGGATTTTCCATGAGGTTAAAACCCTTCATCGGCATGAAGGATGGGAGACCCTCCGAAACTCCAAATCCGACCACTCCTCTGACACCCTCCTCTCCACTCCCACCAGTGGCAGGGTCCTGGTCCGTGTCACAGGGACCTTTCTGCCTCGGGAAGTTCCCCCTGCACGCCCGCTGTTAGCAGGGAGGGGAAAGCCTCCCTCTGCCTCCAGGCACTGCACACCAGCACGGAGAAAAGCTCCTTCCGAAAAGCACCCAGCACCTGCTGCTGAGTGCTCAGCTGAGCCCCTGAGCCCGGGCTGGGGGGTTGCAGTCTCCATAGTGATTAATTGCATCTCTGCAGACGGGGCAGCGTGACTTGGCGGGGGGAATCGGGATGCAGAAGCAGGAATAAGCCAGGGAGAGACACGTTTGGCTGAGCAGACCTGCCCTGCGTTCCCCCAGCTGCTCCGCAGCCTCTCCTGGTCTGTGGAAGGTGTTCGGGTGCCAGCACGGGGCTGAGGCAGAGATGGAGGATTCCCCCTGTCACCCAAACAAGTGATTTCATGGAAGACGAGACTTCCCGGCCCACCACACCTGATCCGAATGCATGAGCGATGAGGAGGCGCAGGCTGACGGCGCCGGAGGCTGAAAAGCCTTGTGGTGTGCCCTGGTGCCTGTGCTGAACAATCCTTCCAGGAAACAGGGGTGGGGCATCCACCTGAGCCCTCTCACGGCCTGGGCGGTGGGGTACATCCTGTGAGACTCATTTAGGGATGGTCGAACATTACAGGGAAGAAGGATGTCAGGAGACAAACACCTTCCACATTTCTGCCTTCGCTGGGAGAGCCTAACGCTGTGTGCTCAGGCAATTCCTTCTCTTCCCAGCCCGCCCTTTTCTCGGAATGTTTTCTGCTCCTTGAATTGTGGTTGCCAAGAGAGCAGCTTGCGTGGACAGTGTCATCTTTATTCCTGCAGTCCCCTTTGAATGAAGACACCAAATCCCGAGTCACTGCCAGGCTGGGAACCCGATTATTTACCTGTGCCTCCCGGGCTGAGGATGGGATTACACGGCAATTAGGGAAAATCAGACTCACCTGTTCAAAGGGATGCTGACATCTCAGAAACAATTCTTACAGGCATTTTACACCGACCATCCTCAAATCCTTTCAGGCATGTTAAATAAAACCTTAAAAGTCAATTTCTTAAACCCATTGTGGTCTGTACTTTGCGCCGGGGTGACGAGGGACAAGAAAAGCAAACTGCTGGCAATTACCCGTGTCACAGTGTCACACTCTGCCTCGTGTCCCAGGCAGCGCCATGGTGACAGCCCTGCTCAGGCCCAGGTGCCGACCTGGAAACATGAGATGGCTGTGGGAGGGTTTTCATCTTTGAAAGAAAAAGTAATTGATGCCTTGGAGTGGCTGCTGTGCCTTCAGAATCTGAAACAGCTACTGACTGTACAGTACTTTTTAATAACCAGTCATGTAAACCTAGGGTTGCAGTCACGAATTCATGTATTTTAATAGACATGAATCTTATTGCTCCTTAATGTCTAAAAATCCTTGTGCACAACTTCCCCATATTTCTTCCAGCAAGGGACCTTCCCAAAGCAGCCGTGCCTGAGCAGAGGGCTTACCCAAAAAACAAGAATTAGGGATGGCTTTTCTCGGATAAGACAGGACAATGCTTTTACTGTCCTTATCTTTCCCTTTGATCCTCTCTCCAAGTACTTGCTGATGCTGGTCTTAGTGGTTTCGGTTGGTCTGTGCACCACTTGAGAGTGGAAGGACTGCTCCTGTCACATGTCTAAAGGCATCACAGGACTTGGCAGGACTCCTCATCTTCAGTGGCTGGTAATATTTATGTATGTGCAACTTTTGTCCTTAAAGCTGAGGCCTGGAATGCCTGGGAAAAGGGTGGCTTTTGCAAAATTTTATAGAGTTTCCTGGTTACCGCTTTTCCCCCTGTAATTTGTGCACATCTGATAAATAGTTATATTCCTAAAGCTGCATAAAGTTTATATTTTGAAAACTTCTGCTGGGGTGCTTTAGATGAGAGAAGCAAATTTTGTTTGCTGGGATGGTGAGAGGTAAAAGGGGTCAGTGAAAGGGGGCAGGAGGACTCGGGGCGTGGCAGATGTGCTTGTCTGTAGCAGCCAGCATGAAGGGAAGGACAGTCACAGGTTGTAAAACCTCTTGCAATGAAAAGCAGGTTGCTAGAGAGCCGAAATTCAAGAGAAACCCGTGGACAAGCAGAGCAGGAGTTGCTGCTCTGTTGCTAGGTGATGGATCTGTTATCATGCTAATGACAATGAAGGATGATACTGGTACCAATAAAACATCTTTCATCTGAGAATTACCAAGGGTTTTCCAGACAGCAAGGCTGTATTATTCCCATTTACTAGAGGCACAGACAGAGATGAATTGATTTGCCAAAGGTCACTGACGGATTTCAGAATAAGAAATTGCCCTATTTGAGTTTTATTAGGCTGGGGATTGCCATAAACCCTTTCTTTGCAATCCATCCTTTCCCCTCCCCTCATCCATCACCCCCACATCCCTCTCTCTGGAGGGGACATGCTCCTGTCTTGTTTGTCATTCTCGTCCTGTTTAGATGACAGGATCCCCTGGCCCCAGAGCGTGGCGTAGCAGGGGTTGTGGAGGGCAGAGCAATTGCATGGACCAAGCTCAGGTGTTTTGGGGCTGCACGAACAAGAAGAAAGCACCCATTTCTCCCAGGTACTCTGACCAGGGAAAATCCAAGGGGTTCCTCAGGGACAGCAGTGCTGTGACTTTGGGGTGAAGGGCTTCGAGGTTTCCCCCCTCAGACACTCACCCCCAGCACAGCCCATGAGAGGCCAAGAGGCTGTGTGAGGAGAAATGCAAACCTTCCTAAACCCCCCCAAAAACATCTCTCCCCGACTGTCTGCACGGCTCTTCCCAGGGCTGGGAGTTCTCCGGTGTGAATCAGTGCAGGCATGAGTCAGGCATCACTTTTTGTTAGGGATCGTGAGGGAAACACAGGCGAGCCTGAATCCTGGCACTTGCAGGGAAAGAACCAATTGATTTCCGCTGGAAGAACAGCGTTTCCGTGATGACGAGAAGCACCCTGCAGTTCCTTGATGAGGTGGTGTAGTCTGGCGAGGGGAGCAGGGTGAGAAGACGGGGAATGCCTACAGGAGAGGTTTTACTGAGGCATCCTTCCTCGGGGTCAGAGCTGGATGTGTGTCCCACCAGGTGCTGGGTGTGTATCCCACCAGGAGCTTCCTACGATGCTTCCAAAGACACAAACCCAGCAGCCTCCCCTATCTCTGAGAGGAACACTGGGGCTAGGCGTGAAAACAGGACTTTTACAACCTTGATTTCCTTTCCTTGATGTGTAAAACGGGGAAGAATCTCGTTTCTATCTGACTGTCTCTGTGAGAAATTACCTAGTCTTTCTACAATGCAAATTGCGTTCACGGGAAGGTGTTAAGCATTTGAATCACTCTCCTCCTGCTTTTCCTGCTTCCCAGACAGTTGGCAGGTTTCCTCAGCCTCACATGCTTCAGGGCAGGAGGACACAGCCCCAGAACGACTGGAGCACAGGAGCCAAACAGCAGCTTTGTGGGGTTTGTTCAATTTGTGTAAAAGACCAAGACAATTTAAAAGCTCAGGGCACGTCTGTCAAGTGGATCCTACTGGGCTGCTGCATCCTCCTAATTGATGGAGGCCTGCCACTGATTAGCTAAAAAATCCGTGTTAGCTCCAGTCCTGGAAAACGTGTGTTGTAGACATGAATTTAATGTTAGCAGGTGCTCTACTGGATTGGGACTGGTTTCCTTCACCGTGGGAAAAACAAAATAAAGCAAAAAAAAAAAAAAAAAAAACCCAAATCAAAGCCCAAAACCCCAAAATGTGAATGGACACTTTTTTAGGTAAATGCACACTCAGGGCAAGCAGGGATATTAGGAGCAGTGGAGCAGGGTAAAGTGAGCTAAGGAAAACCCCTCATGGCCCTCACAGTCTTAGACTTCAGGTTATGCTTGAGCCTGGCTTGCAGGAGAGCCTGGAAGTTCTGCACTTGATTAACTCCTTCCAAAAAGTCCCTTCAAAGCAGGGACAGGGAGCAGCAGGAGGGAGGCAGAACGAGCTGATCTCAGAATTGTTTAAAACTTGGCAGCTGGGCCAGCCTTTGATAATAAAACTCCCACAACTTCACTCTCAAATCGTGACTGAGAGAAACAATGCTTATCTTCAAACCTGCCCTGCAGTCCTGATAAGGGCTTTGTGCAGCACACTTTGGGACACTAGGAAGAGGTCACACAGAAAAAAATGACCTTAAACCACCATTTTCTGTTATTGTCCTCATATGGACAAAAAAGTAGACGCAAACCAGTTCAGATTTGCTCCAGTTTGCACCAGTTGCTCGATGTGGGGTCTGGACTGTGTTGAAGGAGCACCTGAAGGGGAGGACCTGAGCTAAATGCCTCTGACTTGCAGCCAAGGCTTTCCTGAGGTGGCCCCTTCGCAAAAGCAGCACGAGGCTTTCTGTCTCAGCTGCAGCCCTGGTGGAGGGCAGACGGCTGGACGAGATCCCATGGATATATCCCAGATCGGTCTGTTTCACAGCCAAGCTCTCTCCACAGCCCACTCTCCTCTCTGGCAGTCCCTCCCAAGCCCCTCTCCAGCAGCCCCGGGCTCGCTCCGAACCCCAAACCTAATCCTAACCTCACCTCAGCAGCAGTGGATGGCTGCCCTTTGGATGCTCCCCGGGATCATCAGGGTTTGGGAATCCTGGCATTGTTCTTTGGGAAGATCCCACAAGGTGTGGGAAAGAGTTAGAGAGCCTGGAATGAAAACATTGTTTGTTTCAGTATTTGGAAGGAGACAAAGAGAGCAGGATTTTAGAGGAATGGGCAACGCACCCCTGTCCCAGCTAAAGCCCTGTGAGGGAGCAACTTGTTGCTTTTACATAGCAGCTGGAATGCCTGGAAGGCTTCCTCAAGGATCAGCAAGGAACTGATGCCAGGTACTGCTGTGATCAAGATGGATCCTGCACCCTGCACCAACCAAACGGAGAAGAGCGGGATAACAGGGAGTTAATTTTGGTTAGTGTGATAATCCTCCAGAAGCGATGTGTATTTTCTGCAGGCCCTGCAAAAAGGAACATTTTCGTGGGGGTTAGGAGGAAAAGCCTAAATTAGTTTCACAGATGCTTAGAGGGAATTTCCCCTCAAGTCCCACAGGGAGATCAGGAAGGGGGGCTGTTTGTTGATGCAGTGCATGTGGCTCTGCTGGTGGCCCCTCTGAGGTGGGAGATGACTCCTGGGCACCCCACGTGTGACAGGATGAGGACAGGCAGCCAGAGGGTGGGCTAGATCCTCGTTCCCCTCCCTCAGATCCCCACAGGGCCCATGGCAAAGATCAGCCTGGTTTGCATCCAACAGCTGTCTGACAACTGCCCTCCTGAAAGCAAGGGAGGAAAAAAGGAGAGAGTCCTTCAAATTCAGGCACCGGCTCTTGCTTCTGTCACTCGCTCTTGTCAAAGCCCATTTGTCAGAGGCTCTGCAGGCTGAGCACCCACGGCTCCTCCACAGGAACCTTCCCAGCACGTGAAAGGCTGAGCCATCCTTCCTCCCCTTCTCCTCGTGTCTTTTCTTCAGCAGCCAACGTTCATTTATTAAGCAGGAGCTCATACACTAAAAACACCCCTGGTCAGGATCCACCCAAGTAGAAGAGAGCTCACAGCAATAATATGGCCACAAAAGATAAGCTGGAAAAATCATTTCAGCAATCCTATGGGTTATAAACCCCACTTGTCTCAGTAACCCGAGGCCTTGCACAGCCACACACACGACAGGCTGCCCTGAAAGAGAATGGTTACGGTCTCAGCCTTCCCAGCAAGGGATGGCCCCTGGCAAATGCTTCTGAATCCAAATATCTTCTGTCACCAAAGCCTGAAAAATCCCTCCATGGTACATCGTGTCTCTGTGTGCCTCTGGCTGACTTCTCCAGCCTGTTTGTGATTTCTGCTCCAGATCCTCATCTTTTCCTGGGTTTGATAGGTGTAATACAGGCATAATGATACCTTTTGCTGATTCTGCACTTGACAGGAGCATGCTCTGTGTGGGTTGGGGTTTTTTGTTACTTACAGTGGTATGTTTTGCCTTGGAAGAGGAAAGGTGACAATTCCAACAGCTTGTTATAATTCATTGTTTGGGTTCTTTTAATTATGGATGAAGGTGGGGGGTTCAATCGTTAATGCTGGCAAAGGTTTCATTCCCAAAACCTCCACGTGGAAGGGTTTCTGTGTTGTACAAGGTGTCACCTTCAAGACAAGGAGATGTTAAACTGCTACACGTGAAACATTATTTTGGACTGCATGGTGTGGCAGGAAAAAGTCAGAAGCCTCTTTAAGAGCTTATTTTATGGTGTTCCCCCTCTAAGCATCAAGTGTGGAAAAGTCATTTGCTTCATGCTCAGCACAGGGATTTTCATTTGAAATGGATGCTCCACT
Source organism: Oriolus oriolus (assembly GCA_013400235.1). Taxonomy (NCBI): domain Eukaryota; kingdom Metazoa; phylum Chordata; class Aves; order Passeriformes; family Corvidae; genus Oriolus; species Oriolus oriolus. The sequence goes on from VXBT01007926.1 coordinate 320,767, forward strand.
ATATATAGGTATGTCATGATGCTCGTAGGACATGTTGGCATTACACATCCCACTTGACATGCCCTATCAACGTGGGCTGAGTAATTTCAGGTTGTATTTAAATAAAAGTGACTCTATTTTTCCTGTAAGCACAAGTCAGTTAAAAATATCCTGTGGCTGCTGCCTTGAAAATGCCTCAAAACCAACTTACTCCTGTCACAAAGTCAGGGCGATGTGACAGCCACATTCAAACACTCAGCTGCAGAGCCAGCTTGTCAATGGCAGCAGACCTTGCCATGAGGAAAGGGGGGATGCCTTTCCCTGGCCACCACAGCCACCACACTGACCCCACGAGCTGCCCCTGCTTCTCCCTGGGCTGCTGGCAAGACATGCCCAATGTTACCAGAGACTACGCACAGGACAGATTCTGCCTTTGGGCTTTATACATTTATATATTTATAAAGTCTTACTCTCGCAGACAATGAATGTACAGCCCATAAATTGTATTTCCTGTCTTGGAACTGCTTCACAACACACAGAGCCATGATAACCCAGGAAAAGTGGAACATGTTCCTGTTGTGCTCACGATCACAGGCACAGAATGGGGTTTGGTTACTCCTAAGAGTGTTATAGACACAGTCAGCTGCAAGATCCAGACCCAGACCTGCTCCGTGGGCTGTGTGGATTCCTTTGAGCTCAGAGGAGGAAAGAGGGGCCAGCAGTAAGTCTGAACCCTGCTTTTCCCTGGAGGCTGAATGCTTTTGTGTCCACAGATGCAACTGTGCTCCCACCTGCACGTAAACAAGAGCCTGACGCCTCTTGGATGTGGATTCGAGCTCTCCTCAGACACTCCTGCTCAGGCTGAGGGTGTGAGTCCAGCTCCACAAAAAAGAGACCTCAAACTGGTAAAAGCAAGTGTCAGAGGGCTGCAAACTGCTTTTGTGGGGAAGTGCTGGATGAAGCACCGAGGCCAAGATACGAAGAGTGATGCAGTGCTTAGAGGTCACTGGTGTTTGGCTGCATCCCCTGGTGGGCTGGTGTCCCTTGCAGAGATCAAGGAGAGGGATAAAGGTCCATCCATGCAGAGGGATGTGAGGGTAGAGGAGGGAGAGAAGGATTCTTGTTCCCTGAGGATCAGAGATGACCCACAATGGGGTGTGCCAGGGCAGACCTGCACCCTGCTTTGCCTCACAGAGAGAAAACAGAAGAAACAGCCAAGCAGCAGCTACATGAAAACCATATCCCAGCTTTTCCATCCATCAGGGAGCTCAGGCAAGGTGGGGGCCTCAGCTGGACAGAACTCTCTTTGAACTGATCCCATTAGGAAATGCAGGTCGTTCATTTTGTCCCTCTGTACCGGGGGAAGGAGCGCAGAGCCCAGGGCATGTCCTGCCAGTGCTGAGCTGGGGATGACATCAACATCCTGCCAGGCTCTGAAACCTCGTCACAGCTCCGTGCAAGCAGGCCTTTCACAGTGCAGTTCCCTTGGACATGCAGATATTTGTTTGGTACAGAGATACACACACATACGTCTATGTCCATGTATACACAGGCGTATGAAGGGGAAATGAAAACATGCCACGTCAGCTTCTCGCACAAAGACGTGTTAATTCACACGTGAAATGCTCCTGCCTGTTCAAGCAGAGCCAGGGTGATAACTGAGCAGCCCACCCCAAACAAAGGACGTCTAGCAGCTCTTAAAAAAATCACAGGAGTGGTCAAAGCCCCTCATGTCTTTTTATTTCCACACACACATTTGCAATTTCCACTTGACTGGTTGCTTTTGACTGATTGATTTCACTGCTTTGAGCCACCACACATATGGAATTATTCAGGAGGCTGCTGTGTGTAATACTATGCTGGAATAATTGTTCCATTTAGCTTTATTCCCCATGCTTACAAAATCTTAGAAGAACTTACAATACTCTTAACATTTGTATGTGCATGTTGGCATGTTTGGTTTTGTGCATCGGAATGACAGACTAAAATTGAATGTAATGCTACACCAAAGACTGATTCTACACACAGAACTCAGGAGAATTCCGATTTAATACTCCTGCAGCATTGTTCATATTCTAAAGGTACAGGTCTCCTTAGGATCCACATTTGATATCCTCATTTGGATTCAGCACCGCTTTGCTCGCCGAGTCAGGGACTTGCTGTAAATATCAGTACCCTGGGCTACATCCCGTCCAGTTTGTCTGTCAAAGAGTTAAGGAAAAAAAACAGTGATGGTTTAATAGACAGTGATGCAAAACTCAGCTTATTTATAGAAGAACAGGAAGAGGAAAATACACACAGACCATCTCTGCTGTGGCGAGTTAGGATTAGGTTCTGCACAGTTAAAGCTGAGCCGAGAGGAAGGAAAAGGGTGTTTGCTCTTGCTATAGATTTTGTGTGGTGAATGAGGATGATGTCAGGCTATTTGTTTGGCATGTGTGTTGAGGGAAGACAGATCTCTCACACCTTGCTTGCAATTGTTTGGGTTCCCCAATTTGTTTGCTCTTTCTGAGTGGCTCTTTGGGGCACAGGGAAATGTGTCTGACCCCCGGCCTTCATTATGGAGGGGGGGAAACTGTAACTAGTTGGGCACCTCAAAAAATAGTGCCCTGAATTTGTCAGAAAGGCCAGCAGACAAGAGGAGAGGGAAGGCTGTCCACAACAAATTCACTGGCATGTTCAGCACCCAGCATTCATTGTCACTGCTGCATTTGACTCCGGGAGGTCTGCCCACCATCCCACCTCTAAAAACAGCCCGAGCTAAAACGCCGGGGTATTTTTAGCTGTACAATAAAGGAGGAATGTCTGTGAAGTCTCTTAGGAGAAGTGCATTGTTACAGTTCCTTCGGCAGCCGTGCCAGGTGAGGATGTGCCAAACTTTTCAAGTTTTTACTGTCCATCACCACTGGCATCCTGGACTCTTTTGCTCATCCAGAATTCACCCAGTTGTTCTGAAAAGTGACACATGTCTGTGGTAGAAAGGAATTCATAAAAAGCCAAGGAAGTACATCGGCCCTTCATGCCAGTTCAGCTGCATCTGTGTTGGGAACCAGAGGAGAACCATTATTTGGTAAAAAGTGCATTCCTCATCAAAACCTCATTACCAGAACAGAAGCCAAGCACTCCACAGCCATCAGCCTCCTCACAGCTGATGGGCTCTCCCACTGCCATCTGATGAAGTACAGGAAAAGGAATTATCCCTTTTTTTCCTGCTTCTATTTCGAAAGGATTTGATTAACATTTAAATAGCAAGTTTAGCAATTGCCCTGTGTTGTATATCATGCACATCTGCAACCACCTCCTGTGCAAGCCTGTGGACTGTTCAACCTTTTGCCTTTCTTTTTATGGATCTCTTGGTAGCTTCCTTACCTCATTAGGCTTTTGAATTCCGAAATAAAGACTTGATGCCTGACTCCTCTGTCCCGCGTTTGTTTTTAAAGCCCCTTTTGAGGACATTAAATCAAGATCAGAGCCAATAACATTCTGGTTTAGGAGCACAGAGTGACTATTTAAGGTGTTTGGGACCTCCATATGATCGTTTATCACAACATTATCCCAGTTCGAATGTTTAATTATGGCATATTTTCAAATCCCCTTCCAGAAGCTTTATAAATACCTCAGCAATATCTAAAGACCAATTTAGCTGCCAACACCTAAAACTGTCTTTTTTCACGCAGCCTGGCCTGTGCTTTCTCTGCTGCTAAAGGAGATTCTGTTTACATCTGTGTTCTGGGAGCCCATAAATGTTGAGTCCTTTCTCTGGCTCATGTTTGCTGGCTGCCAGGGGCTGAATATTTTGTTTTGCAGACGTGGCTGTGGGGCTTTGCTCTTCCAAAGGGGCAAACAAAGGTCCTCCAAGGCAGATGAAGGTGTCAGACAAAGGCTTCCCATATCCAAACTATGATCTCCACATGCACTTGGACTTACTTGTTTTCAGTGTTCAGAGCGTGGGAAAGCGACTTAAAAATAGACATTTAACACACTGGCTGAGTGATATTCAGAAGATTCTGTGCTAGACGGGGGCAGAGCCATGTATATGTATTGGAAAATAGTGAATTCATTGAAAAATGTGGCCTTAGTCTTTCTGGAATCATCAGTGGCTTGAGAACTGTCTGTGCTGGTACATTTATTTGAGGAAAATACATTTATTTGGGAAAAAGATTCCTAAAATTGCCTGACGGTTGGGAGAGGGGAGTCAACTGCTCGAGCAGAAAAAGAACTAAATTTACCCACATCCCAAAGAGTCCTTGCAGCCCTGAAATGGTTCAAAAATGGGGACATTTCTTATTGCAGATTTTAAGGCCCTAGCTTTCCTTTTAGTTTGGTTTTCTTTCACAAGGCCAGAAATCAGCATTTTGTTCAAGCTGGAGGCCTTATTTTGTGCAGAAAACAATGCCTTTTTGAGGGGGTTGATTTTTTTTTCCCCTTGTGGAAGAAATGAATTTGAAATCTTTGATAACTTAACTCACTTCAGAGGGATTTTGAGCCGATTTGCTTTGTTTGGCTGATGTACTGAAAGATCACTCTTATTTTCTCAGCCCTAAGCAGATCCAGTCAGCTCTTCTGAAATGCTCTTTATCTAATCTTGTTATTTGTGATAAAATCCCAGAATGGTTTCGGTTGGAAGGGACATTAAAGGTCACCCAGTGCCACCCCCTGCCATGGGCAGGGACCCCTCCCACCAGCCCAGGTTGCTCCAAGCCCCATCCAGCCTGGCCTTGGACACTGCCAGGGATCCAGGGGCAGCCACAGCTTCTCTGGGCACCCTGTGGCAGGGGCCTCCCCACCCTCACAGGGAACAATTCCTTCCCAATATCCCATCTAACCCTGTCCTCTGTCAGTGGGCAGCCATTCCCCTTTTTCCTGTCACTATAATTTAAAATCTTTAAAATGTTTTTGCAGCCCCAGGGTAAAATTGAGTAGTGGGAGGCCCACCTGGAAATCCATGGCCTGGGAAGGGCCCTGCAGTACCAAAAGGTGATGCAGGGCACAGCTCAACTCAGCTGGAATCAGATTTTGGCAAGAGTCCCAAAGTGCTGCGAAACCTATAGGCACTCGCCCAACCCCTACTGAAAAAAAAAAGAAAAATAAATTTAAAAAAAAAAAATTTAAAAAAAATCCCTCCTACTGCTAGGCAAATGTCAAGCTGCTCTGCTTAAAACCTTAGTTTGCTGCTTAGAACTAAGGGGATGATACCAAAGCCTTACACCCACATTACACCAAAACACTCTAAGGTAGATTTCAGAGCTCAGTGTGTGGGCAGGTCCCACAGACATCACGTTGCTTTATTTTGTGATTTTCATGACTCTTTCACACACTTCTGAGAGTCCAAAGCCAAGTTTCCTCCTGGCTGGGTGACTTGGCAGGTGTGACACCTCCTCTTGGGCCTGCTCCTGGTCTTTTCCTTCTTTCTAGGAACTTGCTGTGATTTTTCTGGTCAAGCACGTTGCACCTGGCAGGTGGAACACATCAGCCCACGGACTTTAGAAAACGAGGGAGATGTTTGTGTTGAACTGCAGAATAAAGAGAAAAAATAACCCTTGCTAGAAAGCCAAAATATGAACGTGTTGGAGTCAAGGATGACACCATCTCCTGGCCCTACTTCCACTGGCTCTGTTCCAAGACCACCCACTTTCAGTTCTTGGTCTACATGATTGGCCAGCACCCAGCAGAATCACTTTAAAGCTCTGGCCCCGTTTTTTCCCCCCCCAAACCTCCACCTGACAAATAGTTTTTAAATTCCCATCAATAACTCTGCAGTTAACCATAACAGTGAAGGCAGGTTCCCTTTTCCCCATGCATTTGTGTGGACCTGGAAAGAGCCCAGGTAATAATTCAAGTATTGTCCATTCCGGTGGTCCAGGGCAACCTGGAAATGAGGCTCCCAGTTTTGCTGCTTCCCCAAAATTCCACCTGGTAAGCAGCATTTTTCCAAAAGACTCCACCTTGATATGTGTGTTGCAAAAGCTGTTTGGGGGATAAAATCCTAAGAGAGACTGCAGCAAAGGCAAAGGGATATATTAGCATCTCATTAGCATATTGCAGTGACTTTGGTATGTACAGCTGCCTGATTGCAATTAAAAGTCATTTCTATTTCTGCTTAAGCACATTCAATGTATGATCAGATAGATACAATCAAGATTCCAAACCCTATGGTGACTTTGAAACAACTCCTAGTTATTTGACTGCTCCGGAGTTCACAGAACTTGAGACCTGTGAAGATAACCTGGTCGCTGGAACTGCAAACACACACCTAAAATACTGCCTAGAAGTCTTTATTGCTGGTTTGGTATTATTTATATAATATAACTCTGCATTCAGAACACACATGACTTCGCAGTATTAAACCTCCTGAAGCTGCTGACTGAAGAGGGCATTTCTCATCCTCCTCCTGTTGGCTATTTGATGAAGGCTCTCCTTCAGCTTTGCAATATTTTAACCAAAACTGACCACTTTCTTGGAATGTTCCTTGTGGGCAGGCAGAGCCGAACACAAAAAGGGTCTTTGGGAAAAAACAAAGAGCAATATTAACTCTTTTGGCATTAAGAGGCCTTTTAGTCTTAAAAAAATAACAAAACCAAATGGGTTCTGAGGTGCCTTTTGGAAAAACAGTGCCTTTCTACACACTTGTCTGGAATTGGGACAGAAAAAACTTCCTGGTGCTTGTATTTTACCTGAAGTCAAGTTTCTGCAGGGAGAAGAACAATGTGAATTAGAGAGAGATAGATAGATAGATAGATAGGTAGATAGATAGATAGATAGATAGACAGATAGATAGATAAACAGCTGGCATATGGACCTTCAAGTGCAGGAAATTAATGCCAACTCAGAACCCTGCTCCTCTCCAATTTCCTCTGTTAATGCACATGAACTGGTTAGAGTGCACAATTAGAAGGAGGCTGCCTGTTTTCAATTAGGTCAGAGGAGAGGACCTGCCTCTTTCCTAAATGAATTGCAGATAAAGCTTCCCAGGAGTGGGCCTCCTTCTCCCCGGGCCAGCAAAAATCAGGGAATGCAGCAGCAGCCCGCAGCGTTACCCCAGGGAAAGCAGGGTCCAGCCTGCCTGAGGGGGTCATCCTGCCCTCGAAAGGCATCGTGGCTTGGTCAGGACAGTTTTGTCCTCCTTTTCCCCACCCTTTTCCACCATTCCTTGTTTGTAACGATGAACACATCTGGGTTGCATTCCCTGCCTTCAGTCAGATAGGGGCTGGGGGGAGGTGGTCTCTCTTTCAAACTCCTTGTCAAGAAGATGGAGGTGCTGGAGCAATCTGAAGGGGAAGGGTGAGTTATTTTTGTTGACAGGATTTCAACAAGTAACAGTTCTGGCTAATTACACTGTAATTGATTTGGCATGTTAATGCAGACTTCCAGGGAATCTCGTTACTTTCTTGTCCTTTACAAAGGGATTTCAAACTCCAGGCTGGTTTGCTTCAAAAACAGAAACACAGCAAATAGAACAGAGCAATTGAAGTAATTTGCTAAAGTCCCTCAGGCCCAGGGAATAACAGTTGCTGCTGGAAAACCAGATACTTCCATAGGAGGAGCACTCAGGGGAGCTTCAGGAAAGCAGATGACATGGGGAACTGGGCACTCAGCATTAGCTGAGCCCTAGCAGTCACCAGAGAGATTTTTCTGTGCTTTTAATGTTGTAAAACCTTTGGTTCATAACGACTTTTTCCTTGATGATGTTTAATAGGAGAGAAAATAACCCTGCATTCGTGTGGGAAACAAAACCCCACCATTTCAAATCTCCATTAAGGGGAATTAAAGTGCAGCCTCACCCCTTCTCTTCCCCCACACGCTTCAGAACTGGGGCCAACTGGTGCTTCAAACTAATGCTGGGAAAAAGATTTCCTTCTATCCAAAATGCTCTAAAAGTGTCCAGTCCTTGTTCTGCAGCATCTGGCATCGGCCACTTCTTGGAGTCAGGCTACAAAGGATGAATCGGAATCTAAGGGAATGGGATCAAAAGCTCTGCCTGTATGAGGACGTGTTAACATTTTTTCCTACAAACCATGATCTTTACAGTGCAGTAGAAGTCCCATCTGAGGGCCTCTAGGTGTTCAGCCTGAACTGCAGGGACAGGAACACTGGGAATGCACCATGATTCACCCAGTCACAAAACAGTCACCTCAGATACCTAAGGCCAGGATTATGCTTTCCTCTGATAATTATTGTATTCTGTGAGGTTTAAAAATAGGATGTCCAAAAGCTGATTTACAGCATCTCTCACAGAGAACTATGATTTTAATGTGACACCATTACATGGGATACAATGGGCTGATTTACCTTTTTCCTTAACTGGCTCCAGTGGCTCCATCTCCCAAACACTCCCACTTCATTTGTGGGAAACCTGTGCCCATGCTCAACCCCGAAGTGCAGAAGAAGCTGCAGCTCAGAGCCCTTTGGAGACCATTTACTACTGCAAGGCCACGACTTATTGAGCTGACCTGACCCAACACTGTGATAAAAGGATGGGTCACACTCCATGGGCTGCTCCACCTTTCAATACTGAGCAGCCAGTATTAAATCACACACAGAGTCTCTGGAAATGATGGGTGTAAGGGAAAGAATAGATGTTTGGGAAGTTTATGTGAATTCATGGCTACACAGGGCTCGTGCCTGAGCTCGTGCTCGTGGGCTGAGCACCACTGCTAAGACTCTCTGAAAAAGCATTCAAAGTGTATCTGAAGGGCCTCAAAGGCACATGAGCCTTCAGGGTCCTCTGCACGGGGCTGGATTCACCATCTCTGATTTTTCCCTGGAAAAAAACAGTGACTAGACATGTCCCTCCAAACCCCGTGGCGTTGTTATTGCAGTGGGGTGTGTGGTGCAGTTTGATGTATTCATCCACTGATAGCGATGGAAAAACCTCCATTCAGTGGAATGGGCTCGAAGCCAGGCCCACAGTGAGGCCTTGTCTGGAGCTGTTACTGTGATGGTGGATTCTATAACAACTGCATCATAAAACACTTTACAAAAGAGTCATGAACTCTGGAAAAGAGTGAGGCTTATATATTCTGTTTAAACAGAGGAAGTTGCTCAGTGACTTGGCAGCCAAGCACGACCCCCAGTTATGGGTAACTGAAGCCAACATCAGAGAAACTATAAAAGCAGATAGTTAATATCAAGGCTCACATCTTTCCAGTCTGTTACTGATTCTTATGAGTATTTCTGAGCTGGATCTAGAGCTGGATAAGAGGAAAATGAAAGTGCTGTGTGATGAGGGTGACGGCCCCCTGCATGCAGACAGCCTGGGCACAGGCTGCCAGGCCACTGCTTGAAACTGCTTTTTCAGGGAAATCGATACCCGAATTCCTCTTGACGTCAGTGGGGCCAGAGTTTCCCATTTTTGTCTAATAAAATGTCAGAGGGTGAAGTGAAGTAGCTACCATCGAAAGAAAGAATGCAAATACAAATAGAATGGGGAAAAATTAGTAGCTGACAAATATTCCTTTCTTGTCGCATGGAAGATCTGGAAATAAAGAAAACCCCACATTTCTTTACATTCTGCAAAGAATAAATTAATCCCCAGGTTTCTGGTTTTGGATGATAAATAAATGTCTGAATAAAAGGAGAGGGAGGAAATGAGAGGCAGGAACACATAACTTTTCACTCAGAAGGGTCTGAATCTTGGCTAGGACAAGGCAACAGCGTAAAATCATTTTCTTGTATTCTTGAGCCAAGGTTTGATGGAATGGAGGCTTTAGTGACAACACTGCCTTAAATAAATGCCTCTCCTGGCCTCTAATTCCCACTCCTGAGCAGCAGCACCCTGGGTCTGTGGAGCCATGCTGTAAACAGGCTCAAACGGCCGATGGAGTTCAGAATAAAAGCTCTGCAGGAGTGCTGGGAGGTCCTTGGGAAGACGGTGGTGCCATCAGATTTGGCACGGGCGTGGACCCTGTGACACCAGGATGCTTGACCTGTGTTTGCATGTTCCCTGGATTCGGCAGGAGAGGCAGCCCTCCTCCTCATCCTCCTGACCACGGAGGCAGGCCGGGCTTCTGTGGTATGGTGAGGGCTGCAGGTTTGGGGCACTGCCCTGCACGAGCTGTAATCAAGCTCAGGCCTGCCTGGCATGCAGATCTTTGTCCTCCTTTCCCCCCATCTATAAATCCTTCCTTTTCCTGTGCTGTGCTTTCTTCCTCCCCCATTTCTCCACCCACCCCTAATTACTTTTTCTGCACATGGCCCAGCTTTGCCAGCTCCGCACCAAATCTGGTGTTTCTGACACTGGTCCCAGGGTAATATTCTCCTTACCTGGTGTTCCTGGATGTGGTAACCTGTGCTTCACTGCCCTTGCAGGGTCCTATTCCCCGAGGGATTCTCTCCAGTTATCTGTGACTTCTGGCCACTGCTCACTTAACACCTCCCTAACCACCTGCAGAATCCAGCCCTTATCTGTGACTTCCCTCACCTTATCTGTCCTTATCTCTCAGGGCCAGCAGTTTCTCATGTCCTGTCCAGCAGTTTCCCACGTCCTGTTCAGTCCCCTTAACTCCAGGCCAGGGCTCAACCAGTGGCCTTGTCAGCTGCCCACAGCTCCAAAAATCGAGGAAAGAAGAGGAAGATGGTGAGGTAACACTTCTCAGTCACTCACTATCAGCCTGGGAGACTGCCCTGAGCTGTCCCCACAAACACTGGGCAGAACAACCACCTGCAGAGCGGTTTTGCAGGAAAAGTTTGGGTGGTTTAGTGACTGCAGGATGAAGTTGGATCGGTAATGACCAGCTGCTGAGAAGGAAGCACCCACTGGTGAGAGGTGCAGGCAGGAACACCCTGAGTTAAGACCAACAAAAAGAATTATTTCACGCTGCTGGGTCAAGTTGTCATGATGTTGGCTGGTCTGCTCTGTCTAGATTTAGGGACTGCTCTCCAAGAAGGATGTGAGGTGGAGACTATTTCAAAGAGAATTGGGTCTAAAAAACAAGACCTGTGGGGAAACATTGAAGGGAATGGAAGTGTTCAGGCTAAAGAAAGGGAAAATGAAGGTAAAGATGCCAGTAATCTTCGAATGTGTGAAAGGTGGCTGCACAGAGGAAAGAATAAGCTGCTCTTTCGTGTGCTCAGAGCACAGAGGAAGCATTAATGGCCTCAAGGAAAGACCTAGGTTAATTGTGAGGAAAGTTTCCTGAGGAGCTTTGGACAAAGCTCTGGACCAGCTTGCCTTGGAAAACCGTGGAAGCTCCAGCAGGGAAAGTTTTTGAGAACAAGCTGGAGTAACATCTGTCAGGGGGGTTAAGCCCAACTGATCTTGCATTAAGCTGTGAGACTGATCTATTGAGGACCCTTCCATCCCTGTCCTCAGTGAGCCCACAGAATTTCCCACAGCAAGAGGGGAATTTGGTCCGTATTTCCTTAGCCCTTCTCATCTGAGCCATCAGCAACAATCAGAGGAGGAGAAACTGATGGTGGAACTGGGGATCTGTGAGGAAACCTGTTTGTTTGCAAACGACAGGCAAAGCTCTGTGTCACTGAACCCACTACAAATCCCACAGCAAAACTCGATTTCTTTGCTTACAGTTTTCAGGCCCCTTCCAGCCAGCTCTCAGATCAAAAATATCCCCACAGGAGATTCTGGTGTACCCCCAGTGCCAAGTCAAACTGTATCTGGTGGGGTTTTTACTGCCTTCTCTTTGAATTCTTTCCATCTTTCTGCTCTTCTCCTTTTAGAGACACCAAGCCTTCCCCTTCCCTTCTTCCCTTTGCATCCCATCATCCATCCCTTTTTATCTAGGTTTTTATTCTGGGAGGGGATGCCTGGTAACCTGTAGGTATTTCTTTCAATGATTGGAAGCAAAAGGGTACTTGAACATGCACACTCAGAAAGATTTAATTCAAATCAAACCAATATTATGAATGACTTAAAACTCCCCACAAGCTGAAAAATATGCAACATATGCAGGCAACAAAAATGATTTAGTGTTAGTCATGGTTGTGAATGATGCTTTAGGTGGAAAATTGCAAAGAGGAGCTTAAAATAAGTGAAATGAAACATAGGTGAATGAAAAATAAGATATTTATTCTTATACTGTCAGGTGCATGAGTTTGCACAGAGTCCTGAAATTACGCACATGAACTCTGCTTAGACTAGGGGAAAAAAACCCCACAAAAATCAGCTAAAAAGCAGTTAATGTTCATGGCAGATGCTCTGTTTGTTTAACAAGTACTTTCAGGCTTTTTTTGCCTGGAGACCAGTGTCTCTTTTTTCATGTTAATATGGATGATTCTTTTAAAAACACCAAGTTAAGCAGCAAAGAATAAAACATATTTATTCTAAATGGAAAGGCAATTACCTCAGTGATGTTCCCCTGGGCATGAAAATCTACATGCACCGCTCAGTGCAGCTCCAGTAACCACTTTTGAGAGTTGTCTGCATGTAGAATTGAGTTGGTTTTAATTGCTTGTTGAATTACCTGGGTTTTAGCCCTCAGCCCTTCCAGCTGTAAACTGGTTCCAAGCTGAAGTGGGAAATGCTGAGAAGTTGTGGGTTTCAAAATAAGCCTGTAAAGTGCTTTCCCCTACATACAAGGAACTTCCAATTTGAATTTGTGTTCTCCCATCAGGAAAAAAAAAAAAAAGTAGTTGCTGAGGATGCACCGTTGAGGTATCCAAAGAGATTTTTCATTCAGGTTCTTCGAGACAGAGGGAGAAGAGCTTTTGGGCAGTTTTGACTTAATTTCCACCTATGAGAGATGACAGATTGCTTCAGTGGTGTCTCCAGCTAATAGGAAGGACCAGATTCTCACCCACAGTAACTACTTTTGCTTGGGAACTTCTGGCACATGGAAAGATGAGATAAAGTGGGATTTTTAAATGGGTGAGTTTTCTTGAGGTAACAGAGGATCTTGGTTTGGGTGCTGAGAATTCCGCTCTGATCCCTGCTGTGACTTCTGGGGAAAATAACTTTTTCAGCAGCACCAGTAATGCAATCCTGGAAGCTGGTCTGGAGGAGAAATGGTATCACCACAAAACGTCAGCGAGCTGAAAGCCAGCTAACTGAGGCTGAGCTGAACTTCACTGGTTTGTGCAGCTCAGTGACTGAAACTCCCGCCACAGTCCCGGGCAAACCACCACGGATTCACTCAGCGGGTCCTGGCCAGAGCCCTGTGAGGGAAATCTCCTTTGCTGCACCTCACACATTCCTTCCTTCTTTGGGGCCTCCAGGTCCCCTGCCCTGCTCTGGAGCTGGGCATGCTGCTGTAGAAGCAAGGCAAACCCACCCCCCTGCTCCTCTGTGAGCAGGAATAACAGGAGCTGGATTTTTTTGCCTCAGTGTCTAGCTCTCCACTTGCTCTTTTTTATGCAACAGTGCCTGAATCTCAAAGTATTCAAACATCTCTACCTTTTATGCCCCTAAAGCCTGCCTCCTTTCAGCAGTCCCCTGCCCGCAGTGCTGTCCCCTGTCCCCAGCAGTGACGCTGTGTTGGGCTGGCAGTGATTCTGCACTTGTCCATCTCCACAGCCATGGAATGACAGGCCTTGTGGAGCCTTGACATGGAAATTTACCCCCTGCTCAGCCAGATGTAAGCAAGAAAAAAAGGGAAAAAGGAATGCTTCATGGACTGGAGGAATGACTGGAAGATTTTTAATATTTCAAATCTCAGAGAAGCTGGACCTTCAAGAACCCACACCTGTGCTTTGCAGCCCCGTAAAACAAAGCTGTGATGTCAAGGAAAAGCAAAGCCAAGTCCTGCAATGAACATACCACTTAATACTTTGCAAGTGTGCATGTTCTGATCTGTCCTATTTGTTTGCTAGATTCCAGCCTGATGCAACCTGAAAGAGCTGGGATCTTTAAGTGCTGTGGTAATCCTGGCCAGCCTGAAGTCAGTGCTTTCAGCACAGTGGTGTCCCTGGTCACCACAGGACTCTCCCTGCTCTTTACCTGCCAACAAGGGCTGTGCAGCTGCCACCAGAGCCCTCAACACCTCTGGGTCTCTCCAGTGGCCACAGACCTGCACCTTGGACCTTTCTTTACCATGGCAGAGACAAGGAGCTCCATGCTGTCACTATCTTTGAGCCTCGGGAGCTGCTTACAGTGGATTCTTCCAGAGGGCTTTGTACCCAGTGCAGGTGAATAAATCCCATCCTGGGGAAGGTGGTATCAGCTGTGACCACAGTGGAGAGCACACTGTGTATCTGGCTTCATCCCAAAGTTGCTGGGATTCTGCTGCCCAGCAGGACACCACCCACTTAAAGCAGCCAAGAAAGCTGAGATTCCACCACGTTTGTTGTTCACAAGCAACGAGGCCTGTGAAGTGAGTCAGAGTGAGCCCAGCTCTCTGCTGGAGGAGCACAGATCCTACACAGAGCCTGCACAGCGAGGTCTGAACTGGGCTGTGACGGGGAGCACCGTGGAACGATAACACACTGAAGCTGGAACAGCCACAATCAGGCGTTGAGCTCCAGTCACTGGAGGGGCAGCCAAGGAAATCGGAGTCTCCGTGTGCTGCTGGTTTTGCCAAGCCAGCTTCTGCAGCACGTGCAGCACACAGACACTCCTGGCCTTGCTGTGTGTGCTGACACCTGCGATGAGAACTCGGCGAGGAACAGCCCAGTCGGCACATGCATTACATCACACTTCTACTTTCCTTTTCCCCGGCAAATTTTAACTGGCTTCCTTTTTTTCCCTGGTGTGCTTCAAATACCAGGCTGAGGAGGTCATTCAGAGGAAGGATTTGTTCTGTGCTTGGCCGGCTGGAACCCGGTGTCGAGCCCCAGGCAGGACCGTGCTTTAGGAGCCAGCCAACGCACAGAACGCGGTGTGCAGATGTCCTGCACAAAGCTGAGGCCTCCTCTGTCCCTGCTCTGCAGTGAGTTACCCACTGCAGCAAGGACACAGGGGATGTTTTTGTGTGCAGACACAACAGCACTGCAGCACCCTCAGGTCACGAGTTCTGCTGTTCACCCTGGGGCTGGTTAAAACCTCGTAGACGCTGCTGGAAAGTCTCCCCCTGATGCCGATGGCCTCCGGAGCGACCCTGCACACAGCACAAACGCCTGGTGGAAGGATGCAGCTGCACATCAGACAACGTTCGGAGCAGGGATGGAATCCAGGCTCACGCCCTCGGCTCAGTGGATCACTGTCAGACATTCTCACAGGAGAGGAAAGGTGTGCAAAGGGGGATTTGCTGAACAGGAGGGTCTGAGTGTCCCACCCCACGTGTGCTGTCCGCTGCGTGATGGGTAAAGGACGTGGAACTCCCAATTGCCTCCTGCTCTCCATCCACATCCCCGCTCTGCATCCAGCTCTGTGTGCCTGCAGAAATGTCCCTGTGGAAGTGCTTTCAAGCCCGTGACAGCTGTGACATTGCAGAGCCCAGCTCAGCTGCAGGGCTGCTTTTAATGCAGAAAGGGGCACCGAAAAATTCCTCTCTCCTTTCTAGTTATGTCTTCCTTACAGGAAGTTTTTGATATGGCTTTGGTCCAGCTGGCTCTCTGAGGAAAGGAGAGTCTTTCCACACATAAACCTGCCGTGAACTTTATGGGTTTTAAAAAAAAAAACATTGACAAAGTTAAACATGTCAGTTGTCAGTTGGTTTAATGAGAGCAGGGAGGGGAAAGAGGTTTGTTTTAGGCATGTGAGACCTCTTGTTCTTAAAAACAAAATGGAAACTTAAAACCAAACAGTGCTGCATATGGGCCCAAATGATCTCTGCAGGCGAAGGGACTGCAAATAAAGAGGGTTATTTTAAGGACTCAGTAAGTAATGAAGTCCCCCTTTAGGCTGGGCTGATCACAAGCAAATGAATAGTGACTCCAGTTTCAGAGCACACAGCCCGGGGAAGTCGCAGCCCTGCCTGGCTGGCCTTTAAAGTACTTGAGGCCTCTCTGTGAGAGTTAATTTGAGGACAAAGGGAATAAAATAGGAAGCACATCACTCTGTGGATGTGCGTCCTTCTGTTACAGAAACCATTCTCCCACAGGGAAGAAAAAGGACTCATCTTCACTGGCACAGCAAGGCCTCTCTGCCAACACTCTCACAAAGGGTCTGAAGTAGATAAAAACCTTCTCCAAAATCCGTCCAGATCGTCCCTGCCTTGTAATGTTTTATGAGGAATGAGGATTTGAGAGAGCTCTTTGGGAGGAGCCACGTAAAGGAGCGTGTAGTGCTACTGCCTCCAAAAAAAATTCCTCCTGAGGCTGCTTTTGGTCTTGGAAATACTCATTTTGGCCTTGTGCAATAGGCACAGATGGACTGGCAACAAAAGGAATCTGGCTGTGACTGCACTGCACCTATCTGGATTGGCAGCCAGGGATTCTGAGTGGCAGAGCAAGGGATTTATTGGAATGTGGGCATCTGAAACAGGAAAGGGCAGGACTCCCCAAAAGGAAGTGATGCCTTTCTCCAGTGCACACTCAGGGCAACTGGGCACATCAAAGGGAACCAGAGACCTTGGAGAGCTTGGAGAGCTTTCCTCCACCACCACAGGGAGCCAGTGCATTCCTGAGCTCCACACAATAGAGATCTGACCTTATTTTAGCCTCTCCTCCGAGACAAACCAGCTAATTCAATCTGCAAGTCCAACTTGAGGCAGAGACTTCTGTACCCAGATTGCGCAATAATTCAATTGAATTTCAGTTGAAGATTGTTCCTAGAGTAAATAAAATTATCTAGACGTGTAACAGGAATTCAGGATGAGCATGATGTAGAAATTGGTCAAGTGATATTCCTGGATGTTTGTTAGCTGTACACATATGACAAAGATGTCTGATCTAGTGACTGAGGACTCACATCAATGTCTTCCCAAAGTGAGGGCTGACACTACGAATTTTCTAGCCACAGAAAACAGGGGGAAATGGACAAAAATACACAATGAGCAGACTGACGGGAATTTGTGGTAAAGCCAAATTGCTATGAGTTCTATTTTATTTTTGTTCTGCTGCCCTACAAGTCAGATAAATGAGCTGATAGGCACAGGAAAGCCATTTTTTGCTGGTCTATGTGCATGTATAGGTATCGCTGTGCACGTACTAATGTACAAAACTTACCCAGAACCTGTTTCTTCTCTGAATCAGCAGCCCACAAGGCTCAGGGCTAAGTGCAATTTCTGTTGAAGAAAAGGATAATTACAGTTCATTAGTAGATTAGGCACTCAGTTCTCTTCAGAGAACACACTTCAGAGCACTGCCTTTGCTCGCTGTTGAAGCAAGGCAAAATCAGGTTTAAAAATAAAAAATAATCAAAAACTGCTGTATAAGTCTAAATGCCAGTAAGGAGAAGAAAAACACTTTAAAGCCTAAAGAAATCCTCTTGTTCTTTATACTTTGTGGGTAAAATCGTGGACTTACAGAAGCCAAAGGCAAGACTCCCACTCATTTTAGCGGGGCCAACATTTCAACATGCTTTGTGAATTCTCAGTGTGTATAACTTGATCCCTTCTAAAGAGATTTATAGCAAGCAGGAGAAGCTACAACTCCATAAAATGCTGGTGTGTACACATGAAGTGAATTAGTAGACACAGAAGATTTTGACACTCAAAGTTCAGGTTTGCAAATGGAGCCCTTTATCAGCTTGAGCAAATGCAGTGCAGTAAATCCAGATAATTCCTGGAGAATTTCTGAGCCTGTGGTTTCTGTGTTACACCCTTTGCCTGCCAAGAGCCAGACTCTGCAACCAGCACCAGTTCAGGACTCAAGACCACATCCCTGTAATGCATCCCAGGATATTCCGTTCCCGCTGTGTTACCTCCACAGACAGCAAGGGTAGATGTTAAACCTGGAAACTTTCTGTAGGGAACTCAATTGATTTTCCATACAGAAAAATACCCCCTCTACACTGAAATGCACGAGAATCACACACCTGGGTACAAGGCAAAGTTTTAAAATATCCTGCCATGAATTTTACATGAAGAGGAAATAGGATTGAAGAAGTCTAAAAAGTCAAACTGTGGCTTTTTAAACAAACAGCCCAGCTTTAAATTACTGTATCTGGGATTCCTCTGGTAATACAAGATAGAGATCATATTGACTGTGCTACACAGATGGACTCAAAATTAATCTTGAAAAAGATCTTTAAGCAACCTAAATTCCCTTCTTTCCCACCATGGGCTCGGAGCCAGCTGGGGCAGCAGTGGGGCAGGTTAAATATCCCAGCTGATAATAAAGGTATTAATCTGCAGTGCTGCCTGTGCATTTGCCTCAACGCTCATCAACTGTCAGGCTGCAAAAGCAAAATGTTTTATTTAATTCCAAAGCAGATTTGCATAACCTTAACTCTCCATCGTGGCGAAAGGAGAACAGGGTGTGTATAAACCGGGCTGACTGACATCCGAAGGCAGAACAGCCTCAGCCTCGGGGTCTGCCACAACTCTTGTGCTTGGGGCTGCAATTAAACTTTTCAACTTCAAAAGAGAAATATTTTTTAAAACAAGAATACTCTTCCAAATGATCCTGACACGAGCTAGAATATTTACTTCGCATATTTCTGGAATATTTCTGGACTTTTTTAAACAGGATTCAAAGTGCTGCAAGAAATTTGCCACCTCCAGCATTCAGGCCAAGGCAGCATGGGGAGTGTCCCAGGGACAAGCAGAGGGACACGATGGAATTAGTCAGGAGAAAGATTTCTTTCCTTCTGCCTGTAGGAGATGGATTTCCTAAGATCTCAGAGCTATTGGAACAGAATTCCTAACACTCTAACGATCTGGGTCATGCATTATGTACACCATACTCCCTTGCATGTTTTACAAAGGATTAAAATGAGTAGTAGGTGTCGTAAGCTGCTGACATGAACAGGATGTGCTGCAGATGGCTAAAAGGCATCAGCAGGAGCTTGGTTCTGATTGACCAGTGGGGTCTGTCTTCCCTTTGTTCTAAGCACAGTGAAGTACTTTGAGAGCTGAGGAAAGCTTTCAGTCTAATCAACACTTAGGCCTTGACTAATCAATCATTAAATGAACAAAGCTATGAGGGCAAGAGGAAGAACTTTTAGTATTTGAAAGCAGAGTGGAGGGAAGGACTGTCCCGGCACCCAGCTCAGGGATGTTTTTGGGATGAGGCACGAGGGCAGCTGTACATCCACACATGGAGGCTCTCCACGAGCTCACCTCGCCTGTCCTCAGGTGTGTGGGGAAGGCATGCACAGAGCAGGGGTGGGAAAACGTGCTCCTTCCCCAGAAACCATCTCTGCTTCCAGAGATCAGAGGGCTAGAGAGCATAGGACACACTTTAAATCACAAAGCACGGGTTTTCTTTGAAGTTTGCTCTAAATACTTGCTTCCCCGATAAATCCTTCCATATTTTACTCCCAGGATACATCACTAATTTTCACTTGTTGAACTATTTCAGTTCAATCTGAGTTTAGAGCAACAACTTCGCTTTTGCACTCCACTCCCAATTCTTGCCCTGCCCTGTGACCAGAAGCAAACCGTGGTATTGAGTACCCAGGGTGCTCTTTTGGATAGTTTTTATCCCTTGTTCACACAAAAATGAAGGACAAACTTGCTCTCTGAGGGAGCCTGACCTGCCTTGAGTTGTGAGTTCACCTCGATACAAGCAGGACATTTCCCCTCATGTGAGTGACCAATTCATACCCCAAGAAAAGCTGGTTGCAAAACCAGTTTAAACTATTTGGCCTTTTCAAAGTCATATTCCTCCCTGCTCCTGCCAGGCAGGAGAAGAATTATGTTCCCAATTTATATGACAATTTCAAAAGAAGCTGGTTCAAACCAAACAGTAAAATGAGCTTGGGGGCCTTCCTGACTCTGTCACAGGGTGCTGTGTGTAGCCGGCTGAAAGAGCTGCAATTTGTAAGAGTCAACAATTGGCCTAAAGAACGAAACCCTCCACCTGACAAACCATTTCAGGTTTCCTTGGGCTCCCTCTTCCCTTCACTGCCTTGTCACATACTTATCTCGCAAATTCTCTGGAGGAAGAAGCATTTTTTTACCCCATTTGCAGCATCCCCACCACAAATAGGTTCCAGCTAAGGCTGGTGGGTGTTGTCATCATGGAAATAATTGCAAGTATCAGATTTACAGTGGAGCCTCCACAGCTCTTCTTGAGGTTACACAGCAATGTTTTCCTTAGCTCTGCAGCCTGATGTGCAAACCACACTTATTCTGGGGAGTTTCTGACAGAAACTTGGCTTTTAGCAAGCACTTAAGCCCATGAGTTGTTGCTATTACACTGGATTGAAATGCTTTCTTGAGCAGGGGGGGACTGAAGTCCACACGTGCCTGTCTTGCTGTAGGTGTTTTTTCAAGCCCCCTTCCCTGGGAGAGGTGTTGCTTGTCTTACCCCTCTCCAGACCCAAATTTCATGTGTTTATGAGCCAGGTTGTTTCCCCCAGGTGACACAGTTCCTCTGGAGCCTGCAGCGGGCTCCCAGCCACACCATCAGTGCCCGTGGGGAGGAAGTGTGACCCCATGCAGAATGAAGCAAACTTCCTACCTCGGGCCTTGAATTACTGGAACTGCAAACACTTTGCATTATTCATGGAAAACAGGCCTTTCCTCAAGATCCCTTCTGCCAGCAGCAGTGGTGGAGCACCAACTGCACGGGCTATGCTCCTTGCTGGGATTGTTACTAATATGCATCACAATGAGAAAGCTGCTCCCTCTTCCTCATGAACAGAGAGGATTTAAACATCTCCCTTCTAGAGAAAACAGGTGATTCATCTCTCTTGCTGGGAGGAAAGACTGACATATGCTGAACATATTGTACCCTCGCTTGTGAAGTTATAAAGCTTCCTCTGTGGGCAAGGATCACTCGGAGGAAAACGCCTTCCTTTGCTCTCCCTTCCCTCCAGTGGAGACCATTTGATCCTGCCCAGGCTGTAAACAAAGCTGCCTGTGTGCAGTTGGGAAGGGCTGCTCCAAGATGGGACATGTGCAGCTGAAACCAACCACAGAGAGAATGGCTGGGGCTTGGCTAAATTTGATTAAAGTCATTCCCTCACTTAGGCTGGGAACCCAGACAATCTAAAAATACTTCGGTCCTTTATTCTGACTCTGATTTTAGGCCTGTGCTCTGCGTTTCTTTCTGTTTGGTGACAGAAAATGTTATCTAAGAGGTTGTTGGGTTTTTTAAAGGTATGTTCCTA
Source organism: Oriolus oriolus (assembly GCA_013400235.1). NCBI lineage: Eukaryota > Metazoa > Chordata > Aves > Passeriformes > Corvidae > Oriolus > Oriolus oriolus. The sequence continues at coordinate 341,798 of VXBT01007926.1, forward strand.
TCTATAACCATTTGTCTGTTGAAAAAATGCAGGTGCCTGCTTTCTGGTGGGATTTTTTTAGACTGCAGGCTAGCTGAAGTAAAAATTCTTACCCTGCTTTTTTCCAGCATGTGACACAAGCCTGATGCCATCAGCTCAGCTTCTGCAAAGAGGTCCCACAAGTGTTAACACCCAAATTTTCTCTTTGAGCAGAAGGACCGGATTAACAAAAAGAACTCTGCTTTCCACCAGACTGACGTCTGTGAATGTGCAACGTCTCCGAGGGCCGCTCTGCTCCGATCTTTCTGGCTAATCTTGAATTAAGGTAAGAGGAATTCTCTAACTCACTGAGACTCTTAAAAGCCCCTCCACAGCTCAGTCCTACATCCCTGTGGGTTCTGTCCAATTCCCTGTGCCCTTGGGTGTAAAGGAGATCATGAAATGCAGAGATACACCTGGACTTGTCCGGCGCTGCACGTCAGGTCACAATCGTAGCTCGGAGACAGCCCCAGGCTCTGCACGAACTGAAATCAATCACTGACAGTGACAGCTTGACAAAAGGGTCAGGGGAAAGATTTCAAGTTATTTTGCACAGTAGTGACTGCTCAAGTACTGAAATCTGGCTGAGATCCTGACTAGTTAATCACTGCCAGGGAGGCTTTAACCTTTAGGTATCAGAAGTGGCCACCCATTAGTGAAATAAGGCTTGAATTTGTGGTCATATTACAATGGAGAGCTTGTGGCACTTCCCCCCCCCCTCCATTTTTATGTGCTGCTGCACTGTTGAAATCATGCTACATAAAAACTGTCAAAATACTTGCAGAAAATGGACAGGAAAAGGAAAAACAATTGCATTTTAGAAATATAAATACCTTAAGAAAAGAAAGGAGAAGATTCCAATAGCAGCTGAAACTTTCAGTCAAAAGAACTTTGTAACATAAATATCTCCTCCTCAAAAGCCAGAACACTTAAAGCAGGTGGCTATTTTTTCCCAAGCAACAAAAATCACAGAAAAATGTAGTTCTAGATTAACCAAAGCTAGTCACAGCTTCAGGTCAAAATATTATACATTGCTTCAGTGAGGAAAAAAAAAAAAAAGGAAAAAGCATTCAGAGAATTTGAAATGTTTCAGCTTCTATTTTCACACTGGCATTTTCCGTTCCTCATTTCACAATGACATTTTCATTTCAAATTGACCTTAAAAACAGGTTTTCAAAAAATGAGAATGAAATATTTGGATCATCCTCATGCAATTCCCTCCTTTTTCCTTCCTTTCTTTCCTTCTAAGGATCCAAATCAAGACCCCAAACCATTATTCCTTTTTAAAGGAGAAAGAAATCTTCTGAGAATTTGAGCTATTTTGCAGACCAGGCACCTCATATTTTTCTCCTGAGTTACAGAAGTGACCGGTGTGGCCACAGATCCCTTCAGACTGTGGACAGGTCCAAAAAATGCCAAACTCATCCGCTCCAGAATCCTTGCAGCAATTGCCAAGCATGCCCTTATTAATATTCTGCAAAGGTTTGGGCATCAACAGGAGCATGCATAATAGCATTTAATGACGGCAGGGCTTATTATCAGAATGATTTGGCCTCATCTGGCCTCTATTGGCAAAATAATGTGCATAATAAGGTATGTTAATGCTGGGCTCTTTGGCAGGTCTTGGAAGATGAGACGGTACAGCTGGCAGGACGAAATGGGAGCAGCTGGAAGGGGAAGATTTGGGTCCTACATATTAAAGCATTTGACATTTGGTGTCTGAGGGGAACACTGTTTAGAGCTAATAAATAACTCACCGATGATGACAACCTGTAATGACAGCTTTTATTCTGGCCTGGCTAATCCTGCGACTCAGCTTTGTCCTATCAGGCCATCTGCCGCCCGTTTATTTCTTGGTGGCCTGGCTCTTGCTTTGTTAAGTGCCGTGCTCTGGGGAAGCCGTGGCCACACAAACGTGGAGTCTGGGAGCCATCCCGGCACCGGGAGGGGAAGGAGCAGCAGGGCTCGGAGGGGAAGGGGCAGGGATGAGCTCACAGAGGAATCGGGATTTTGCCACGGATCCCCAGTGCTGCCCCGCAGCCTGGCTCGTGTGCACATCCGGCTGAAGGCACTTTCCTCCGAGCATCCCCATTTCTAGGGATGGGGAAATGCCACTCTTTTTCCTGCTGAGTGGATGTGGCCTGTTTCTGCCGGAGAAATTACACATCTCTCTCTCTCTCTCTCCAAACATCAGCACCAACGATTCCGTCGCAGCCTGAGGTGATAACCAGGCGAGGCCACGGAAATTCCCTGCGGACACAGCTGCTCCTCAGGGATGTAGCATCTCTGTGTCCTCATGATGCCTGATGTCACTCATTTTTGGTACGTTGTCAGCTCTAATAACTCTGCCTGAAAGACAATGATTTTCCCAGATAACCTGCTGAGATGGCAGATGCCTGGGAAACCCGGACCAAAGTCCACAGTTTCTGTCAGAACTGACTGCAAGGTGTGCACAGTGTCCCGTGTGTGCCTTGGAAGTGACAAAATGCCTGCAAACATGCCACAGGGCCGACTTCCAGGTGGTTTCCAGGTGCACAAACTGCACCAGCCAGGAATGACTGCAGCTCTCAGAGCAGGACATGTGCTAAAGAAAAGAAGCAGCAATAAGAATATTCTGAAAAGAGGGAAGTGGTCTGGAAGGACAACACCCAGAGCACCTCAGGGGGTGTTTGTCACGTTGTTTGTAGTTAGGAAACAGCCTCAGAAACTTAACTTGCGAGGTTAGCACTCAGGAAAAGCAGCGGAGAGGAGTTTGGAAAGCAAGCCAGCTGTGGACAGGTCTGGAAGTTGCTTTCTTCATAAACCAGCCCAATTCACAGAACAAGTGCAAACACAGGAGCCAAAAGAGGGAAGACAACGGAGAAAGGCTTTAGGTCCCCCTTAAAAACAGCAGTTTGCAGAGAAGATTGTCCATCTCACTGGAAAGGGCCATCCCACGGATGCCCTCCCTGAGCCTCACCAGGATCTGAGGTGCAGCCATCCTGGGAAATCAGCATCTAGCATGTGAGAGGTACTATAAAAACAAATGCTTGAGACCAATAAAGGAGAATTTATAACACTGTAGACACTTTAAAAATATTCTTTAGCTTCCCTTAGGGAAGAAATGAAAAACTTCCAAATGAATGGTTCAGCCTTCATCTGTGTGGGTTCCCTTTTGTTGTCTCATGAGTAAGATCCCAAGGAAGAAGTGGGTGCCCTTTTCAGAGAGTTTTTCATGTACCAGCCTATTTTTCCACCTGTTAATTGATTTCCATCCCATCACTGACACTGTGATGTTCCAGCACCATCGCAGCAGCCTTCTCTGAATATTAAAAGCAATTCCTGAAAGCAGCTCTGTCTCCTGGTTGTGCACTTAATCATAGTTAATAACACTTAAATATAACGGAGCAGGCACTGCACCAGGGCAGCAAACAATTGGTTCCTGTGCTCTCCCACTGCACTTGGAGCACGCTGATGGCTCTCCTGGGGAGCCTGGCTCGCAGGCAGTCTGGATCTGCTTCAGCATGCGAGGAAGAGGCACGTGGAAACAGTCTGCTTGTCCCTCTTTGGCTTTGGCCTGTCTCCAGCCCAGTCCTTCAGGGCTTCCCCAGCCACAGGGAACCAGCAGAGCTCCCAGACTGAGTATGGAGTGGGGGAGAAGGTGTCAAGGGTCTGGAGATAACCTGTGAGGCAGAAAGGACCCCAAGCATGGCCTCCGGCAGCATTATTCCAGCCTCTAGGACCAGCTCGGTAACTCCTCGGAGCTCAGGAAAATCTCCTTTTCCATGTGCAAGAGGAGTCCACTGTCCCCCATCTCTGACCTGACTCAGGGAGCTCCCAGGGGCAAGGCCACTGTGGTTCCCACTCAGGGACACCCCCAGGGACAGTGGGCAACTCCCCAAATACTTTTTCCTTCAAGTCCCTCTGTGCAAACTGGGCATGAGGTTTATTTGTGCCCAAGGGTGGTTTCAATTCAATGGAACTTGCAAGGCCCTCAGCCAGCAGAGCTGGAGTTGCTGAGGGAACCCCTTAAAAATGCATCAACCCAGAGATCAAACATATTTCTGCCTCTTTATAAAGTGCTGATAAATCATGTGACAAACACAAGAAATCCAGGACAGTGAAGGTTTTTCCACACTACTCATGGCATGATCATCACAGAAGCATAAGTAGAACAAAGCCTCATACCAGATAGTCTTGGCTTTTTTTCTGCACTAGATGAGCCACAGATGTCCTTTACAGAATAAGTTATAAAATACATGTAAACATTTGTCACTGTGTGGGGTTTTTTTAATGTCTCACTCCTGTCTTTCAAAGGAATCATCCTTTGATTGGACTCCTTAGGAAAAGCAACGAGAAAACCGTAATTAAAATTTCACTGCTCCCTGGACATCTGTTCTAGAGTGTTATATAAAATATTACACATGGTTATAAATATACATTCATCCTTTATTTTAAACACATTAGTAATTGGGTTTTATAGGGCCATGGGGATTTATTAGGCACAGGGTTGCAGCACTAGAGGCACACAGGCATGCACAGGGATGGAGACGTGGATGTGTGCGTGGATGGATGGGATCCTGGGCTGTCCACGGAGCCCTGGGAGAGCTTTTTGCCAGCCCCCACACAAGCAGTGTGTGCTTTGCTCCTGGGGTTCCAGTCACACCGCTGCTCTGCCACTGCAGAGATGACTCAAATGTCCTGTGAACGACGGGTATTTGGGGACAGCAATGCCCCACTGCAGTTTTGGTCTTTTCTGGAGCTCTGTAAATGGCTGTCTGCTCCAAGGCATGCCATTCCATGGAAAGCAGCTCCTCAGGATGTGTTTGCTACCTCAGCCAATCAAAACCAGCGATGGAGAACTTTGCAATCAGTGCTCCCACACTTAGAAACGGTGCAAAGAAGGCTGTGAAGGCTCCTCATTCATTTATTCACCTGCTCTGGATGATCCAACAGACGGGATTATGTCTTTTCCAGAAAATTTTGAAAGAAGTTGCAATGAGTTTAAAGATGCATAATAAAAACTTGCCTAATAACGTGGCTGCCAATACAGCCCTGAACCATTTCTGGACTAAGTCTCAGACTTTCTGAAGCTTCTCCATGATCTCTGCACGTCATGTGACAAATTCATTGCTAATTAACAGCAGCTCACTCTTGCAGACCGCTCCCAGGGTGTTTCATTAATTATCAGCTCGGAAGTGCAGCAGCACAGGCCCCTGAGCAGCTGCCTCGGGAATGCTGCTCCCTCTCCAGGTCCTGCTCCGGAGGGGCTGCAAAGGCGACAGCGTGAGGACAGCTCCTCTTTCCACAAGCCTGAGCACTCCAGCCCCAAAGCTGAAGGTGATGAATAGAGCAGAACAGTGCAGGCAGAAGAGAAATCTCAGTTTTTCTTCCAATGTCACATCAGAGCACTCGGGACAAGGGGAGCAAGTCAACTGCTACATGGATTTGTCAGATTGGTTGCTTGTTCGATTTGGGACTTTCCCTGAACTCCCATTCCTCTTCATTTTCACTCTTTTTCCCTTCTGCACCATCCTCAGAGCTGTCTGTCACTTTGGCCTCTCCCAGCCTGTGTGGATGAGCTTTCCAGCTCCACATGGAAGCAGCCTGATGTTGCTGACTCACTGGATAAGGAACATTTTGTCTGAAACAAGCAGCTTCAGTGAGCTTATTATCCACTCCAGTGCACAGGACACAGGGAAGAACCTGGGTCAGATTCCCAGCATTGCCCTGGAGCTGGTGTCCCTGTGGGCTTGTGCCTTCCCCACAGATGCACTTAAGGAAATTCAGGGTGGTTTGTAAAGTTTCCCAGACATGCAAGAGAGATTTCCAGTAATTCCTTATAGTTAAATCACAGAATCCCAGCATGGTTTGGGTTGGAAAGGACCTTGAAGCTCATCTCATCCCCCCCCCTGCCATGGGCAGGGACCCCTCCCACTGTCCCAGGCTGCTCCAAGCCCCATCCAGCCTGGCCCTGGGCACTGCCAGGGATCCAGGGGCAGCCACAGCTGCTCTGGGCACCCTGTGCCAGGGCCTCCCCACCCTCACAGGGAACAATTCCTCCCTAATGTCCAATCTAAACCTGCTCTCTGTCAGTTTGAAGCCATTCCCCCTTATCCTGTCACTCATTCCCAAGTCTCTCAGCCTTAATGTCTTGCCCAGGTTTTGCAGGTGCTCACCATGATATCTGTACTTGACAGAGTTCCAAAGGCTCCAGCTGATCCATGTGGCTTTCAGGAGGACGTGGTGCTCAGAGCTGACCTCAGGGCACCCCTGATTACCCCACAACCAGTGAGGAAAATCCACCCCAGTAACCCCCTCTCTTGGGAAACAGGAGTCTGGACATGGCCTCACTCACAAGGGAGTTATTACAGTTCCCATCACTCCATGAAAAGGGATTAAAATGGGAGCGAGCCTCCCCTTTTCCAGCCAGGGAAAGCCCTCCTGGAGAAGAGAACCTTGCTGGCTGGTTTGCTGCACACAGCCGAGGGGCGGAACAGCCCTGTCCGAGGGGTGCGGTCGCTCCTGACCTAACACCGGAGCTCCCGAGCTCCTGGCACAGCTGTGGCTCTCCCTGTCCTTCTCCAAGGCTTGCCAGGATCCCGAGCCCCTGGTGGTACCAGTAGGCAGCGCACACACCCCACACAAAAGGCTGTTGTATCCTGCTTCTCCCTTGCGTGCTTCCCCCGCCCCCGAGCATCCCACCGAGCCTTCCCGAACCACAGCCGCCTCCCTGGCCTGCTTGGGCTGGCCTGCCCTCGGCCTTTTCCTCTCCAGCTTCCCGTCTTTCCTTGCTACGAGCAGTGAGGCTGAGGAGCAGCCCTCACCCCCTTCCCTCCTGCTGCCAGGAGCCGCTTCAGACCATCTGGTGGGTGGTTTTAACCTGCCCTCAAACCCTGGGGAGGATGGCTTGCCATGGTCCCACCGTGCACGCGGTGTTTGTGCCCAGCGCCCAGCTGGGAGCACTGGAGTCGCTGCCACTGCGTCACCTGCACCTCTTTGGTAGCACCAGGCTCGGGTGTGGAGATGGATGGCCGCCAAAATTTTGGGGCTGGTGCCACCAAAACCCAGCCAGGGCACCACAGGGATGTGACTTCCCACTGGTTTCTCACCCTCGGGGAGCCACCCCTCAGCCCTGAAGCAGAGCGAAGCAGCCACCGGCCAGCGGGAATTGCCACGGGCGGAATCCCGGCAGCGGGAGAGGTGGAGACGATTCTTCCCCGCAGGGAGAACACGTTTTGTTTCATGCAGAAGTGGACTTGGCAAGCCTGACCTACATTTTGGATGGCTCTGGTGCAGCAGACTGGAAAGTCGGTGGCAACTCCAGATAAAAAAAAAAAAAAAAAAAAAGTGGGGCAGGCTTTTGTTGGATTACGGAAATGATGAGCATGAAACACGATGCTGTGTCTTATTTAATTGCATTAACTGAATGTCCCCCCCTCATGTTTTGCATTCAGCATGCTGCTGGATATTGTATGGAAAACAGCCACATGGAGTTGCATGTTTAGCCTAGCAGGGAGAGAAAGTTTGGGATTTATTTTCATTCTGAAAGCATAAGAATATATCTGGAATGAGCCTGTACACTGGATGCTCCCACTAAAACTAGAAGCAGCTAAAATAGTGAAAAGTGCCCATATTTGCGTTTCCAGTGTTAGGTTCCAAAATTATTGCCACGGACATTGAAATGCAAGATTAAGGCAAATTGCTCCTTGTTTGGACACAGCCAGCTCCTCTCGGTGCTGCTGTGGTTTGCAACGCCTCGGGCTTTAAATAAGGGGGGAGGGATGGACACAGACATCAAGGAGCATCTTGGAAAGGAAAAAAAACCAGGAGAGCTTCAAGTGCTGGGCAGCCTGAAGTCTGTAATCTCAACAAGCACCCGGCTGTTCTCGGGGGAAGTCGTCTCTTTTGAAAACCAGTGATGTTTTCTGCTCCTTCCTCCCCCCAGTTCTTCCCAGAGAAAAGCGGTGCTGCGTGGAGGTGGGGACTACTCGCTCCAACACAAAGATTTCAAAAGGACGGGATGCTGACATCCTGAAGGGAAAAACAAAACCCGTGGGACGTTTCCTCCTCACCATTGAGAAGGTATTTGGGACTCAGAGAGTCTCTTGTCTCGCCCCTTTGTCTGCAGCTGAAGAGGGGCCGGGCTCAGCCCTGAGCTCCTTTGCTGGGGAAGGCAGTAATTGCTTTTCCAGCTGGATTGCCCGGCAGCATCCCCTGCTCTTCCCAGGCACCCTGAGAACAAGGAGACTTTATGGAGCCCTTCACGGCTCCTTTGTTTGCACGCCCTGGGCACGGAGTCACTCGGAGAAGGGCCAGGACATCGACGCAGCCCCAGAAACACGGGAAGAATTCCAGGTGCCCTTGCAGGGCCGGTGTCATTCCCCTTCAGACACTTCTGTGGATGCTCAAACACTTGGCTTCAGTTTCTGGACAGAGCTCGCCCAGCACTGCAATCCTTAGGGACAGGGCATGGGTTTGGGGAGAAAACACAGCGTTTGATTTGAGGAAGAGCTTTAATGTTCAAATGAATGAAGAGACAGAGGGACAGGAGGAAGGAGAGGTGTGGTAGGGCAGAAGGGCTCTCACCGAGGGTTTCCTCTGCTGCTGGGCCTGGCAGGGAGGACACACACAGAGGTTTCCCCTATTTTCACTCCATAAATGAAGTTCTGCTGCGGGGGCTGTTGAGGATTGTCTCCAAAGAGAAATGGAATATTTTCCTCATGGTGAACCACAAGAGAATGTTACTACATCCTGCTTCTTATGGCTTATAAATAGAAGGAGGGAAGGAATGACTGGTTAACTGTTTGACCTCGGTCTGGGAGGGAAAAACCTCCCAAGGAACCTCAGGAACTCACCCCATTAAGCATAGAGGGAAATGGCACCGATCTGGCACCTTAATTATATGCTAATGACATCCGACCAGGAAGAAAAGCTTCAGATGTCTGAAGGAAAAATACCTGACTGAAAGCGGTTGTGTGTGCTCACAGACACTTCCTGACAGCTACTCCCTCTTTCTTTTAGTCTTTTTTTTCTTTTTTAGCATTCAAGAAACAAAACAAAACAAAAAAGCAGACTGAAGAACCAGGTGAACCTTTGACATTTGTGTTTGATTTTCAGCCCCTGAGCACGAACTGAAAACAAAACAAATCCTGCTGCAGAGAGGTTTGTCAAATGTACAGACTTTCAATGACCCTTCTGTTCATAATGTTTTTCTGATTCACTTTTAGCTAAGATTGCAAAAGGTCTTCACCCATCACCTTCTGGTGAACTTGTCTGCAAAATACTTATTATTTTCCTATAAATTTATTTGCTCCACCTGGATAAAAAAAAAAGTAACCTAATATAAATAGCAAGTTTAATGAAAGTATCCCCAGATATGCAATCCAATTATGATTATGATGATTATGAGCTTTATTATATATTTTATTATTATATGATTATGACTTTTTTTGCTTGCTGGTTTGTTTGAATTATTACTTCCCAAGGACTTTGTATTACACTTGGATGCTTCCAGAACCCTCTACTCATAGCAGAAGCTGATGATGACAGTTTTACTAACTCATATTTACATCAATTCTTACGTGGCGCATTTTTTGGGACTGAAATTATACCAAAAAAACCCAACCAAAACCAGCTCAAGAACGACTCTTGAATGGTTATTTTCCTTTCACGAGATGGGGTCTGTAATTCTCAGCAAAGGCTGTGTGACAATCCCTTCAGGTTTTATCAAAGATTTGGGAAATAGTAATTGTGCAATACTGACACTTGTACAATAAACTGAGGTTTGTTTTCTCCTTCAGGGCTTAACTGGATTTCATTTCTTAATTGCATTTTAAAAAGTTCTAAATTATAAACGATACTAAAAATATCAGCCTCGTGTGTGTCGCTGGGAGTAGCAGTCATGGGACACATCAGCAGGATTTTGAAGAGACACAGAAAGGAGTTTATTTTGTTTACTTTGGTGTAACCAACCCTGTGGGGAGAAGCAAAACCCCATCAAAGTCAGCTGAGGTGCATCAGCTTTACTTTGAGATAGAGTAGCCAAATCCTGCTGTTACTTGGGTTCAGCTGAACAGGTTGGTTTGAGGATAAAACAGGACTGGGTTCCTCTTTGATACCTCTCGGGGCTGTCAGCTTTTGTCTGGCAAAGAAAGGTTCCCCTTTTGTACCTTCTCATATTTGAGCAATGGAACCGTCCCGGGCTGGGATGGTTTGGTGAGGTGCTTTGCTAAACAAAAGGCTGCTCTCAGAGGGGGCACCCTCTGCTCTGCCTCGCTTCTGGCTACCCCTGCTCCATCTCAGCTCTTTGTCTTGGGGCCGGGACACAAATGCCTTCTGCGGTGCGTGCAGAGCCAGGCACTTTCCTCTCTAGAGGGGAAGTCTTCTCCTGATTTCGAGCTAAGCAGCTCATGGACAGGAAAAAGGGATAGAGAGGTGTTTTAGGGGTGAGGACACATGGTGCCAGCAGCCCTGCTGGCTCAGCCAAGCATGCCAAGGGTTAGGATGACAATGACACATTTGCTCTGTGAAATTCATCATCAGTCAGGCACCATCAGCCTGCTGTAAAAGAAAAACTTCCATGCATTTTTAACCCCTCCCAGACCTCACAGCAGGTTTCTCTGCCTGGGCAAGCGCTTGAGGGCAGGTTCTTCCTGCTACCTCCATCCCAGAGGAGGCCCCCACTCCTTGCAGGCATTATTTGGTGTTCCTTTTGCCAGTTAACGGGGAAGCTCTGTGCACACAGAGCCATCCCATCCACAGGGTGCCTGTCTCCAGCTGAGGATTCCCTGACCGCTGGGCACGTGTTCACGGGATCTACAGGAATGCCGAGAGGGATAACGTGCCTGCAGGTGTCTGTGAGCACGTGTGGAAGCGCGTGGCCACGCGTGCAAGGGTGGCTGCACACACGTGTCCACAGGCTTGATCAGAGAGAGAAAGCAAACTGGTTTTGGGGCAGCTGGAGTCCCTGGGAGTGAACAACGGGAGCTCCCATTCCTTGGAGACGGGCAAAAGGGCTCAGGGAAGCTCTCCCCAAGTCGCTGCTAAGCCCTTCAGCTCACACAGCAGCACTGAGCGCCTCGCTCCTGGCTCACCTCTGCCCACGGAGCTGCTAACTCTTTCCAGACAAAGGGTGTTTATTTAGCTTATTGATTAAACCAGCTGCTGCCGCTGACAGGAACCTCACGTTGTTCAGAGAGACAGATAGGAGACATGAGAACTGGCAGTGGTTCCCCTGTGCCCCCCTTTCCAGAGGGAATGACTGCTCTTTGTGACCAGGCTTGTGTTACACCAGGCTCTGCAGCTCCAGGACCGTGAGCCTGGGGAGGAAATGAAAGCAAGTTCTGCTTGAGGGAAACCCCTAGAACTTGGGTGGCTGTTTCTTCTTTTTTTTTTTTTTTTTTTTTTTTAACATGAAATTACTGATTTCCTTCAGTATGGAAACGGAGGTGGCATCAGAGAATACAGCCACTGAATCAGCTTGACTTATGAAAATCTTTAATTACCTTTGCCACATCGATGTGATGTGATGCACTAAACAAAAGGCTTTGGGCTTGAATAGAAGAGAACACGGGCCACAAACCCAAACACACAGTACAAAAACTGCAGGATTTCTCAGGGAGCAAATCTCCTGATCCCCACTCCCTTTGCTGACGCTGCAGCAGCTCCAGCTGCTCCACATCCCACATCACACCCGCAGCAGATGAAATCTGTCATGTGCTGCAGCTCCTCTGCGGCTGTATGGGTCCAGAATGTATAATAATTTAATTCTGCCCACTTTCCCCTCAGTAGGACACTATATAATTTCCTCACTGCACTGCTGAGTTTCACAAAGCCCTCAGTTACCTCAGAGACTCCTGAAACCTGGCTGAAATTCCCATCAAAAGTTCCTGCAGGGAGAAACAAATCAACAGGCAGACAGGCAAGTCCACCTCCGTGAGTAAAGCAAAATAAATCCCACTGCAGGACTGGCACATGGAACACCTCTAAAGGCCAGCCTGGAGGAGACCCAAAGCCATGCAACAAGGCAGGGCCGCCACCTCCCTGTGAAACAGCCACCCCTGCACTTCCAGAGGGAGGCCCTGGGGTTGCTGCAGACAAAAGTCGAGCAGCCTGGAAGGAAATTGCCTCCTCGTTCCCTCCTGACAGGGAGTCACCCTCGGGGAGCATCCAGCTGAAAGCTGTGCGTGCTGAACATGCTCCGTTCTGCTGAGCAAACATCCACGGGAGGACGTCTTTCCTGCAGCTGGGAGCGGCTCCATGGAACATGACGGCTGTGATGTACAGAAGGTCCCAGAGGAGGAGATAGCTCGTGCTGCTCTCCCTGCCGGCTGACACGTGGCACCGAGCGCTGCACGTTTCCCCGGCTCCCGCGCGCTTCCAGGATGCCGTAGCACACCAAGCAGAGAGACAGCAAACAATTACTTTGCTGTGTGATGCCAATTTATCTGTAATGCATCTGATTCTCTGAGTGTCCTCATTTCTTTCTTCCCCAGGAAGGAAGGAAGGGAGTTAGGGCTGTGCTAGAAACCGGAGTGCATGAAATGATTGAATTAGCGAGCGGTTTTCAGCAGAAGACTCAAAGTGTTTGATCTTCCTTCCTCTGCCACCACTGGATTCCCCACTAGATTTGGTGGAAGCAGGAGCAGACCTCAGAGCTGACACCTCAAAAACCTCTGACCTGAGTTACCATGAGAAAACAGGGACAAGCCTATGGAAAGCCAGACTTAATCCAGGTTAAACTGAGAAAAAGACATGGGTTAACCAAAACACAGCAACGCAGAGAGAAGTAAATGAAGGCACTGCACTGCTCAATGCTGATGAAAATTAGGTAAGTTTTAGTCAAGTTTCACACAGGATATTTGAAAGCTTTGGCACTCTGTCTCCTGTCCTTCTGTGTGTTTTGATCAGCACCAAAGTGACCTCTGGTAAAGCAGCCTCAGGATGTCCCAGTCAGGCTCAGGGATTCATTCTCAAGAATTTCAGTTCTCCTCCCTGCAGATGCAGCAGCCAGCTGTGGGCTCCCAGACGATGTGAGGCTGTTCTCTGACAGCCCTACCATGGCATTGTCTGCCCTCAAAGATAACACTCATTTCTTGCAAGCAAAGCAGGAAAACAAAACAGAGCAGTCTTCAAGGAGAAGGATGTGATCATCCCCCCCAAAAAACTGTCATATGTCACCAGGACAGACAGATAATTCTCTTAAGGGGAAAAGGCAGCAATTTCAGAGTTACTACAGCTCCTGAGGCAAATATCCTGGAATATACTCGAGAAAAAAAAGAGGAAGCAGAAACTAGAAGGTGACTTTTGGATTAGCATTTTGGATTTGAAAAACACCTCACCAGCAGATTCAGTATCTCCTGCCCTGTGTGGTGGCAGCCACTTCCTTAGCTGGCTGTCCAAGATGCAAAAAAAAAAAAAAAAACAACAAAACAAAACAAAAAAAAATCGGGGAAACAGTGTGATTTTCCTGGCATTTAAACTATTTGGGGTTTCTGTTTTCTGAGCTATCTGGATTAGATAACAACCCTATCTCAGACTTGTCGTTGCTGCTCTCTCTGCTCCGGGCAGCTCTGCTCTGTGTCCTGGCAGGGTGATGTGTTTCTGTGTTTCCTGACCAAATTTACATCTACTCACGTTGTTTAATAAACATTTTAAATTGTATTTCCTCCTACCAGTGTTGAAATGGATCTGCCTCATCTGAATGACAGACCCACACAGCCTTGAATGATCTGGGGCCTTGTGGACCCGTTCCTTGGTGATCCAAAGGCTTTTCCTCACAGCTTGATGGAACTTTTTATTGTTAGAAGCAACCTGACCGGCCGGAGTTTTCTCAAGGAAAAGCGCCCTGAAGGGAATGTAGTCCCAACACCTTTGGCTGGGTTATTTCTAAATAAAACCTTTGGGGCTCACAGGCACCGCACTCAAAACACCAAAGCAGGAAAGGGGTTTGCCAGTGGCGTCCCTGAGCCCTGGCTCCCGCTACCCAGGGGCTGGGTTTGTGCCCAACAAGGGGGTTAAGGAATGGACAGCCTGGAATTTCACAGCAGCCTGTGAAGGGGGACTCGCACAGCTAAGCCAAGCCCTCTGCGTCCCGGGGGCTGGCTGGGAGATGCTCTAAGAAAAGGCTTCTGAGAGCAGCAGCCAGGAAGAGTTTGTGTGTTTGCAAATTGCCTCCAAGCCTTGTTAATCCCTGCTCAAATACGGAGTTTTGTAAATTGATCCCTCCTTTCTCACCAGCCCCGCTGGTCTGGTGTAAAGCTGAGCTCTTCTTAGGCGGGGTTTAAAGAGCGGCCAGCAAACCCCAGCGGTACTTTCAGAGAAACTCCGGCTTTCAGGGTTTCACCCTAAATCCAGCATTCCCCTCCGGATGTGCGCCGCTCCCAGCTCGAGAAATTGGTGATTTGAAACAGAATCGCAGAAAAGAATTGAAATGTGAACAATGCAGAGCCTATTGTTGCTCCCCCAGGAATCACTGCGTGAAGTCACTCTGTCCCAGGGTGTTTTTAAATAGCTCTTCAGTGGGTAGGTGTTTTGGTTCTCTCGGGGGCTGCCTGAGATCCACCAGCAGTGTTAATTAGCTGCTGCTGAAGGGTGTGCAGTCTGCCATTCACCGGCTAGGCTGTGGGCTCCATTTCTGGAGTACCACCGTGCCAGCGAAAACTCAATTACGGGCTATTTATAAAGTCTTTAAATAGGCAAGTTTTCATGTTTCCGACCTCACTCTGTAAAGATAAGCTAAATGGTTTGAGTTTCTGTCAAATCATGAAAATTTGCCTCTCAGTATGGCTTAAATGAACGCTTGCTACATTTTATTACTCCTATAACATGTATCAGAAACGAGAGACAGATGTGAGCCCCCATGTACTCTCGAGAACAGAAAAATCTGTCTTTTTGAGGGTTTGGGGTTTTTCACAGGAAGCATCCCAGTAATAATAGCACATCATCCCCAGGAACCTCGGGGAAGGGACAGATCAGAGTCCTGCAGGCTCCTTTGTGGCTCCATCTTAACAATTTTGAGTCCAAACAGATTTTATTCCACAAACCTCCTGCTTCCAAGCGGCAGAGCGGAGCTGTGGCAGCCTCCAGCCAGCCTGGAAATTCATCCTGAGGAGCAAAGAGGGGGAGAAAGGAAAGCAAAAACCCGCAGCATTACGAGGTGAAACCCCAAAGCCCTGAGTGAGCAGAGCGAGCTGGAAAATCCTTATGAAATCCCTTACGGAGATGTGCCCTCTCCCGGCCTCCCCGGGAACGCCTGCAGGGACACAGGTGCAAAAAAGAACTGCACGGAAAATTATTTCGGGATGTTTCAGGTGAAGCAGCTCAAGCGACAGAGCAGACCCATGTGATGGTGCTCAGGAACGTGATGGCATCTCGACACTCCGGCACAGCTGAAGAGCGAGTTAGAAAAGCAAAGTGCACTTCTGGGTTTTAATTGCTCATTTGAACCTTCTGTTTGCCACACCGAGAGATCTGGGAAGTTTTTAGAGCGGTAAAACAACTCATTACACTGACAATACATTGCAACTCTTTCCTCCCTTTAAGAGGAACCGAGTGTTCATTCCCAGTGTAAAATTACCAGTTCTGGCACATCATATGGACATGGAGCAAAAAAATATCCTCAATACTTAGCTCCTTTTGCTATTTCCATTCTGTTATTTTTTCACTGAGAATTTTGACGGCTTTTCAGCAACTTTCTCTTTTTAATTATGGAATTTTTTTTTTTTTTTTTTTCACAGTGTAAGGGACAAGGAACATTTTGGAGGAAAAAATCTGAAGTAATCTATAGCGGACAAAATGAATACTTTGGGCATAAAATCTGAGCTAATCTGTAGGGAAGGGAATGAACATTTTGAGGTAAAAATGAGGTAGACAGTGGTGGGACATGTAGGGAAACTTTTGAGAGTAAACTTCAGATAGTGTAGAGGGCAGAGAATTAATATTTTGAGGCAAAAATGAGGTAATCAGAACAGGACAGAGAGGGAAAAATTTAGGGGTATAAATGTGAGGTAATATCTATGGTAGAGAATGAATATTTTCAGGTAAACTGAGGTGGAGTATCTCTCAGTAGTGGAGAGAGGGAAAATTCTGAGGTAAAACTTGAGTAGCTCTGTAAAGCTACAGTGAATATTTTGGGGGGAAAATCTTATGTAATCTGGAGGGGAGAGAAGAAACATTTTGGGGATAAGAGTTAATTATGGGGTCTCTTGGTCATAAAATGTACGTCAAGGAAAGTGATTTGAGCTGGGGGGAACGGGGAGCCCTTGGGGTTTGCCTGCTGATGGTTTTGGGGTGCTCTCTGATGTTTTGGAAGAGGTTCTGTGGCACAGCTGCAATGACTAGCAACATACAGGGCAGCGGTGCCTGGGGTTTTTTTTAACCTTTCCCATCAGCTGTAAAAGCTTCTTGCTTTGGGATTCATTTCTCCTCCCAGCACGAGCAGGAGCAAACTCTTGTATCGAGCTGCCCCGCAGCAGAGAGAGGTCGTGGGAATTTTGAAGCAATTTCTTACTGACCAGACTGGCAGAGCAAAAGCCAAAGGTGCTCATCTCTAAATGAGCGTTTTTCACTATGCGCTGGGTCTCGCTGCCATCTCGTGGCTGGATTATCCACGTACAGCCCACTCCAGTGGGTGTCTGCTCTTCCTCGGGTTCTTGCATGAAATTCCCAGTCAGAATGTTCCGGCCAGCGCCTTTTAACTCCAGTCAGCCTGGAATGCTCGGTTAACTTTCCTTTCTTAGCTCCAATCATTTGCACAAACCAAGAGGAGCTACTTGGCCTGAACAGCTGCCCAGTGGAGCACCAGCCAGGCTGGAAAATCTCCCTGAGGTCTGTTGGAGAGTGGGAGAAATGTCCCTCCTGGGCGGGGTGTCCTTGGTGGGCAGGGAAATTTGATATTGGCAGTGTGGGTTTGTGCTCACACAGGGATTCCCCAGGAGGAAGGGGAGCCTTGGCCTCACCTGCACAGGTGGATGTGACAGAACTGGGGTGGCCTGGCAAGGCATGAACAGATTTCTGGGTTGTGGAATGCCTTAAAACCTTTCTCTGTCAGGTTTTAATGGGTTTCTCCTCAAGATTTCCTGTGGTCCAGCATCTCTGGTGTCCCTTATTTTGCCCAAGTACAATGGTAAAGGATTGAATAACCGGCAGGTGGGGTCTAGAATGAAAATGGTTCTGATGAAATCAGGCAAAGAATACAGTAAGGAAAAAAGAGCATGCTTTTAATGGCTGAAATAGGTAGGGATGAAAATGTGGGGAAAGGGCACTTTTATGTTTGAGTTGGTGTCACCTCTCACGGATCAAACCCCACAGTGCGCAATCAGAGCGGAGGTGTGAGAGCCGGGAGCCTTTGGCTTCCCCATTTCATGTCCCTTTCCTGGGCACGGCGGATCCCGGCCCGGGCCCGGGCGCTGCCTCGCTGCTGCCGCGCTGTGGGGAACGCGGGGCACTGCAGGCCCGCAGGGGAGCGACCCCCGGGACCCGCGGTGCGATCCTGTGCGATCACGGAGCTGTGGTGCGCACGGGTGCGAGAGCTGTCGCCCTTTGGAGTCATTTTAAAGGTATGATTACAGAACATTATGGAGGCTATTTGCAGGATTCCGTTTGTAGCCGGATCTCACGCCAAGTGCAGCAGCCGGGTGAGGGCTGTGACCCGTCCAGCCCAACGCCTTCTGCTCAGCCGGGCTGAGCTGCTGCCGGCTCGGGTTTCCCAGGGAACTGCACGTCACTGAGGACCGATGCTCTGGGAAGCAGGGGCTGCTTTTTGCAAAGCTGAGGTGAGCTTAGTGAGAAACCGGGAGTGGGTTTGGGCCGGAGCTGGGAATGACGGCAGGTCCCAGCTGGTGCCGCGGCCCAGCCCCGAGCGGGGCTCTGCGCCCCCAGTGCTGCCGCCCTGTGGGGAACGCGGGGCACCGCAGGCCCGGCGCTGGCAGCGACCCGCGAGACTCCGCTGTGCGATTCCACGGCAAAGAACGCGGCCCAAACCCTCCCATCCCCATGGACACTGTGGTGTGGGGTCAGTCACAGGGACGCGGGGTTCCTCTTTTCCTCCCTGCTGGGATTAACTCCCTGGGAATGACATTTCTGACTGCCTGGTCCTACCTGTGTCTGCTGGAAAAGGGTAGAGGAAGAGGTGAATGGCAGAGCTCCTTTGGGATGATGGAGTTGTGGTGTTGGGGATCTGAGCTCTCAGCTGGGATCAGGACAACGACAGGTTTATATCCCACAGAACTGGCTCTTTATAACCCTCATCCCCACTGATGTCCCTGTGGGAGACTTGAGGGAATTCCCTGGAATTCAGCTGATTTTACACACCCTGAGGTGAGGCTCCAGTTGGTACTTTAAAGCAGGAGAAGGCGGTGGCCAGATGTGTTCCTGGCTCGTGGTGAAGCAGCCCCTGTGCCTTTATCCCTCACCCAGGATGGCGTCACTGGTCCCTCCAAAGGGTGAGTGGGGGATGCCCACTGAGCACCCACAACCTGTGTTGACAAAACCCCAACTATCCCAACCCACGCTGGCTTTGGGATGGGAATATCCCCAGCACATTCCCTTCAGCACTGCTCTTCCCAGCAGAGCTTCATCCCATCCTTCCTGGGGCTGGGCTCCTGGAATGTGGGGGTTGTGTTGTTCAAGCACCTGTAGCACCACAGGCCCTCCAGCCCCTCTCGCCAGCCCAGCCAGGCTCAGCATCTTAATTGGCTTAATTATCTTGATTGCCCAAGTGCTGGGAAGCAGCAATGCCACTTCCAGAGAGAGTGAAGGAGAAATGACGCAGTTTGAGGAGAAACATGAGAGAACGGAAGTTTCCAGAGAGGAGGTTTTAGGGAGGAAGAAAAAACGGGTTTCTAGGTTTTCCAGCTGGGAAGAGCAGCACTTTCCAGGAGCAGTGGTGTGGGCAAGCAGGACCAAGCCAGCGGCTGTGGCGATTCCCATTATTTCTTACTGGCACTTCCAATAAACCACCCCTGTGGGGTCTGATCGCAGCGGGGTCAGGGTTCCCTCCCCTTTTTAGGGCATACTCCCAGCCCCAAAGTGCCATTGGAAAAGGCAACACAAGTGTTACCTGACCTCTTCCCACGGCTATCAGGGCTCAGCTTTAGCAGGGACAGATTCTGGAAGTAGGAGAATAAAGCACCGAGGCCGGTGGGTGGGGTCCTGGCCATGGGTGCCTCTCTCCATCCCCCCCAAATGCTCCCTCGGCTTCCCCATGGCTGCAGAGGTGCTGCTGCAGGGTGGGAGCTGGAGAGCAGCGACCACAAGGCCAGCTGGAGCCAGGCCAGGCCTCAGGGCTGTTGTTTTAGGGTGATCCTGTGTTTTAGGGTTCCCAGCGCTCGGAAGAACTTCTGCCCAGTCCCAGTACAGGCTCCAAAGCTTTATTGGGGGGGATAAGGGAGCAGGGAGAGGGGGAAGGTCACTGTCCCTAGGGCAGGAGGATGGTTTTCAAGAGTGTTTTCGCCTCAGGGCTGAGCCTCTTGGGGAAGCAGATGTCAAAGTAGATGTAGAGGTCCCCCTTGCGCTGAGGGTCCTGGAGCAGTGGCATTCCCTCCCCCGGCACCATTTTGTAGTACTTGGGGCTGCCAAGCAAAGGAAGGGCTGAGAGGAGCCGTGGGATGATCCCAACATGGGAGCCATGATCCCCAGCCCCACCTGCAGAGCCCCACGTGGGTTTCTCAGGTTATTTGCTCCTCCAGCTTCGTCCAGGGGCCTGTCCTCCTCTTGTAGGCTCCAGCATCCTCCTCATCCACCCACACCCAGCCCTCTCCTTGCCTCTGCTCCCAGCAACGCAGCCCCAGACCAGAAGAGTCGCCCACTGTGGGCATCCTCCTCCTCCTGCAACCCCAAACGTGCTGGAAAAGGTTTTGGGGCACCCTAGTGCTAAGGAGGTTCCGCCCAAGTGCCCGCTCTGCTCTGAGCCCCGTTTTCCCCCAGCACTTACTGCACGATGTCATTGATGGGGATGTTCAGCAGCCTCCCATCCAGCGTCCACACATCCAGGGTGCATCCAGTCAGCGCCTGCCGGGCATGGAGTGGTACCAGGAGCTGCTGCTGCAGCCCCAGAGCCCACAGGTGAAGCTCTGTTCCCCGACTCAGCTCATTACCTTCCCCAGGGGGATTGTGGCAACATAAAGGAGGTTGTTGTCGATTCTTTTAAACTTTGGGTGAAGCTTCTCTTGGACAACAAAGGTGATGTCAGCTGGAATGATGTTTGGGCCCTAAAATTGAGGGGGAAAAGATCATAGAATCATGGAATCCCAGGATTGTTTGGGTTGGAAGGGACATTAAAACTCATTCAGTTCCACCCCCTGCCATGGGCAGAGACACTTTCCGCTAGACCAGGCTGCCCCAAGCCACATCCAAGCTGTTCTTGGAAACCTGGAAATTATTTTATAGAGGGAAAGCTGACACAAATTCCTGCTCTTTTGTTGCTGCTTTCAGCTGGCTAGAGAGAGGGGAAAGGTATTTTCTTCCCTTAAGAGAAAAAGGAGTCTTTTCTCCAAGACTCCTGCTCAGCCAAGGGTATATCCAAAACTGTATTTCTGCCAGGAAGAAAACCACCCCTTTCAATTCTTTTTTCTTCAACCTGTTCTAAGGAAAACCCAGGCAGGAGTGGCTCCTCAGAGTGCTTCTGAGAACAGAAATGCTGACTCTCTCTGGTGGTCATGCTGCCAAGGGCCCTCAGCATTGGGAAACCAGAACGTCACACCATGGAAGAACATTTATCCATGGAGGAGGCAGAGCACTGGAACAGCTGCCCAGGGAGGGCATGGAATCTCCCTCTCTGGAGACATCCCAAACCCACTTGGATGAGTTCCTGCTCCAGGTGACCCTGCCTGGGCAGAGGGTTGCATTAGGTGATCTGCAGAGGTCCCTTCCAAAGCTGACTGTTCTGTGATTCTGTGCTTACCTGGTCTCCTTCCTTCTCGAAGGTGATCCTGGTGCCCCGCTTCCATCCCGGCTGCACGTCAATCGTGAGGATCTTATCCCTGATGGTGCTTGTTTGCCCATCCTCGTTCATCACCTGGGGGGGCACAGCGAGGGGCCCAGACAGGGAGGGTCAGGAGTGCTCTGCTCACCAGAGGAAAGGGCAAGGCTGGGTTGTACTCCACACCAAAGTGGCTGTGGGTACACATAGGATCAGATCATAGAATCATGGGATCATTTGGGTTGGAAAAGACCTCCAAGATCAGAGTCCAACTGTTCCCCCAGCACTGCCAAGGCTACCACTAAATCACATCCTCAAGTGCCACATCCACACAGCTTTAAATCCCTCCAGGAATGGGGACTCCACCACTGCCCTGGGCAGCCTATTCCAATGCCTGACCACCCTTTCAGTGAAGGAATTTTCCCTAATATCCAACCTAAGCCTCCACTGGCACAACTTGAGGCTGTTTCCTCATGTCCTAGAGCAGGAGAAACTCAGAGCTGGATCCATAAGACTGGGACAAGGGAGGCACACAAGTCACCAAGGGCACAAAAAGGAGACACAATGCAGTGTGAAAATGGAATGATGGGAGCCCAGAACACACTGAGCTCCTTCTCCACCCATCTCTGAGATCAGCCCTCGCTTCCTGCCAGCTCCCACATTGCCTCCAGTGCTGAATTCCCTTTGCCAAGCCAGGGGGAGGACGCTGGTTTGGGTCCTTCTGGGTTTGTTGCTAATCCCTCCCTGCGACAAGCTCCTGGGGCAGGGCATCCCCAAATCCTCAGTGTCCCACACCGAGGGCAGAGCCCACCCCAAAATCCACCCCCTTCACCCCCACAGCCCCTACCCTGCGGGAGATCTTAATCTTCTTGGTGCAGCCATGGAACAGGTCCTCGAGGGACACGTAGAGATCCCGCACGATGGGGGGGTCCCGCCGCAGCGCCCCCCGGCCTCGGGGCCCTCCGAAGGGCAGCAGCACCTCCGAGCCATCCTCGGCAAAGAACTCTGTGTGAGGGAGAAGAGGGACAGCCCCTCGCTCGGCTCAGAGCTGGGGGGTCCTCCGGGCTCTTTACCTCCCATCTTCTCCCACCCGGAATCACCTGAAGTGGGTTTTTTCCAGGAGTGCTTATGGCAGCCTTGCCTCCCTAATCCCTCTTTTTGGTGGGAATCATCCCAGAAAGGGTCACAGGAGCAGCTGGGGAAAGGTGACAGCCTGAACATGAACGTCCAGGTCTCTCCCCCACCCAGGACTAGGGGAAGCCAGGATCTATGCTCCAAGCACCAGAGGGATCTGAGCGGGCAGGGAAACCTTCCTGGAAAGCTTAATGCTCTGAGCTGGCAGCTGCCATGGAATCAGTCCCAGACAGAGCCCAGCCACCCCCAACTCTCCCAGCCTACCTGCAAAGGGGTTGTCCCCTCCAAAGAACTCCCTGAAGACTTTTTCAGGATTATTGTGGAACACGTATCCGACGCTCCAAGGGTTGTCGCTCGCAAACTCCAAGGGGATGCCACCTTTGAGCCCCTCCTCCCCAAATTTGTCGTAGATGCCTTTCTTCATGGCTTAGGGAACAAGGAAGGGTTGGGAATTGAGGGAGAGCCCCAGCCTGAGTTCCAGGTTTCGCTGGGGTGGAGGCTGGAGAAGAGGGTTCCCAGGAACAGCGGGGAGGTACATGGGAGTGTGTGCCAGTTCCCAGCTGGGCCGTGGGTCACAGAGCTGGTTCTGCCAGGGACCGGGAATTCACATCCCCTTTCCAGCCCCTCCTGCCCCTCCAATCCATGGAAGGGGACACTCCCAACTTACGGTCGCTGAGCACATCGTAGGCCTCTGCCAGCTGCTGGAACCTCTTCGGCCCCAAGGGCTCCTTGCATTTTAATGGATGGTACTTCAGAGCCAACTTCCGATAACTACGGATCACAGGATGATTTGGGTTGGGAGCGACTTTAAAGCCCATCTCATTCCCATGCCTTGCCATGGGCAGGGACACCTTCCACTAGACCAGGCTGGACAAGGCTTGGAATAACTTGCAGGGATGGGGCAGCCACAGTTTCTCTGACCAGCCTGTGCCGGGGCCTCGTTATCCTCACAGGAGGAATTCCTCCCCAGTATCCCATCCATCCCTGCCCTCTGGCAGCGGGAAGCCATTCTCCCTTTTCCTGTCCCTCCATCCCTTGTCCCCAGTCCCTCTCCAGCTCTCCTGGAGCCCCTTTAGGCCCTGCAAGGGGCTCTGAGCTCTCCCTGGAGCCTTCTCCTCTGCAGGTGAGCACCCCCAGCTCTCCCAGCCTGGCTCCAGAGCAGAGGGGCTCCAGCCCTTAGGGTATCTCTGTGGCCCCCCCAGACCCACTGAAGGAGACAGGAGACACCTCATTCCCACATCCAGCCTGGGCTGCCCTGCACAGCCCCCCAGACCCTTTTCCGCCCTCCCAGTCCCCACTGTGGGGCACAGGGGGAGGCGAAGGACAGCCACTCACGGGGCTGCCCCACTCCCACTGCCACCCCCCGGGTACCCCGGCTGCCTCCCGGCCCAGGGGGAAATCTCTGATGCCGGGGGTCCCTCACGCCTTCTTGATGTCGTCGGTGGTGGCGCCGCGGTCCAGCTCCAGCACAGCGTAGTAGTCCAGGCCCATGGCGTCCCGTTGCTATAGCGACAGAAGGACTTCCGGTCCGCGCCGCGCGGGGCATCAAGGGAAGCGTAGTTCTCCCTCTCACTTCCGCACTCTGCCGGGCCCCCTCAATCCTCTCCCGTCATTTCTTTTCTCTTAAAAATCCCCAAGTTTTCATGGAAACACATGTGTTTACACAGGTGTTATCAAAGCAGCGGCTTTATTTCTCTCCACACTGTGACAGTCACTTTCACTGCACCTCTCTCCCCCTTTATTTCCCCCCACTACAAACAGCATTTTTTCAGCACTGGAAATAAAACCACAACATCATTGCAACACAAGATCCTCTCTAAATTAAAAATTGATCCCAGTTGTGTAGTAGGAAAAACCATGACCTGTTACCAAAACACCGTGTATTGGAGCCTGGTCATCGCAACAACCTCAAACTTGTAGACACACATCCCAGGAAAATCAGCTTGGAAGAGCCTTTCCAACATGTTTCTCCATTATTTGGCCCCTTCAAACACTTAAAGGTCAGAAAGTTGGTATCTCCTCACTAACCCATCCCTGCAGCATGTGTAAATTTCCTTCTCCCAAGAAGCCACCTGAAGAAGGAAAAGAAAGCAGTATTTACACCAAGTGTTTCCCAAGGGACAGTTCCCAGTGAAATCCTCAGAGATGAGCTTTCCTTTTGGACTTCTGCAAAGGGAAAAGGAAGGGAATGGCTCCTGGAACAGCATTAGCAGGTTTTAAAGGACAGTTCCAGGTTTCACCAGAGCTTAAGGAGCCGGTGTGTCCTCACACAAGGGTTCTTCTATCAGATCCAAAGGGAAAATTAAGTGTGGAAAAACGTTTCTCCTGCTTTGGGTTGTGCAGGTCAAACCTCAATCCCCTTAGGTGTTCATCTGAGGGGCCGTGTTGGGTAGGAGATGGACAACTGGACTGTGGAGCAGGGCCAGGTTAAAAACAAGGGCCCATTTCCAGGATGAGAGTCCAGGCCACACTCCCTGATCCAAGCAAGCACAGTGGGAGGTCTGGAGCACACAGCAAGATGCAATTCCTGGCCCCAGTTTCCCAGGGAACAAGAGGGGTCAGGCAGCACCATTGCTTTTACCCTCAGGACTGTCCCAGGACCCTTATTCCACACTTTTTATAGGAACACAGCTCTGCCAGAGCTGCTCCGACTCCACCATTCCACTCCGCTCCTGCATGATGGAGACAAAGCCAGGGAATTCCGCAGAGGATTGGTTTATGCAAAATGTTAGGGTTATTCAGGTAGAAAAAACAAAGAGAAGCTCAAAAGTCAGCTGTGTGGAGGAACCTGCTGAGGTGAAGAACCCGAGGCAAAGGCAGCTGCCTCCTGCCTGGCATCAGCTCTCCCTGCCCACTTTCTCCTCAGGGACGCCCCGTGTTCCTTACCTTGTACACGGGGTCACAGTCGGCCTCGGTGAGATCCAGGACGTAATCCAGGTCCTGCTGAACAATGAAGCAGGTGCCATCCCCTGCAAGGGAGGGACAGCAGCCAATTAGTGAAACAAGCCACACCTGATTACAAACAGAAATTCCATCGGGAAAAGGCTCCAGTGGGTGAGATGTGCCTTGGAGGCCCCGTTTTGGAGGGATGTGAGGGATGGGGAGGGTGGAAATCCCAAAGCAAAGGGGCAAGAGGACAATGCCCAAAAAGCACAAAGCTCCTGGACTTGATTATAGAATTTCTACGAGCACAAAACAGCCCTGGAATTACCTTGGCTGGCAATAAATCCATCTCGGTAGGGTAGCAGGGAGAGCACTGGTGCTCCTGATCTGTGGATCACCTGGATTGGAGCACTAGGAAAAGAAGCAGAAAGAAGAGATGAGGCTTGTTGCCCAGAGAAGCTGTGGCTGCCCCTGGATCCCTGGCAGTGTCCAAGGCCAGGTTGGTTGGGGCTTGGAGCAACCTGGGATAATGGAAGGTGTCCCTGCCCATGGCAGGGATAAACCTAAACTGGATAATCTCTTCAAGGTCCTTTCCAACCCAAATCATTCCATGATTCTTTCCTATGATACTGAGCTAGCAGGGAATGCCGGTAAAACCCCACAGCTCAGTTCCAGTCCTGTGCTGGCATGAGGATCAGGATAAACGTCAGGATCCTACAAAGACACTCAAGTGAAGGAAAGAACTGGGCTGTGTGGGAGAGGGGAATAGTGATGTTAAGAAGTTTTCTGCCAAATTTATCTACATGTATGTGTACATAGATTATATAAATATAAAATTATACAAATATTTATGTAACATAATACAGCACATCAACATAATGCATGGTGCAATGGGAAGTGGCACTGCCTGCCAACACCCTCTGCCTGACTCTTTTCCAACCAAAACACTGGTTGTTTGCCCCAGGCACTCACTCACTTTGTGTTTCTCACATCCAGCTGGTAGATGTTCCCATCCTGAGTCCCTGCCAGAATGTAGGTGCTTGACAGGAACGTGCAGCAGTTGAAGGCGTCAGATCCAACGAAGAGGAACACCTGAGAATTTGGGAACAAGTGTCAGACATATGGGACACCCAGGAGAGGGAAGCAGTAATTTATTTAGAAGACAGTACAGCTGCCACTGTTTAATTTTAAATACTGTCTTCCCTGTTGCCAAGTTAAATCCTGAGCAATTCTTACTCCTCACATAAAAATCTGTCCAGGAGGAAGGAGAGAGAGCATCCCCTAATTGCACCAGGCTTTGGCCTCTCCTCCAGTTTAGGTTTAACCTGGCTCAATTCCCCATCCCAGTGCTCTGACAGTCCCAGATCCTTACTGGCTGCCTGCTCTGCAGTCCCACTCCTTGAAGCTTCTTGTCCTCTCGAGCCAGCAGCAGGATCTTCCCTTCCGTCCCGACCTCACGTTCACCTGACAAAAGCACAAGAGGTAATGCCAGCAGTGGCTACAGAACAAATCTTGGTGGGATCAGAACCCAACCCTGCCGAATTGTGGCAACATTCCTCCAGATCCCAAGACACCAGAAAGGTCAGTAATCATGCAGAGCTCAGTCTTCATCACTCAAACTGCTTGATAGGGCTCAATTCTACCCAGGAGTGGAGTGCTCTGTTCCCTTCCCAAGGTGGTAAAAGGGCATGGAACAGCATTCCAGACACTTGGGATTACTGGTGACAAACCTAAGCAGTTTGGGACAGGGAAATGAAGGGGAAGTTTAAGGGAAAGCCCCTTACTGGGAGGTTTCTCGGGTGTGCCCAGGTTCAGGGAGTCGTCAGCAGTGCCCACGGCGATGCCGTTGATGGGAGAGCCACAGTCAGCGATGATGCCCAGGCAGGCAGATTTCCCACAGTCCCAGAGACGGGCAGTGCCATCCCTGGAGCAGGACAGGACATTTCTTCCCCGATCCACAATGGCAGTGTCCAAAATACCTGCATGAAACCAAAGGCTGTGTTCATACAGACACAAAAAGCGCCTCATTTCCCAAGCTGAACTCGGTCACTGGCTCCAGGCTACTGTCCCCAGTGACAGCAGTCACACACAGACAAGTTGTGCTTCTAGAAAAAGGTGCATGTGGAAGGCAGCAGCTCCCAGAAAACCTCACAGAGCGGAACCACCACCTGGCACAAAGGGAAGATATTACCCATCAAATGATCAGCAACACCTCACCTCAGCGCAAGCCGAGGCTGCACAAAATTAACCTCTAATCTGGGCAGAAAAGAGTCTGGCACTTTTAAATGTTCCCATGTCCACCCCTGGATGATCCCAAAAGCAGCATCCCTGTCATCCAGCTACAGCAACATCCAAAGAGCAGTCTCTGCTGGCACTAAGAGCCCTTAACTACTTCCTTTTACTGTGGGCTGTCAAATTTGGATCTGAAAAATGCCAGTGTTTTTTTTAGCAGAGAACAGTCAGGTGGTCAGAAGATTTAATTGGCAGTTTCCCTACAGAAACTCAAAAGACGGGACAAGCCAAGCAAACAGACTGCAGCAGTTTGGGCTGGAAGAATAAGCAGTGACTAAAGTCACCTTGAGAGTGACTGGCAGCATCAGTCTGACCAAGGTTCTGTCACACCACCTGGTTTGGTTAGGGGACGT
Source organism: Oriolus oriolus (assembly GCA_013400235.1). Classification (NCBI taxonomy): domain Eukaryota; kingdom Metazoa; phylum Chordata; class Aves; order Passeriformes; family Corvidae; genus Oriolus; species Oriolus oriolus. Next base: position 369,380 of record VXBT01007926.1, read on the forward strand.
CTGTGCCAAAGCATTTCCAATGCTCACAAATAGATCATAGAATGGCTTGGGTTGGAAGGGACCTTGAAGATCAAGTTCCAATCCCCAAATCAGGTAAGAACAATGGCAGGTTTAGCACAAGATGGGTTTTTCAGTTAATCAAGTTTAAGGCAGCCAGCCATGGGGTTTATTAACCTCTCAATCGAGCCCATCACCTCGTGGGACAGGGAAAACCAGAGCCTGGACACAGCAGTTGGTGGCTCAGGGAAGAGATAATTTGGGGCAGCGTTTGGGGCATCTGGTGCCACATTCCAGACATTAAACACAGAGTGCAGCCGGCTGGTGACTGAACATCAGGCCTGGAGTGCAAGGCAAGTACACACACAACAAATGAAGCATTTTAAGGGCTCTGTACCTCCTTTGTGACCTTTAAATGTTACTACACAGCTGGCATCTTCTGCTGACCAGATCTTTAGCTGGGCATCCATTCCCCCACTCAGAACCACGAGGCCCGATGGGAAAAACCTGCAACAATTCACATCATACACATGGCCTTCCAAAAGTCTCTGGAAAAACAAAGAACTACGTGCTAGTTCCATTGTCATCATCCTCGTGCCGAGCAGTTGTTGAGTTATGACACTGGAAAACTTGGCATTCTCACATGGGCAAAGGATTAAGCTCAAATCCTCTGGGTTTGCGTTGCTGGAATGGACTGGTCTGAATTTGGGGCAGTCAAACAGGTGACTTTGGGCCTCCCTCTACGATTTGAGCAGCTCATTACATAGCGAAAGAGACTACATTTGCTTCCAGTTACAGGTGAAATGCCTTTATCCTCTGCCAAACAAGGAGCTGACAGGTCAAGCTCCACAAGAAGGAGCTTTCCCCCTTTACTGGGAAGGCCACAAGCCAGGATGGAGCTAATTCAGCACCGAAATCTTTTTTCCTCCCCTCTTCTCTCCTTCATAAGAAATTCAGTGCTTTTACCATGCAGGATAGGGGCTGTCAGTGACCTGTGATTCCCAAGTACCTCTCTGAGCAACATCCCCCTTGGGAGAAGCCACCTTTTCCAACAGATTTGACTTAAAGCCTCCAAAATGCCCAATTTCAATTAGCTTCTCATTAAAAAGCCAGATTCTTCACAGGGCGTGGACAGCCTGACCAAAGTCATGGCCACAGGACTTCAGCAATGTCACAGACAACACAAAACATCCAAGCCAGATGCTCTTACTCTTATTTCTCCATTTGCAGCCTGCCAGATTTTCATGGTCCCATCTGTGCTGGTAGACACACCGAGTCCTCCACCACTGGAAATATCAAGGCAGGTAATCTGCAGGAAGGTAAAGGCACCCAAAATTAGTTTTATATAATTCTTTATATAAATATTTCTGCTCAAGAGCCTAATTCTGTACAGGGGGAGACCTGCTAAGTACACTCTCTGCCTGTGACTCTGCAAGGCAAGGAGAAAAAGGAATGCTGAGGCAGAAGCCTGCACAAGCAGCAGTTGTATTCCAGGTTCATCCCAAGTGGAAGAGAAATCTGGACTTTTCTAGCAGGTCCTGTGCTAGGACAGAGGAGAAGCAAGAAAAGAGCTCACAATAACCGGCCCAACTCAGAAGCCCACAACACACCGTTTGAGATATTTATGAAGCCAAATTCACAGCCTAAATTTGTTGAAACACTGAACCAAAACTAGTTCTTTATACAGGCTTGGGGCCCCTCAGAAGAAGGACACTGAGGGGCTGGAGCGTGTTCAGGGCAGGGAATGGAGCTGGGAAGGGGCTGGAGCCCCAGGAGCGGCTGAGGGAGCTGGGAAAGGGGCTCAGCCTGGAGAAAAGGAGGCTCGGGGGGGACTTCGTGGCTCTGCCCAAGTCCCTGACAGGAGGGGGCAGCCGGGGGGGTCGGGCTCTGCTCCCAGGGAACAGGGACAGGAGGAGAGGGAACAGCCTCAGGCTGTGGCAGGTTGGACATCAGGAGGAATTTCCTCATGGAAAGGGGTTTTAAACACTGGAAGGGGCTGCCCAGGGAGGTTTGGAGTCCCCATCCCTGGAGGTGTCCCAGGAAGGCCTGGACGTGACACTCAGTGCTCTGGGCTGGGGACAAGGTGGGCATCAGGCACAGGTTGGACTCGATGGTCTCAAAGGTCTTTTCCATTAGGAATTCTGTGATTCTGTGAGCTGCATTTGCATTGCTTTTTTCGAATTGCATTTGCAGGCTGTGGATGGGGAAAAACCCGCTACAGTGCTAAAATCCATGGACAGGAATACGAAATGCAGATGCACTGTGAGAAAGGAAACCCTGTCCCGGCTCCAGGCAGCCAGGACAGGGTTAAGTTTTCCAGCAGCAGCAGGGGCAGGGCCAGGAGCCGGATGTTTCCCGATCCCACCTCTCCGTGCGGCGGCGGGAAAAACTCCCTATTTCCGGCTTCCCTTCCATCCCGGCGGGTCCCCGTGGTCGCTGCCTGTCCCATTGCTGTTCCCAGTGAGTTGTTGCCGCCTCAGGCCCCGATCGCTGCCCCTGGTTCCCCTCTCCAGCCTCCGGGGGGGGAGCGCGGGGCGTGCCCGTGGGAACGCTAAATTCGGGAATACCATTCCCAAACCACCACGGCCGAATCCGGCGCCCGTCGTGCGGCACCAAGGGTCGAGATCAGAACAGCTCTGCCCGCAGCGGGTTGGAAGCAAATCTGAGCGGAGCGTTTGGCACAGTCGCTGGGCACGATGTGGCTTAGTCTGCCCTTAGTGGAGTGGTACCTGTACAGGTTTATAATTCCCTACGTGGCCCTGATAACGCACTTTCACAGCTTAGGGAGATGGTTCAAGGTTCTTATGTACGTGGGTTACGTGGTATCAACTTGTGACGTGATATACTACCTCCAGGAGACCATTAATAATCGTTCCCTGTCCGTGGGGGGCACAGGGGACGATTATTTTCACAAGCCTTTCACCTCCTTTTACTCCTTCAAGCCTCTTATAGCAGCTTTTGAGGATTCTGGACTCCGTCTGAATACTAAGGAAAGCATATTCCTGTTGCTGTGTCTGCTATATCTCCTCACTCTGGTCTACATCATCTTTAGAGTTACAAAAGAGATTATTAGGAAATTCTTTCAGAGATCGGATAATGATGAGTGGCACGGGAGGTGGGAGAAAATCGGCCAGGTTTTGAAGGAGTATTCATCTCCAGTGGTTTGGAAGTTCACCCCTGAACAAATACAGGACCCTGTTAAAGTGGCAGAATATCTGAAAGAGAAACGCTGTGGTGGTTCCAGGGAGGAGCAACTTACTGCACTGTGCTGGGCCCTGGCTACTCTTTATCGGACACTGCTGGATACCAGCCAGTCCCCTCAGGAGGAAGAGGAGGAGGAGGAGGAAAACAGACCAACAGGCACCGTGGCCACTCAAAACGCAGCTGCACCTGAGGAACGACCCATGGTGGGAGCAGTCACTCCTAAACAGAACACAGTCATATCCAGGCCCAAATTAGTTTGCTTAGTGAGGGATGAAGAGGAAACAGAGTCCTCAGAAGAGGAGGAAGAGGCAGAGCCAGAGATAATCAGCGAATCCCAACGTAAGCTGCAAGAAATCCGACAACGTTTCACCCGCCTTCCGGATCAGTCCTTACTGCTGTGGCTGTACGAGTGCTGGTTTGCAGGGGCCAACGTGGATATATTCCTGAGCAGTTACGAAGCCAGGCAGCTGGGATCCCTGTCCGGGGATGCGGCCGTTGACAGGGGCATTGGGAGAAGGATGGGAAGTCTCAGCCTCTGGAGGCGACTCGTGGTGAGCGTGAGGGAAGCGTACACCGCGGATGAGGTGATTGCGTACCGGGACAGGTGGAACAGCAAGCTGGAAGGTGTTCATTATCTGACAGAACTGACTATGGTGGACATACTCTATACACGGAATACACGGAACACTCAGTTCCTGGACGATCCAGACGAAGCCTACTGCACCTGGCACATTTGGGAGGCCTTTCTAAAGAGCGCGCCGCCGTTCTATGCCAAGGCGCTGTCAGCAATTACGTGGGATAGGCACCTAAAGGTGCTAAAGCTAAAGGCCTACGTCTGGGACTACAGACTGAAACCCTCTTCCCTGCCACAGGACAGCTATGTGGAAACACAGCCTGAGGAATCTGCAGCCTCCAGTGATGACCCCTGCACAATATGCCATGAGGAGCTAAGCAGAAACACGTGTGAACTGGAGTGTGGGCATGAATTCCATAGGGAGTGCATCAGGACGTGGCTCCAGGAGCATTCCAGCACCTGCCCCATCTGCCGTGACTATGCTGTCTTACCTGCAGACATCCCTGAGCGTCCTGCACGGAACAGCTCAAAACGTTACAAAGCCAAGGCTTGGAAAAGATCTGTGTTTTAGAAGAGCTACCAAAGAAAACTGTTGAAGAGACCAAGGTCTTAAAGAACAGACTGGATTGATTGCATAAGACTCAGAAGTACAAGTGAAAACATGGCAGCAGGAGAAAAAAAAACCAGAAGAATTTAAAAGTCCAAAAGAGCACAGCTAAAAAGCCCCTGGATACCAATGAGAAGGATTGGAAGACCATTGATGACAAGGCAAAGCAGTATAATGTATATAAATACATATCTCGACATTTAAGAGGGACAGTCTTTGATTAGGGGAATGATTCCTGTGCTTTTGTGTCTATAGACATAGTTGGGCAGTGTGGGATCTGGGCATGAGTAGATGGGATAGAATGAGGGGTGGGGAATGTCCTGGTTCTGGCCAGGACAGGGTTAATTTTTACAGGAGCAGGGAGGGGCACAGGATAGGTTCTGGGGGGTCTGGGTGCCTTGGGGTGAGCGATCCGTTCCCTGTCCCCTGTCCCGTAGGTTTTGTTAATTAATATTGTTGCTACTATTTCTTTTCTTATTCCATTGCTCTTCTCAGTAAATTGTTCTTATCTCAACCCCTGATCTTTGTCTTTTGTGCCTCCAATCCCCCTTTCCATCCCACTGCAGGGTGAGGGGGGAAGGAGTGAGTGGCACCTGATCCAGGGTGTTTCAGTGGGAACACCATTCCTAAACCACAAGATCCCAGTTCCGTCTCCATTCCAACCCCTCACACACGAATCCACTCTGTGCCGTCCCTCACTGCAAGGACACCACAGACAGGGATGTGAGAGTTGCCAATCATACCCAGAGATTCCCACCTCACAAGGCTACTCACACTTTTCTGATGAATCCTACAAAAACTCGTGTATGGAGCCAGGAACTTTGTGGACACATTTTCGTGAGAACAAGAAATGAGGATGCTTTTCTAGAGAAGGAAAGAGAGGGGGAAAAGAGGAATTAGAAGTGCTGGTAGTCCTGAAACAGAGGCTGCTGAGGTGAAACTGTGACCCAGAGCTTGAAAATTGATGGACAGGTCAGTGTGGGGCTCATCTCCAGCCTGGCCAGCCACGGCCCTGTGGGATGGTAGGGACCAGCTGCAGGGCTCTGTGCAGCAGGAGGCTCGGGATGGCTGGACAGGACTGTGCAGGGACCAGGTGACAGCTTAGGCTGTCAGAGTGGCTCCCCTTTATGCACGGGGGTGGTCACCAACCCGTCTCCCCCCAGCCCTGGCACCTTGGTGACTTCCCCGACCACGAATCCCTCGGAGGCCACGATGTCTGGGACGCCGTCGGAGCTGAGCCCGCGCCGGGTGACGCTGCCGTACAGGGTGGGCTTCCCTGGGGGACAGCAGCCGTCAGCCCCAGCACCCTCACAGCCCAGAGCCCCCCAGCCCACCTGCCCCAACACCCACAGGGACCCCAAGAGTCCCCGCCTCCTCCCACCTCTGAGGGACCCCAACCACCCCCATCTCCTCCTTACCCACAAGGACCTCACACACCCCCATCCCCTCCTAACCCACAGGGCCCCAAAATTACCCCACGCCCTTTAAAACCAAAGGGACCTCCGAACCACCCCAATCCCCTTTAAACAAGGGACGCCCAACCCCCCGCACCCCCGTTTGAACCACAGGGCACCCCAGCAGCCCCGTTCCCTGCTAACACACAGGGCACCCCCTCACCAGCCCCTATCCCATAGGGTCCCCCAACCACCCCCACTCGTTTCTGCACCACAGGCTCCTTAAACACCCTTCACCTCCNACAGGGACAAAGAAAGGGACCGTTCCCACCTCAACGCCCGGCTCCAGTCGCTCTGGATCCGCAGCGTCGCCGCCATCTTTACCGGGGTGTCTGCAACCACTTCCGCCTCCTTACTTCCCGTCGACCCCCGCGTGACCGGAACGGGGGGAAACTCGCCAATCACCGAGCGCCGCCGCGGTCACGCCATGTCCCGGAAGTGCCGAGCCGGGTTCCCGCCTTAAAGGGGCCGCGCTGCGCTGGTACGGGGGGTGTTTATTGGGGGGCGGCCACCCATGGGTGGGGTGGGGGTTGTGGAGGGTGCTGGACATCCATGGGGGAATGGGGACCACCCAGGGGAGGTGAACGGTGGGGGCCGAGGCGGGTGCTGGGCACCCATGGCTGGGGTAAGGTGTATGGGGAGGCTGCTGAGCCCCTGCCGGGGTGCAGAGGGCTCAGGGTGCCCCCAAAGGCCACCGCCGCCTCCCTCGTTCCCAGCTCTCCATGGCGAAGCCCGGGCACGCCTGGAGCCGCGCGGCGGCGGAGCAGGGCGAGGCTGAGGAGGGCGAGGATCCCCTGGATGCCAGGATCGCGCGGACCGGCTGCCTGGAGCAGCACCGGCAGCTGCAGGAGTG